>CM069297.1:3215000-3250000 GCA_035609425.1 Epinephelus awoara
CTTTATTCGATGTTTGTAGATATTACAAGTGTTAATGATGTGTCAACCTTTTATACTGTCTGTGTAACACATGAAATGGAAATGAGAAAATGCTGTAATTTGACTCACTGGTGACCACTGACGGTAAAATTGTCTGAGTTGACAGCCTCGTTGCTCATCCACACATGTTCCTGTTGTCAGCGCTGTAGTGAATAAATGGACCTCTGCTAACTTGTTGATCATGTTGCAGACAATGTGAACATGAGGTGATTATGAAGTTGTCCATTTTTTTCACATTGCCCTGTGTGTTTTATTACTTTTAGGTGATCTACACCTCATTTGGAGGCTCATCTAAAGGGCTGCACTTCAATAATCTGATTGTGGGTCTGGTGCTTCTGACCAGAGGACGGGATGAGGAGAAGGCCAAGTGTAAGTTGTTTGGAATGAGTTAACAGGGAGTGTGTGTTGCTCTTCTGTGTGTCGAGTTTTGTTGTCTTAATATTAGTGCAAGTGAACTTACTTTCTTTCTTTTGTTAATCTTAACTAATGCTGTTTTTCAAAGGGCTTCCACACACTTGAACCACTGTTTTTGACACGGCTGTCTGAGCTGAGGTAGAGCCATCTAATTCATTTTTGCTCTGTTCACTGGAAGCAGGCCGCAGAATTCACAAGTGTCTTTAGTTCCATGTGACGCATATGGAAATGGGCAAATTATCCATTTTTCGTCCATCCGTCCCATCTTTGTGAACACGCTATCTCAAGAATGCCTCAAGGGAATTTCTTCAAATTTGGCACAAATTTTTACTTGGACTCAAAGATAAACTGATAAGATTTTGGTGGTCAAACGTCAAGGTCACTGTGACTTTGTGTGTCTCGTTCTTGTGAATGTGATATCTGAAAAACACCTCAATAGGGCTGTAGTTTCCTGGTCGACTAGTCGATTATTTGGTCGCTATTCTCTTGGCGGAAATCTCCGCTTGTCGCTAGGCTAATGTATAACGTTACCATGTAAAATGCCATAGGCTGGCGCTAATAACATTAGCATGTTGTATTTGCTTGGAAAATGTGTTTAGTATAAGACAGTTGTTTTGTCGGTGAATGTTGTGAGTTATAATGGAGCCAAATCATGTGCCGTTACCTTTCTTAAATGTTGCTGTTGTCCCTGGCTATATATGAGAAGAGGAAAAGATCGCTAGACACTAGGCCAATTTATACAATGTAAAATGTGACTTGTGCTAATAACGTTTGCATGTTGTATTGGTGGGGGAAATGTGGTAAAGATAAAGACAAGTGTCAGTTCTGCGATTTATAGTGAAGCCAATTTGTGTACTTGTGTTTGAAATTGTCTCAATTAAGCCATATTTAATGTGTGTTTTGAATCAACTATATAAATGAAGTTTGATTTGAACTAAACTTTACAGCACAACAGTCCTCCACTGCCGACTAGTGTTTTGGAGGTGTAACTGCAGAGTGACACAGTCACACCACCGCAGAAGTAAAACTAACGTGCAGATTTTTTTGTTTTCTACCTACGACTAATCATTTAGTCGAAGATTATGTGCAACTTTAGTCGACCGAGATTTTCTTTGGTTGACTACAGCCCTACACCTCAGGAATTTCTTCAAATTTGGCACAAATGTTCACTTGGACTTATCAATGAACTGATTGAATTTTGGTGGTCAGAGGTCAACATCAGTGTGACTATAGGCTTTAAGCCTGATTTATGGTCGTGCGTCGAATCGACGACATCGCTACGTCGTAGGGTACAGGGCTATGCAGAATGCTCGCCATAGCCCCTGGCGTAGCCTGACGTGCACCTCCTCAAAAATGTAACTTCGCGTTGAGGCGACGCAGACCCAGCGCAGACTGGCACGGCTGTGATTGGTTTGCTTGGTAGCAACGCATTTCCGGTTCCGTATTTCCAGATTCCGCCATCCCCGCCATCTTTAAACATCTTCTGTTGCGATGTAGATGTTGCAGTGTTAAGGCTCATTATATATATATATATGCCATTATGCTCAACGTTCAATACGGATACAGATACGGCCGGAGCCGTCTGTCCGTGCTCCGCGTTCATTTCTCTGTGACCGGAAAAGCCGGAAGCTAAACAAAGAATCAACTTGAGACGACGATAACCACTCAGGAAAGGAAGGCAGCCTCCTACCGCTCTGGCGGTGAATTGCACCGCAACGAAACGGAGTGACGGAGAAGTTCGAAGGGTTCATGACGGCGTCACGGCAACCATGTAGCGACGTTGTCAATTCAACGCACAACCATAAATCAGGCTTAATTTATTAAAATGCTTTACAGGTGACCTGCAGTTTATGTTCATGGTTTATCCTCCATTTGACATGAACTCTCCTGTAAATCAGCATCATATCAGTTTGACCTGTCCCCTCAACTACACAGGCTGAATAAACAGTGCTTGACTATGAGGTTAATACTTTTAGAGGAAAAAAAATACAAGACAACAGCTTTCATTAAGGCTCAGTCAGATGCAGTCAGGGCTTCACATCTGATGTTATTTTAAGAATCCTCACATCCCACTGACCACAAGTCTCTGTGTTGCTAAATACTTCAGTAATTTAAAAAGTCCAGTGTTAATATACAGTAGACTCTGTATCTAAATTGTCATCTTGTTGAGTCAACATCTGAACCAATCAGCTGTTAGATCAAGTGAGAGCCAGGCGGTGCAGTCGGTGGAGAGCAACTGCCGCGCCTGACTCTAAAAACTGCAGCCGCCTCGCTCTCGCGGTTTTATCGCCGTTCACTTTTGTAATATGTCAGAGCAAGTCGGGATGAAGTCGGACACAAAACTAACCGGCATGCACTGTGCACCGATCGCTGGTGACCGAATCTGCGCAGGCCTGGCTCATCTCAAACGAAGTTAGTGTTCGGGTGCACACCTATGCTAAAAGCAAAGGTACTGTGGTGTCTGAACACCGTGACAAAACACCAATCATACAAATCAAATGAGGGAGTTGGAGATTTATTCATTTATTTCATTTGTGTTGATTGTGTTGTTGGTCTTAAATTTCATTTCAAGTGGCATTAAAAAAAAGTCTTAAAAAGTCTTAAATTTAACTTGCCTTAAGCTGTAGGAACCCTGAAACGAGGCCTTAGCATCTGTCTCATTCTTGTGAATGCATTAAATGTCAAGAACACCTTAACAGAATTTCTTTAAATTTGAGACAAATGTCCACTTTGGACCGAAGAATAAACTAATTAGAATTTTGTGGTCAAAGGTCAGGGTCACTGTGAACTTCACACAAATGTCTATGAGGATGAAATAATGAAGGCCAGTTTAAATGTGACATCATAATTCTCTGCATAAAACTTTTCTGGCTATTATTCAGTGTCATATCTCAGGAACAGAAGGGGAGACATTTAGTCAGATAATGAATTGGTGACATGACTCTTGGGTGTCCACCTTGAAACTGTGCTGGTTGTATAGATCTGTGTGTGCTGTCCGAGGGAAAATGTGTGTGAGGCATACATGTGTTTACAGACATGGATGTAAACTGTAAGAGAAACATGACTGGTGCGAGGTGGTATACAACCACATGGCAGTAATTAAAGTTTTTTTAGTAGTGGCATGAGTAAGTCAGATTTCATGCAGGAAAAGCCCTCATCCTTCACTAGAACTGCCAGTTACACCTGCAGATTTTAAATATTTTCTCCCTATACTTCACTTTGAAGTGCATATATCCATCCATATATCCTGTCTCTATATTGAAGTTAACAAAGTAAGATTATCCAAGAACTTCTCCTCCAAGGTTTAAGGTTTATTAATTGTCATTGTACAACACAGTGTTGCACAACTAAATGCACGTTGTAGTCTCTTTATGCTACACAAGAAAAAACAAACAGTTTTTATGGTGGATAACCATGCCAGTTTGTAATGTTTTCAGTTAGGATGCTTTCTGTTACTCCTCTGTGAAAATTGATGAGAACTTGGCATGGGAGGATGGCATGGAATTTTGAGTCTTATGAAGTTTCCTGAAGAAATGCAGCTGTTTCTGAGCTTGCTTAACCAGGGTGGAGAAGTGACATGACCATGTCAGGTTCTCTGTGATGCTAAATCCCAGTAACCTAAAACTGTTCACTTGCTCCACCTCAGCTCCACTGATGTAGTAATCATGGTGGCTGTGGCTCAGGAGGTAAAGAGGTTGTCTACCAGTCAGTAGTGGTTTGATCCCTAGCCCCTGCTGTCTAGAACCCCAAATTGCAGCTGGCATCTTGTATGGTAGCCTCAGCTACCAGTGTATGAATATGTATGTGAATTGCGTGACTGGTGCCTGTAGTGTAAAGGGTTTTGTGGTCACTGAGACTGTAAAAGCGCTTGTTGTATAAATGCAGTCTATTCTGCATTTTTGCAGTTTCCTTTAAAAGATTTATTTTAATAATATCCTCACTTTTCCGTTTTGTGAACAAAAATGAGTCTCCTGGATAATTTTGTGATACTATAACTTCATATTTTTAATTACCTCAGTTGTTTTTTTGTTTTGTTTGTTTGTTTTAAGAAAAAAAGAAGTCTTTGATTCAAGCTTTTTAAATATAAATATTTTCTGGTTTCTTTATTTCTTTATAATAGTAACTAAATATCTTTGGGTTGTGGCAGAGCCTTCCATAAGCACCAGCTGCAGATCAAACAGCCAACTACTCGTACAAGTCCAGTCAGCCACTTTATTGTACTTGTATTCATTTTTAATAAAATAGGTTTGATTAACAATTACTCATGCAATGAGCCCTTCACAAGATGGAATAAGCACAGAACACCTTAAGTATCCAAAGAGCACCTGAATGTGACTAGGATGTGACGATCCGTCGCTCTGGATCGATATATCGTTTAATGATCAACGATCCAATGTCATCAATTCAAATGAAGCTAATGGTCTTCAGAGGTCCCTTTACTATGGTTTATGGTTTACTATGTTTCGGGGGTCTGCCAGCTTGGCGTTGGTAACACTTATTTACACAACGGCATGTAATTTATGTCCTTCCACGGTGCGCGTCTAAAATCCTCCTCTGCTCTCTGTGTCGCGCACGGCAGAGTTCGGCCCTGATGCGCACACACACACGCACATAGACACAGGTGTGCACACAAAAGCGCTGAAGAACTCGTTCCCTTTCTTGAGAACGAGTTCTTCCCCGCTTGCTGCCATGTTTCCAAGCGCGCGGGGGGAGGGGGGAGCCCACTCTGAACTACGGGAGCCCAGCGTGGAGCGGCGGTGGCGGATTTTAAATAGAAACTCGATTTTCACGAAAACAAATCGGCCTAAACTACTGCAGACTGAAATTCAACCGTGTTGTTCTTTTGGGAGGTGTAGTGACTTAAACCAATGATGAGAAAGAAAAATGATAACGTCACATGTAATTTGTTAAGCAATGAGAAGAGGGAAAAAAAGTCCGCTAGCTGCTAGGCAAATTAATGCAATGTAAACATGCTGAAGCTAATAATGGGTCACTAGAAAAAAACAATTGTTTTGTCCATGAACCTCGATTGGCTGACACCTGTTCCTGGTTCCCAGTCAGCAGTGCAGCTGACCCCTGTTCCTCGTTTCCAGTCTGTGATCCAGCCAACACCTGCTCCTTGTTTCCAGTGGGCAGTCTGGCAGACACCTGTTCCTGCTGTGCTACAGCGATCCACTGAGGATGAGCCTCGACTACTATTGGTTCCCAAGCTGCAGCAGAGCAGTCTTCAATGCCTGCCCAGCTGCAGCAGTCACTAGTTCCTGCCCAGCTTCAGCACTCCCAAGTCCCTGCTGGGCTTCAGCAGTTTCCTGGTTCCCTGCTTTCACTAGACTCCAGTTCTGCTCCCCAGCTGTTGGCCTCCTGCCTTTCTGTCTTGTCAACAGCCTCCTGCTTGGCTCTCCATGGGTCCAACCTGCAGCCGGATCATCAGCTGCCAACTGACATTCCTAATCTTAAGTCCCTTGGTCATCCCCCAGTGGGGTCTCATCTTCATGATTGGGTTCTAGTGGGATCCCATCTCCATGATTGTGTTCCAGTAGGGTCTTGTCTCCATCCTCCAGAGGCGTGCAACTTCGTTGCCAAACTCTGTGCCATCCTGTGGCCCCGCCTATGTTGCTGACTTCCTGAGGTGCTCTGCGCATCTGGGCGCCCTCCTGAGCTGCCTCTTTCTACTGCCCTGAGCCCGTCTACCTGGGGTCTCATGCTCTTAGAGACTGTGTGGGCTTAAACACACACATAGCCTAATTAGATATTTAGAATATATATAAATCAAAAATAGTCATTAGTTGCAGCCCTACTTCAAAGCACAATCTATGTTTCACATATGCTGAAAAGTGCACACAACATAATTTTAAGGGCTGAGATTGGATGTTTTGTGCCAAAATGCACCTTCTTGTAGCCTCCACCTCCTCTCTCCCCCTCTTAGTTTTCTGATAGCTGTGGTTGAGTTTTGCAGGCAAGCTTACCCATCAGGAAGTTATTGACATCGCAGCTTCTACTGTCCTTATTGATGTGACATGCAAGAGTCCTGCCTTCCTGTGCCTTCCTGAACTCTTTTCTGACACTGTGTGTGTGTGTGTGTGTGTGTATGTGTGTGTGTTTTTGTCACAGACCTCTTCAGCCTGTTTGCCAGTGATCTGGGTGGATATGCTGCTCGGGAAGATATAGAAGCAGTTCTGCAGGTCTTGGATGGAGAAGTTCCTGCTTCCGTCAAAAAGTGCTTCAGTGAGGTCAGCAAACACCACAGCCTGTCTGTCACCACATAATACGCATATTCGCATTTACAGCCATTCTAGTCAAATGTCTTGTTAACTCATTTTGGACAAAATGACCACAGCAAATAAGCTACACGCTGATAACTTACACAGCACCCTCATCAATTGATTGATTTTATCAGACCATTTCATTTTATAAAAAACACAACATTCCATTCCATTATCTCCCTGGCTCATGTTAAGTTTGTTTTTATCATTACAGAGGTGTTTGTCACGTGCTCATAAAACAGCTATTGTTATAAGTTTCCCACATGGAGCCACTTCCACAGACATGATGCAAAGTTTGGTAGTACAGTGAGTTATTGTGCTTGTTAATAGAGTACAAAAGTGCCTTTTGAAATCAAAATCCACAAGAACAATCTTGGAAAATACAACACAACAGAGTTCAGTCAGGAGAATGCAACTCCTGAAAGTGATGTGATGTGATCAGCTAAAGAGAAGATGTATTTCTCATTTGAGAGGGGAGCTGAGAGAGAGCAGTTTTATGAACATATATACATACATGTACAGTACAGGCCAAAAGCTTGGACACACCTTCTCATTCAATGCGTTTTCTTTATTTTCATGACTATTTACATTGTAGATTCTCACTGAAGGCATCAAAACTATGAATGAACACATGTGGAGTTATGTACTTAACAAAAAAAGGTGAAATACAGTAACTGAAAACATGTTTTATATTCTAGTTTCTTCAAAATAGCCACCATTCGCTCTGATTACTGCTTTGCACACTCTTGGCATTCTCTCGATGAGCTTCAAGAGGTAGTCACCTGAATGGTTTTCCAACAGTCTTGAAGGAGTTCCCAGAGGTGTTTAGCACTTGTTGGCCCCTTTGCCTTCACTCTGCGGTCCAGCTCACCCCAAACCATCTCGATTGGGTTCAGGTCCGGTGACTGTGGAGGCCAGGTCATCTGCCGCAGCACTCCATCACTCTCCTTCTTGGTCAAATAGCCATTACACAGCCTGGAGGTGTGTTTGGGGTCATTGTCCTGTTGAAAAATAAATGATCGTCCAACTAAACGCAAACCGGATGGGATGGCATGTCACTGCAGGATGCTGTGGTAGCCATGCTGGTTCAGTATGCCTTCAATTTTGAATAAACCCCCAACAGTGTCACCAGCAAAACACCCCCACACCATCACACCTCCTCCTCTATGCTTCACAGTGGGAACCAGGCATGTGGAATCCATCCGTTCACCTTTTCTGCGTCTCACAAAGACACGGCGGTTGGAACCAAAGATCTCAAATTTGGACTCATCAGACCAAAGCACAGATTTCCACTGGTCTAATGTCCATTCCTTGTGTTTCTTGGCCCAAACAAATCTCTTATGCTTGTTGCCTCTCCTTAGCAGTGGTTTCCTAGCAGCTATTTGACCATGAAGGCCTGATTCACGCAGTCTCCTCTTAACAGTTGTTCTAGAGATGGGTCTGCTGCTAGAACTCTGTGTGGCATTCATCTGGCCTCTGATCTGAGCTGCTGTTAACTTGCGATTTCTGAGGCTGGTGACTCGGATGAACTTATCCTCAGAAGCAGAGGTGACTCTTGGTCTTCCTTTCCTGGGTCGGTCCTCATGTGTGCCAGTTTCGTTGTTGTTTGCGCTTGATGGTTTTTGCGACTCCACTTGGGGACACATTTAAAGTTTTTGCAATTTTCCGGACTGACTGACCTTCATTTCTTAAAGTAATGATGGCCACTCGTTTTTCTTTAGTTAGCTGATTGGTTCTTGCCATAATATGAATTTTAACAGTTGTCCAATAGGGCTGTCGGCTGTGTATTAACCTGACTTCTGCACAACACAACTGATGGTCCCAACCCCATTGATAAAGCAAGAAATTCCACTAATTAACCCTGATAAGGCACACCTGTGAAGTGGAAACCATTTCAGGTGACTACCTCTTGAAGCTCATCTAGAGAATGCCAAGAGTGTGCAAAGCAGTAATCAGAGCAAAGGGTGGCTATTTTGAAGAAACTAGTATATAAAACATGTTTTCAGTTATTTCACCTTTTTTTGTTAAGTACATAACTCCACGTGTTCATTCATAGTTTTGATGCCTTCAGTGAGCATCTACAATGTAAATAGTCATAATAGTCATAATAAAGAAAACGCATTGAATGAGAAGGTGTGTCCAAACCTTTGGCCTGTACTGTATATGTGTGTTTATATATATACTCTAATGGATTAATTGACTAATCGTTTCATCAACTATCCGATCCTCATTAAAAAACTCTGCTCCTGCCAACTGCACATACACAGGAACATGTACACTAGGGTCACAGTCAGATAGAGACTTACAGATGCAGATCATTATCTGCTTTGACAGACTAACAACGTAATTGTCTGTTTGTGTGTTGTGGCAGGGTGACAAGGTGAATTATGAGCGCTTCAGGAACTGGCTCTTACAGAACAAGGAAGCCTTCACTTTATCCAGATGGCTTCTGTCTGGAGGAGTGTGTGTCACGCTCACAGATGACAGCGACACACCCACCTTCTACCAAACCCTGGCTGGTGTCACACACTGTAAGTTCCCAAAACACTCTGAATTATTGTGTTTGCATATATTTCATGTCCACATCGGCAAGTCTGTTTTCACGTGGATGTTCATACTCATGTTAATAATCTGTCCAGAGAAATATTATTTGCTAGCCATTTAGTGTCTTTTTAAAAGTTGATACACTATACCATACACTGAACAAGAGTCAGTCTTCTGATAATGGCATGTCACTAATTAATGCTTGATGTACCTGCACTATGATATTAAAAATAAAAATTGTGAGTCTGTCCTTTAAAGTACAGTTGGTAATTTTTATCATAGTAACTTTTGTCATATTTGTTAAAACTGTATCCACACAGTTTTACATGAGACCCATTTAAAATGCAAGGAGTAAAAACAATCTGTTACAATATTTAAGATATGTAGCATTTTTTTTCTCATATTTACAGTTGAGATGGAAATAATTTTATTAGGAATGATTTTCAAATCCCAAATATTAGGCATGAAACTGTTCACTGAACTCATGGTTTGGTTTCATTATGGTACAGTTGTGTCATAGTTCAGTATATTTTTTTTATACAGCAAAAAAAAGTAGAAATGTCAGAGAAATTTCCTTGATTTTTAAATGTTTTAATTATTTTTTTACATCATAAAATACAATCTTTCTTGACTTTGAATAATGATGGAGCTATATCTAAGTGATCCATGCTCTGGGGTGTCTTCCTAGCAGCATGGAAAACAAAAACAGCTTCTTATAAAATATTAAATTTAGTATTGTAATCATGTGTGTGATTTCTGTTTGAGCGTATGAGAGAAAATACTTGTTGAAAACATGTGAAAAGACTGTGAACTGTGTCGTACTATATTGTTCGAGTTAAACCTTTAAATAGTTTTCATCATGTCTCTGTCCAGGATTTTTTTGGGTGGGCCTAAAACCCTGCTCGAGGATACGCTGGAGCCATCCTTCCTTTCTTTCACCCACTGTTTGTTGCAGTGAGTTAGCTACGTCCCACGAGCTCTCTGAGATCTTTCGGTCTAATAAAAACATGAATAAACATCTCTGTTAGATGCCACAATCATATAAACACAAGCTAGACAGCTGTCACTACTCATCATCAACCATTGTTTATTCAGGGAAAATTGACTGAGCATTAAGCTCTTTTACAGTAATGCCCTGAGTTAACATTCAATAGGCTAGAAGGATACAAATATGTAATTGCAGTAAAGTGATGAAAAAAGTCCATAAAAACAAAATAAGTAGCAGCAATGTCTATCAAGAATTATAAACAGCAATGAAAACAGTAGAAAGATGAAAAAGTTAAATAATTAAGAATGGAGTCTGCCATAAAGGACAGAAACATGACATCAACAACAACAATAAAAACAGTAATAGGTAGAAAATCTTGTCTGTCAATTAAGCAAAGCAGCAACACTGTAAAACAACCATATCATCAAGCATATACTTGAAATGATCTACCGATACCTACCCGTGCATTAGGGCTGTCAAAAAAAATTCGAAGTTTGAAATATATTCGAATATATATATTTTTTATAAGTTCGAACCTACGTTTGATAATTCGAATATCATTAATAATTCATTAATACTATTAATAACGTCGTATATCACGCCGAATCCTGTTCGGGCAGAAATGGCTCACGCACAAGACGGGCCAGAGAGGGACGCAGACCCCCAAATTCCACCAGATGCATGTTGGTTGCGTCTGTGCACGCAGCGGATAACTAGCGCAGCCGTTCCGCAACGGACCCGCATCCAGTGTAATTCCTGCGAGAGACGGAGGGAGAGGCACGGATGGAGGACCCACTGCGCCAACAGCACCCACTGCGCTGTCCGCAATGTGTGACCTGTTCAGGGAGACATACAGGGAGAGTGGTGCACCTGCTGCCTCCCTGCCTACCCTTTTTGAAGAAGAGATGAAACGTTACCAGAATGAGACATCACTACGAGCCGAACAGGATCCACTCTTGTGGTGGAAAACTACAGGCGCACTTAAGTATCCAAACATTGCAGTCAGAACGGGTGTTTTCATCCGAGTGTCACGTTCATATTGCGCCATCAATAAGCATCTTATTTATATTTGTGGGGTTTTTTTTAAATAATAAAAAAAAAAAAAAAAAAAAAATAATAATAATAATAAATTAATTAAAAAATTAATAATAAATTTGAATATTATTCGAACTCTACTAAATTAATTCGAAAATATTCTAACTCAATCTCATGGTGCTTTTGACAGCCCTACCGTCCATTTTCAATACCTCTTGCAACTTGATCCATTTATGTGGGGCAAAATACTAAAAGCTAATTTACCAAGCTCTGTACTGATCTGAGGGGTTTCAAGGGATAAAACTCCCTGTGATCGTGTGCGATGAGAGATGGATTTGATTTTTAAAAGAGAAGTGAGGTAGAAGGGTAGCTTTCCAAGCAATGCCTTATAAACAAAAAGGAGACAATGTTTTTCCCTTCTATTAGTGAGTGAACACCACCCCACATTTTGATACAGCTCACAGTGATGAGTTCTAAAACAATCATCATTAATAAAACTGAGAGAACTGTGGTAGACTATAGTAAGTGATTGTAGTGTGGATTGAGCTGCATGGATATACAAATCATAATCTAAGACTGACATGATAGTTGATTGAATGATTGTCCTTCTGTTCTCTAAAGAGAAGCGCACAAGCATAAAGAATTGTGTCATCTGCATAAAAATGTGCTAAAGTTTTCTACAGAGGCACAGATATCATTTATATACAAAGTGAACAACAATGGGCCTAAAATTGACCCTTGTGACACACCATTTATTAATTTTAAAAACTCTGAATACATTCCTGCAGCATTTATACACTGGGTTCTATCAGTGAGGTAATCTTGAAACCATTTAATGGATGCATCATCAAAACCCAGCAGGGCCAGTTGATTCAGAAGCAGTATGTGATCAACAGTATCAAAAGCCTTTGACAAGTCTATAAATAGGGCTGCACAGTGTCTCCTACTATTTCTAGGGCTGAAATTATATCATTTTGAACCACAGTTGCTGCTGTCATGGTGCTATGTCCGGATCTGAACCCAGACTGACCGGGACTTAAAATAGTATTTGCAGACAGCAAAATACAGAGCTGTTCATTTACAAAAGATTCCAACACTTTAGCTAGGCATGATAGTTTTGAATTTAGGCCTATAGCTATTTAGATCATTAGTGTCTCCTCCCTTATGTAGAGGAGTCACTATTGCTGACTTCCAGACTTTTGGAATTGAACCAGAGCTGAACGCTAAATTAAAAATGTGCATTAAAGGCACAGCAATGATGGGGGCAGCAAGCTTTAAGAGATAGGGCTCTACCTGGTCTGCGCCCAAGGAGCTTTTCATTCACTTTGAATTACACAAAGCATGATAGCGGTCTAAATGAGAAAGAAATATTACCTGAAAATAAGACCCCCTCTTTCTCTGGCAGGGTAGAGACATCATCATGAGGCTCTGGTTTGTCATATATGCTACTGAGTTGTTCAAACAGAGCGCCAGAGTTGATAAATGATCATTAAATGCATTAAAAATTTCCTCCAAAGTCCAAAACAATTTTTACAGATGCGCTTAAGTTGTTTCTAGCATAGATAGCCACCCCACCACCTTGTCTAACTCTGTCTGCTCTAAAAACAACAAGAAGATTAACATTAGAGTCACAAATATTGTTATATAACCAGGAGGAGGGGGGGTGAAAATAGCAGGTCCTTCCCTGCTATATGCAGGACTTAAATAAGCGGAACTGATCTTAAGTGGGCTCGGACCCAGAAGACATCAGTTACTGTTGGACTGGTCGCCAGTTAGGGCGTGGCCTGAATGGAAATGATTGGCAAGTGGAGGAGCATGTGAGTGCTGTAAACAGTAGGACAAGTTTGCTGTTAGCATGCGAGAGCCAGCTGTGTTTGGGTGAAGGCTATCCCTCCTGTAGAACTGTCTCCACTCCCAAAATAATTTAAAATTGTCAATGAAAGTCTACACCGTAATCACTACAAGCTGAAGACAACCAGGTGTGTAAATTCAACAGGCGACTGAAACTACTCACCCCTCTGCCAAGGGTGGGTAACAGGCCAGAGATGCAGGCGTGGCATTTCTGTGTCTGCCGGAATGTCAACAAGTGGATGAAGTCTAGCTTCAATAGTTCAGACGTTGTTTTGGGACGTCATTTGTTCCCACATGGACAACGAGCCTCTCCAACTCTGGATGTTTATGAAAAATCTCTGGAATTTTACTGGTTATTTCCTGGACTCTTCCACCAGGAAAACAGTACGTTTTCACCAACTTCATCCTAACATTACAGACTATGGAGTCTCCTACAATCACAGTTGTGAAGTGGGATGGCATGGGAGCTATGCTGGAAACGGCTGGTGTGTCACAAGTCGGCATGGATAAGGACGGAGGTGTGTGGTGTGATGATGGATGCGGCAATGAAGACATCATCCTGGAGCTCCTTTGTGGATCCGGAGTAACTGCAGGGTGGAGGCAGGCCGCCTTCGGAGAGCCGGACTGGCTAATTGCTCTTTGGTGCCTGTAGATGAGCGTCTCATCACGGCATCTTTCAGAAGGCTACGACGAGAAGAGGATGTCTTTGGATGGGATGAGGACTCTGAAACTACCCCTACAGTATTATCCAGCAGTGACGAAGAGGTTGCAACTGTCGGGGCCGTTGTCGAAGGGGGGTCCAGGAGAGGAGCAGGCAGATCTGCGGCAGCAGGGGCGTCAGCCTGGTGGACCGGAGTGTCAGCAGACAGGGACGCATAGTAGTTGGAAAGGACCAAGCCAGGAGATAAGGCTGCCTCGTCTGAGTGCCCCATGCGACCGTGAGCCACTTCCTCTGACCAAGATGGAGGAAAAAACGAAGGAAGGCCGGGGACAAGTTGCGGGATCCCACAAAATGTGTCCTGAATGGTGGCACTGAGTGAGGCAATCCGTTTGGACTGCCCCACGGCTATCTCCATGAAGCTCGACAGGAGGGAGTCTTTCTTTTTTCTTGCTTTTTGGAGTAAGATGTAGTCCCCAGAGTTTACAGATGGCATGGTTCATAGGCTTATTTTCCAATAATTTAAAAGCCAGACGTTTGGTAAATAAAATCCTTATCGGGTTAAAAGATATTGTTTAAAAATATCCAATATTTGCAGAGAGTATCACAGAAGGAGAATTTAAACTGGGTAAAACAGTTCATGAAGGAGCTGTGTTGACACTGATCAGCTGACTGTCATTTCGGATGCAGAAATCACAGAGGCCTGAAAGAAAGAGGAAAAACAAAAATCGACAGAGATGGTGTTGTTGATAGTTAAATGATTAGATGAGCTTCCTCTTGTTGGAACCCACTCATAAGGGCCCAAAAACTGTGCCCGCTGCGAAGATCAGGCGCCAGTAGGCTTGCGCTGGTGCGGTTTCTCTCACTGGAGAATGGCAGCAGTCAGGCTCTGTTAACCTAAAATCCAAGTGTCGGATGATTGAAGTACTTTGTCCATTGAAAAGATGTAGATAAAAACAACCACATTTAAAAGGTGCATCATTAAAAAGGGCTTAAAAAATGATAAAAAGTTCATTTACAATGGAGACTCTGTCAGGGAACATGAACCTTTAGTCTTTCTGGCAAAATCGGCTGCCAGCAGTTACTGCTGTGGGTGAGTTCTTTGTGCTAACGTTAGCTGCTGGATAAGAGGTTATAGCTCTGCAGTGGCTCTTATGCCCTGGTTGGGGATCTGTATGCTGTGCAGCCATAGACTGTGTGCTGCTGAGTTAGCTGCTAACGGGAGTCTGTCGCCACAGAGAAGCATTTTTTCGTCAGGTAGGAGGCCTCATATTGAGTGGTGCAATACGAACCGTTTGGTACGAGGCCTCCTAACCAACGAACAAATGCTGCTTTCGATTTGGTATGCATTACAAACTAGGGATGTCAGGATTACTTGATTTCACTATTAACCGCGATTTTAAACGCCACGGTTAACTATTTGTTAAGATTCCTCAACACCGTCACTCTCCAAAGATTATGCCGCGGCGCGGAACCTATACAGTAGGTCAGCGCAACTCGCACTTAACGAAAACAAAGTTACACAAGCGGCTTCTCCGAGTGATGAAGTATGGATGAAGAAGACTTATTCCCCCCCAAAAAAGGGATAAAGTCAGCCGTATGGGATCATTTTGGTTATTGCAAAATGACTAAGGGGTCATTGTTGACGACGGCTTTCCAGTTTGTAAAACATGCCGCAAAAAAGTCGCAGCCAAAGGATCAAACAAGAGCAACATGATACAACACCTGCGGGACAACCAACCAACTTTTTTGATGGATAGTTTTACAGTTTGTGTGCACACAGCGTGAGGTTGTAATGGTTTTGGGTCTGTGTAGCTCTTTGGAGTGAGACGACAGGCAGAAACTCACGTCCACATGAGTGCAAGATTTCACAAATGCTCGTTGTTTATTTTTACATCAACTTGAAAACACTCCAACCTTACCAAGCACGGTTGTACGGCTACTATATTTTCATACATGAACAAAATAGTCGCCACACGTACTTATACCCATCACTGTTGTGTTGAGAGATAAAAGAAAAAGCAGGAGCACATGGAAATAAATAAAACTTAAAGATCTATAAGGAGTGTTTATGTGATTTTACACATTTATAGTGTGAAATTAATTAATGCATAATAATCGTGATAATCGTAAAACCGTGATTATTTCTCTGACAATAATCGTACCAAGAAAATCTATAATCGTGACATCCCTATTACAAACTGAGTTGAAGTATCCTGTTACACTTGGAAAATAAAATCTACAGCTTAAACTGTGTTTAATATAATGTTCTCAACCAAGCAGCCCACACGACGGAACAGGCAACATGCTGTCTGCCCCTTCCACCCCAAACCAGAACATTCTACTCCAGCAAGACACACTGGGAAGCAGCTATGCTAAGCTAGCTCATTGCAAGATGGTCAGTAATGGCATTACCAGAACAGAAATAGAAGATCGTGTGATAACCTTCAGGTCTGGTGTTTGCAGTCAGTTTGGTTTCGCTGTGAAGTATGAGGCAGATGGCGAGAGAGTGGTGGACAAAAACACAGCAAACCAAAAAAAGAGCCAGCGCACAGCTTCATACTCTTTTCAGCAGCCAAGTAGCACAGCAACATACACAACCCCTGAGCTGAAGTGTTAGCTGCTGTGCAGCAACAGACTCCCATTAGCAGCTAAATCAGCTGCACACACATGATTGCACAACACACACCCCTGAACCAGGGTAAGAGCAAAAGTAAGGAAATTTGTGTTTGGTAGATTATTTCTTTGTATGTCACAATGCTTTTTGGCATTGTTGGAAAGCCTGTTTATTTCCCTTTTAAATGGTGCCACATTTGTAAGGAACACGCAGCATGTGGGTTGCACCCATGAAAAATTTGCCAAATCTTCTCTGCCAATGCCAGACAGCTGTTTTTTTTTTTTTTTGCTGTTGACTCTTGTTTAGTGTTGTTTGGTGGATTGGATGATTTAAGTCTGAAGAAACAAGACATATTGGCAATTTCAACAAGTTATTCATTTAACAAACAGGAGCATCAGTAGCGTGTGGAAGAACCATACACAGCCACAACAGCCTGGCATCTACTCCTTATGCTGGTCACCAGCCTGGTCACACACTGCTGTAGGATGGCATCCTATTCCTCAACCAGTGTTTGTTGTAAGTCAGCCAACGTGATTGTGTTAGTCACTCTGGCATGAACAGCACGCCCAAGCTGATCCTACAAGTGTTCCATCCATTCCATCCTCTCCACTCCCAAATTCTGGAGGTAGTCTCTGATAAACCCCGCTCTGTGGGGGCGATCGTTGTCATCTTGGAGGATAGAGTTCAGACCCAGACTGTGGAGATATGGGATTGCCACTGGTTGCAGAATTTCATCTTGATATCTCTCTGCATTGAGATTGCCTCCAATGATGACAAGCCTCATTTTCCAGTGAGGGAGATGCCACCCCACACCATCACACTGCCTCCACCAAAAGATTTTAGCGATCAGCAAAGTGGTCGCCGCGTCTTCTCCACACTTTGACCCTACGATCCAACTGCCGAAGGCAGAATCTTGAATCATCACTGAACATAACGTTCCTCCACATGTTCAGGTTCCAGTGCATACATGCACATGTTGCTGACACCAGTGCAAATGGGCCTGACGGTGAAGAGCAATCATGGCAGGCCTCCTGGCAGCCCTGTGAGACCAGAGATTGGCTGCAGGTAGTCTGCCATATCGTCCTGCAAACCTTGACTGCAAATCTGTAGAAGACTACCTATGGTTCCTAAGTGCTGATGGGATGAGGAAATGGTCTTCTTGGGGTGCCGTCTTCTTGGGACTCCCACTTCACGGCCTGTCTCTGACATCCCCCGTTATATGGAACTTTGAGTTCAGTTTGCAGGTTGTACTACAGCTCACTCCAAATAATGCCGGAACTTGGTTTTGCGGAACACCGCCTTGAAGTTGCCCAATCTCATGAGCCCTATCCAGATCAGTCAAACGTGGCATGCCGATTCTTGGAGCAGACACCAACTGACCACTGTAGCAGGGCCCTTGCTCACAGTTGGGGGTACCAGATGCTCAAAATAAGAGTCCATAGCAATAGCAAAAAAAAAAAAAGGAAAATTGGCAGAGAAGATTGGGCAAATTTTTCATGGGCGCAGCCCACATACTGAGCTCTGCTACTCATCCCACAAATGCATGGTCCTTACAAATGTGGCACTAATTAAAAGGGAAATAAACAAACTTTCCAACGGTATAACATTTATTGCTAAGAAGCACTGTTACAACAAAGAAATAATCTACCAAACACAAATTTCCTTACTTTTTGTGCTTACTTTAGTCAAACACAAAAATGCTGAAAAACAATTGAACTGTCTAACAACACAATTCAGTACTACATAGTTCCCAGTCTTTTCACATGTATTCAGCAAGTGTTTTCTAATGTTTATAATGTGTTTAGAAAGAAATTACCGATTAACTTTAACAAGTCAGTTTCAGTCAGACTGTACCCCCAAAACAAAATATGTTTATTTCAAATTTTAAAAACATCATCACCACCAAATCAGCGGTAAACCTCTTGTTATCCTACACATACTAAAGAAATAAATCATTACAATGCAGTTAGCATGACTGGTATTAAACCTCTGTTCTTTTCCCTACCAGCTGAAATTTTTGCAGAATATTGAATAACTGTTAAGCAATGGAAGTGTGATCTTCTTTACTTGTTCATTGTCACCGATTTAAATAGCCAAATTTATTATTTTTTTTCTATTATTTTAAGCCAAATCTTCTACTACTACTACTATTAATACTAATAACGATAATAATAATAACCACAACAACAACAACAAGAAATTATATTTATAGACCCCTTTTAAAGCACTCAAGGACACCTTACAAGACACAGTTAAAACACAAGCAGCAATGTGCACGGCAGACCCCCGATTTTTTGGCATTCCGGTTTGATTTGGGCGGAGGAGGCGAATTTCCGTTTTCGACTTCCATTTAGATATAAGTAAATATGCTGAACCATTGCGATGGATTCAGAGTTTGCGTCGACGCCAGTTCTACATTCACTGAATGTAGAGTCTGTATATAGAAACTACAAAATTATGCATAAAATCATCATAAAGTCATTATCAGTGTAAGTCTCCATATGTGTGTCGCCTTTAAATCAGACCAAATATGCCAGTTTGAAAAGGTATGTTTTCAGATGCGATTTGAAGGTGGAAAAGTCAATAATGCACTAGTCTCGCCACCAGACAATCAGAGATCTCCGCCTTCTGATAGTCTGGGGACACTCCTTTCTAAAGTGTGTTTAACACACCGGAGAAAACGGCCAGCAACAAAGCATCGCCTCTTGCACTTTTTGAAAAGGACACGCCCTCCCGGAAATGTGCACTTCCACTTCCACTTTTCTCGTCCGCAAGGAAACAAACACACATAGGGCTTGAAAATGGATGCTGAGAGATTTAACTCCATTTTATCAAACATGTGCTTAGTCCACAAGATTGTGGAAATGAAGGACTTACAGCGACTTTGTTTAAAACTTTTAACGCAGTCGGACTATGTTTACGAGCACGAGTTCAGAGAGCCACCGAAGGACCGCCCTGCGGATTTACTATTGGTTCTGCAACGTAGGGAGTTTTTTTAAACTCTGAAATTGTATCTGCCCATCTAAACACAAAATCAGGGAGAAAGACATCAGTCTTTAGTTAAGCAAAGCATCTAAAGACTGACTTGTGAGTCTAATAATGTACTGTACAGCTACTTGTAGGTGCAAGGTGTACTTTACTTAACATTTAAGAGTTTCACAGTCACTCTAGGAAAAGTGGGAAAACATATTTAGCAAATCGGATATTGGCCATGACAGGACAGATCCAGATTTAAAAAAAATAATAATTCTGTGCCGCTGTACCGGCGATAGTAGGGCCAGAGGCATTATATTTTTGGGTTGTCCATCCCATTCTTCTGATCTTGCTATCTCAAGAATTCTTTTAGGGATTTTCAAATTTGGCACAAACATTCACTTGAACTCAGCAATACACTGATTAGATTTTGGTGGTCAAAGGTCAAAGGCCACCGTAACCTTGCATCTGTCTCATTTTTATGAGTGCGAAATCTTAAGAACAACTGAAATGAACTGATTAGAACTTGGTGGTCAACGGTCAGGGTCACTGTGACCCTATCTGTCAAATTCTCGTGAATGCAATATCTAAAGAACACCTTGAGCGAATTTCTTCAAATTGACTTGAACTAAATGATAGAGTTTGGTGGTCAAAGGGCAAGGTCACTGTGACCTTGTGTACATCTCATTCTCCTGAATGCAAAGGCTTTAAGGGAGTTTCCTCAAATTTGGCATAAATGATCACTTTGATCTTAGAATGAACTGATTAGAATGTGGTGGTTGAATGTCAAAGGTCAAGGTCACTGACCTCACAAAACATGTTTTTGGCCACAAGTCAAGAATTCAAATGCTGATTATGAAACAAATTCACACAAATATCCAATAAGATGACATGATGAAATGATGACATTATATTCAAAAAGGAAACTGTGCTGACAGGGGAATTGTGTGTGAAGCATCTGTGTTTTGAAAGACATGGATGCAAATGTAAGTGCAGCTTGAGGGGTTTGCAGAGGCATACATCAGTGAAGCAATAATTCAAGGTGTTTTTTGTGAATTTCATTATTCATTATTCAGTGTTTCTCTGTTTCACATGGATCCAGTCAGGACAGGCCACCAACTTAACTTAAAGAGGCAACAGATAGGATTTGTTGTTTTTTTAGCTTGGCGCCACCTAGCGTCAGTGGAGTTGCGTGGCACTGTCGCAACGACCAAATTGACTGTGGGGATCAGAGATAATCAATAATATGACTCTAATAGATTCTCTAAATCAAATAAAATGTGGGCTGTAAAGCCACTGGTATACCTCTATCTTTTTGTAGAATGAGAAAGTGTGTGGACACTCTACTAAATAAATGAGTAAAGAGACTGAGCAACAATTATTAGATTTATCTGAAGAAAAAACAAATAGTAATGCAAATAATTATACCAGAATGCACAGTACCAGTACAAACAAGTCACAGTAAATTATACCAATATGTACAGTATCAGTTCACACAACAGTAGACACAATGGAATTATACCAATACGCATATGTAAACAGTCCCGATTCAAGAATAAATGGTACCATATGGAAATGATGTGGCCGGTTGGAGCTCAAATTGAATGGGACACAAAGCTGAGTGTTCACTTAGCTGGGCGTAACTTAGCTGGGCGATGTCCGGCGATAGGTGCCTCCGTGAGAAGAGAACAGAGGGAAGGGGGGGGGGGTATCACTGTCCAAGGGCTGCCGTAGAATGGCAACGAGGATGTCAGCCGACCAACACTCACTACCTGGTCCCTGGTTGCGCCGATTTGCGATGCTGGCCAGCTAGGAATGAACTAGCAGCCAGTACAGTATAGTCCTCTCTCATCTAGCTAACATTTAGCCGTGTTACTTACTGATCCGTTAGAAAGAAAGCTAGCTGGACATCGGTTTTGAAGCCTCTTTGGTCACGGAGCTCCCTCCATCTCTTGAACGCCCCGACTGAGGTTTACTTTTGTTTTTCCCTCTTCTTTTATCACTCTCCTTTTTGCTCTTCTTTGCCTCCTCAGACAGAGGAGCTCATTTTCTTTTGCTAGGCCGTTTTTCACTGGTCTCCAAACTTGTCCATCTGTCATTGTGCTCATGACTCAACTATCTCATGCCCAACTCCTCACAAGGACTCGCTCCAGTCCCTGATTGGCTGGCCGACCAATTGTGCAATACATGACGTGTTTCCTGCCGTAAAGCAGTTTTTTTTTTTTTGTTTTTTCCAGCGAAATTTCGGCACCGGTGGCAGAAGCTTATTGCAAAGCCACTGAGTAACCTATGTAAATGCTGATCGTCTGATTTTACTGTGGCCACTACCCTGTGCAACTGAACAAAAATATAAACGCAACATTTTTGTGTTTGCTCCCATTTTTCATGAGCTGATCTCATCTAAAAGATTTTCTATATACACAAAAGACCATTTCCTCACAAATATTGTTTGCAAATCTGTCTAAATCTGTGTTAGTGAGCACCCACCTCACAGGTGTGGCATATCAAGATGCTGATTAGACAGCATGATTATTGCACAGGATTGCCTTAGGCTAGCCACAATAAAAGGCCACTCTAAAATGTTCAGTTTTATCACACAGCACAATGCCACAAATGTCGCAAGTTTTGAGGGAGCGTGCAATTGGCATGCTGACTGCAGGACCACCAGAGCTGTTGCCTGTGAATTGAATGTTCATTTCTCTACCATAAGCCATCTCCAAAGGCGTTTTAGACAATTTGGCAGTACCTTCAACCGGCCTCACAACTGCAGACCACGTGTAACCACACCAGCCCAGGACCTCCACATCCAGCATGTTCACCTCCAAGATCGTCTGAATCTAGCCACCCGGACAGCTGCTGCAACAATCTGTTTGCATAACCAAAGAATTTCTGCACAAACTGTCAGAAACCTCGGGGAAGCTCATCTGCATGCTCCTCATCGGGGTCTCGACCTGATGGCAGAAAGCGTGTGGCATCGTGTGAGTGAGCAGTTTGCTGATGTCAACGTTGTGGATCGAGTGGCCCATGGTGGCGGTGGGGTTATGGTATGGGCAGGCGTATGTTATGGACAACAAACACAGGTGCATTTTATTGATGGCATTTTGAATGCACAGAGATACCGTGACGAGATCCTGAGCCCATTGTTGTGCCATTCGTCCACGACCATCACCTCATGTTGCAGCATGATTCTGCACGGCCCCATGTTGCAAGGATCTGTACACAATTCCCGGAAGCTGAAAACATCCCAGCTCTTGCATGGCCAGCATACTCACCGGACATGTTTGGGATGCTCTGGATCGGCATATACGTCAGCGTGTTCCAGTTCCTGCCAGTATCCAGCAACTTCGCACAGCCATTGAAGAGGAGTGGACCAACATTCCACAGGCCACAATCAACAACCTGGTCAACTCTATGCGAAGGAGATGTGTTGCACTGCGTGAGGCAAGTGGTGGTCACACCAGATACTGACTGGTTTTCTGACCCCCCCAGACCCCCACAATAAAGCAAAACTGCACATTTCAGAGTGGCCTTTTATTGTGGCCAGCCTAAGGCACACCTGTGCAATATTCATGCTGTCTAATCAGCATCTTGATATGCCACACCTGTGAGATGGGATGGATTATCTCGGCAAAGGAGAAGTGCTCACTAACACAGATTTAGACAGATTTGTGAACAATATTTGTGAGAAATGGTCTTTTGTGTATATGGAAAACGTTTTAGATCTTTGAGTTTAGCTCATGAAAAATGGGAGCAAAAACAAAAGTGTTGCGTTTATATTTTTGTTCAGTGTATTTAGGAAAAGATGCTGTCTGTTGCCTCTTTAAAGTGCCACAACAATCCTTGACCCTGTGTTGCATTACATGAAAGTTATCCCAACAAGTTCCCCACAGTGAGGTATACAGGTTTTGCTCTTGGGATAAAGAGAACTCTGTTATCAGGGACTTGTTATTGGCAGAGCTGAGGTATGCAAATTGGTATTGGTAGAGAAAAAAAAAAACCTCAGGTATTGTAACGGTATCAGTAGAAAATTCAAACAATACCCAGAATCAGTGATTTCAAATAAACGTTTGAACGTTTTCAAATGGCACATTAGCAGCTGTTACCTTATGGTTTTTTAAAAAGTATTTAATTTAAGAAACCATATATTTGAATTCTGTCTTGCACAGTCTTCCTTATTTTGATTGACTGTGGTGTACATGCAAAAAATTTAGATTTGCATATCCAAGAGAAGATGCGTTGTGGCATATGTTGACATTTCCATATTTGTGAAACCATTGTAGAAATGCTTACATTTTTCAGTGTCATGCACTTTTTAAAGATGGTACATGGAAAATAGAAAATACACAGTGATACAGTTTCAGGCCAAGTAAATTTAGCCAGGCTTTATTTTGCCAATTAAGGACAGAGGGCTGGAAAGAACCTGTCTTGTCCAGAGAACCTGAACTCTGCCTTTAATCTGCCTGCTCTAAGTTTATCCTCTTAACTTTGTGTCTCTTTATGTGTGTGTGTGTTTGTGTGTGTGGTTGTTGGGGAGAGAGAGTGACTGACACATTCCTGGTTCTTAACTCTTTCCAGAACCAGAATGAAAGGCTTGACTCATGACAGAGCTCGAATTCTCTATTAACTTGCTAGCCTCTGACATCGTCACAATATTGTTATATTAAAGTAGAAATGTGCAGGAAATTGGGCTACAGGACAAGATAGTATTGTTTCTGTGAGTGTTTATCACAAGGAGTTTGCTATGGTACATGCTGGCTGTGGCAGCACCTCTCTAAGGATGGTCCATGGATAATGGTATGGTACCTCTGCTGTCACTCGGAGAGAGTCGCACCTCTAGGTGGGTATCAAGGCACCTGCCATATAGACAAAAGCAATAAATTGACAGATTGATTTGTGGTCAGCACTATTATGTAATTTAGATACCTTTATGACTGTTGTTTATGGTCACATCTGGAACAGCCATTACTGGAACACTTTGTTTAAGGGTTGTTCAACCTTTTGATTGACATGAATAGAAAAGGCCACTTCATTTAAGTTGTTTTACATTGGTTTAAAAAAATTTAAATAGTAATGACATTAGAAATTGACATTTCTTTTTGTTAGACTTGCTAATCGGGCTGAATATCAAACCTCAAAACTTATTTGGTAACAACCAAGATGCATTTGTAGAACCTAAAATTGAAAGTTGTCAAGATACTGAAAGCTTGCATCAAATAAATGTCCTGTAGAGATTTGTACTCATGTCTTTTTCAAATCTTTATCAATTCCTGTTATATATTTATATTATGTTTTGTCAATTTACACTGCATTTTACTTATCATGTTTTTGAATGGCTGTTGGTGTTGAGACAGCATTAGAGAACTTTCCATTTGGTTTCAGCTCCATATTGTATTGGCAGTAGTACTGAAAAGTTTCAATGGATACCCAGCCCTGTTTGTGAGGCATATTTTGCTCCTCAAGAAATCCATGTTAGCAGTATTTGCTTATAAACCTTTAAATGCAGAATCAAACAGTCTCTGATGATCTAGTGGTCTTCTGTATGTTATGGCAGGAGTGTAAGTTTTTAGGCTCAAACGCATTTAAGATCCTTTAGCTTGTTCCAGAGTAAACTGCCAAACTAAAATTTAAAGTCGGCCATCATTACAAAGATTTGAATTTCCAACAGACAATACAACAAGTGTAGCCTTGATAGCTACACTGATTTATAGGAGCAGGGAGTGACCCTGAGATGGATGGGAGATGTGCAGGAGGTGATCTATAGTTAGTGTAATGAGTTTTATAGATTAGCAGCCAGATGGTAGCACAGCTGTCATGAGGAACATTCAGCGTGACGAACACAAGTATTTATTTGCCTTCTCATCTCCCAGGACTAACCATTGGTTTATTTAAAAAGATACAGCATTGTCCCCTACCATTCATTGAGATCTGCAGCTTGATACATCTGCTTTTTAAACCTCATTTTCACTTAACAGTCTGGTTCAGTTCAGTTTGTCATGATTATTTTTGTGTTTCCATTGTCAAAAGTTGTGAGTGGTACTAGTGCTGCATGATTTGAACAAAATGTACGATTGTGATTTGAGTGGACAATATATTGTATCTGTATCTATATTTGCGATTGCGATTACAATATAATAAAAAAAATGGTATCATTAGTCTTCTTGCTTGAGTCACTGTTTCCCTTACATTATATTAGGGGGGCACAGATTTGACCTAACATAGTTATTGTTACGGACAGTGTAAATAACCATCAACAGTCTAAATAACCGCACAGTCAAACATGCTGATGGAACAGCAGCGCAGCACATCACTGTACCTACAGCGGAGCAAGCCTGTGTTGCGTTCAGGCATTGTCACGTAAATGACAAATTCCAGCACACCATAGCACAACACAGCAGCGTGTCAAGTGGGCCGAAACCAAGCAAAATTGCTCAGTTTTTCATTTGTTATTATATAGTTTGTTATGGAGTCCATGATTTCCCTGTGACACTTAGAAATGTTTGTGTAACTGTGCTTGGATGTTGTTTTATGAGGCTCTGGCGGCTTTCAGTTGTCTCTTTGTCTGTAATGTCACTCGGCTTGGCTTTCTTTCGCATGCATTCCTCCTACTTTTCTCTGTGCTGTCTCAAGTCTACTGCAGGCAGCTACCGGCAACTTTGAAAGTGGAATGTTCTCTTGCATGTTACTCAATGCATGAGTTGATGTTGTGAACCAGTCGACAATGTGATTACTCTGGCCTTTCCATTTGTTTTTACTTGCTCTCTTGTATGACATATGCTTTTGTGATGATTGGATCTTTGAGCACTTAAAAATGCATATGAATTTAAAGAGGTTTAAATGCAAACATATTCCATTCATCCTCACTTGGAGAAATTAAAGTGGTGGAGCATCATACCTGTGCACTCAAGCAGCACTGCACCCTTCTCTACTTTTAACACTCCAGCCTGATCTTTTTTGTAATGAATATGTCATGCAACCCTGTTTTGGGGACGATCAGCGAGGAGCAGATGTTCCTCTGCTTCGTTGGTGAAGAAGTACAGGGACAGCTTGATGAAGCAGTGACACAGCTATTACCACCTGGTAACAACCCCAGATACATAATAAGAAGACAGTCTGCGGTTTAAATGCAAAAGATTTGTGGTGTAGGTACACGGCCATATGGGTCAAGCATAATTCCAAGAATACTATACCAAAAGTGTTTGGTGGAAATGCAGCTTTAGTCTTAGCTGTGCTGTATAGGACCACATTGCTTGGGTGAGCATGTGCTTGTTTTATGATTATTGCCAAGGAGGTGTTCTTTGCTGTTTTTTGTTGAGTTTGTAGTGTCCAAATCAGCTTTGAGATGAAAAGATAGACATGAGTATGCTCCATGCCCACTTTAGTCCATAATCCTTAATAATTTATCAGTCTCATATTATTTCTTCCATGCTGTCTGCATGTAGTCCCCTTTATGTTTTAAATCATTGATTTCATACTCCATGCTCCCTTGTAGTCTTTTTAAGTTAAAAACATTTGAGCCAAGAGGCTGAGTTGAACAGTGACAGTAAAAAGGTAATTGAGTGCTTTCCAGTCAAGACCAGGTTGAATTTCCTGACGTTCACCTCTAGACTATAGGGAATCAGAACCTGCACGAGAGAGGAAAAGCCCTCTTAGACAGTCAATTCTTCAGGGTGCCTTTTCACCTGCAGCCGACCACAACTATCATAATCCCATCTGATTAGAAGGTGTGACCAACACCTGCTAAAAGCAAGCTTTCAGAAAGGGTTCAGGCTTATATAGCAGTCCAGTTTCTGCTAGGAATTGACTGCTATTTGATTTGTATGTCTGTGTTTTGACACCTGTCATATGTTTTGGCTCCATGCCAAAGGCTAGTTGGTTAGCTGCTGAATCCTATTACCATAAGCTGTGGATTAGCATATTGAAAGGGGGAGGCTGGTTCATTGACCCTGGCAGAGGTTCATGTGCTATATTGGTTTAATCTGTATCACACTGTCACAAATTGAGTCAAAAACCAAGCGACCCAGTGGCCATGTTGCAATACCACATAATTCTAAACTAATACCTGGGTTTTGGACTGTTGGTTGGACAGAAAGCTATTAGAGGACATCACCTTTGGCCCTGGAAAATATTTTCCATTATTTTCTGACATTTTAAATACTAAATGGTCAAAAATAAATCGTAAGAAAATGCTCAATGAAATTGTTGGTTGCAGCCCTAACAAACTGTACACCAGTTAATTATACAGTGCTGTATTGTTCATTGTATATAGGATACACTATACTGCTATATGCAGCTATATATGTTTATTAAAAATACCCATACTGTCTCCAGTGTATTTGATATCACTACTTGATCTCAGCTCTGCCCCCATACTATTTTTTATTTATTTATTTTTTCCCCCTCACCCTCTTATCCTCTTAGGGTGGTATCTGTATCATCCTCAAGCTCAGGTCCTCTACAAGAGGCCTGGGAGTTTGCAGGTTCTGCGCAGTATTTCAGCTGTTCCTAGGACTGCACACTTCTGGACTGATGCTTCAGATATTGTTCCTGGAATCTGCCGGAGCCGTGCTCCCAGTTTAGGGTCACTGCCCCTTGTGCTCCTACTACCAAGGGGACCATGTCAGCTTTGACCTTCCACATGTTTCAGCTGTTCTCTCAGCCCTTGATACTTCTCCACCTTTTCGTGTTCCTTCTGTCTGATGTTGCTGTTGGCTGGGAACATGTGGTGTCCTATCCTAGTGTTTTGAAACTAGGGGTGTAACTGACAAGATTCTACAAAAATAATCTAAGTGTAGCTACTTGCAAAGTTGGACAGTGGTGTCAGAGTCGAAACCAGAATTTAGACCTCCTAAATTAATAGCAGGGTGTCTGGCTATTACTGTTTAGAATGACTGGGTCTGCTGCTGTTGCTGACAACTCAAGTATGCCTAACTGCAAAAAACAAGGTACTTTGGATTAGCATTCGTGCTACCGTCAGTACAGTGATGGACTCTACGAGGAGCGAGCTCTGGAGCACTTATGCTTAGCCCGTTGCTCAGAGCTGTAACGCTCAAGGACGCCAGAAGCAGAGAGGCATTCGGAGGCGCTGTCACTCTCTGAAAGTGTGTGACACTGCAGGATTTGAACTGGAAGGCTTCATTGGCATCTCCTTGGCTTTGTGAAGTGACAGCAGATTCCCAAGCTACCTGTGTAAACTTCCTCAAACATAGATGAAATTTCATCAGCAGTAAAAGAATATTCTTCACTCAGTGCTTGATGAAGCTGGGTCTGGTTATGCTGGGATGCTGGCACTGAATAAACTTGTGGACAGCTTCTGAGCTGGTCTTCCACACAAGTTTAATCTTCCCCACTTCGGTTGCATGTGGCAGATCAACTAGACAGTTGTCCAATTCTCTCATATAATCATCAATATGTTGATCTCAGTTGTCTGAGCGGAGGAGGTGTTAACCTCTCACCCAGGGAGAAGTTTGAATCAGAGAAGCCGGGATTACACTGGCTGTAAGACTGTGGTGGGGCAAGATGTTCTGCTCTAAGCCCGAGCAGCTCTTCCTTATACGAGCAGAGGTTTAACTCTGCTGAACGCAAGTCATCTATGTAGCGCATGGCTTTCTGTGCTTCATGGAGGAGCTGTGGAACTGTTCTAAACAGGGGTTCTCCATTGTTAGGTCTTGAAAGGAAGGTGAGGCAAACACAAGTTGTCTTAGTACAAGTCAAATGTGTGGGCAGTTAACAACTTCACAGGGCTGGTAGCACACTATGGCTCTTGTGCTCTATCTCTTACTTAGGCTGAAATGCATGGCAGTCTAGGTTTCACAGGGCTGGTGGCATACTGTGATGAATTAAAAGAAGAATAGGAACAATAGAATCAACAGCAAATTCTGACAGCTTGATCAGATTACATTGAACACATGGTATTCAAATGCTGAACCAAAATCTTACAAGTTTCTACAGGGTAGGTCAACTTGAAAAGCCAGCAGCAATAGCAAACTAGTGTAACATTATGAAGGCTTAAAGATAGCAGTGATCAGTAACACATTGTCTCTCAGTTTGCTTTGGCTTTACGAATCAGTTAATTGTCACCACAATGTACTTGTTTGGAAGTACAGCAGAATGTCTACTGCTGTAGCAGATTAGTGGTGTGAATGTAAAGACTTTTGAGTTGTCTCAATATGGAATCAACAATTTCAGGTTTGAACCAAAAAATGTACCCTGATATTAATATTGCACAATAATGAATGTATGTCAACTGTACTATGCCTCCCTATGGGGCTCCATTAGTGTTGTAAATTATAATAGTAGGCCTTACACGGGGCACCATTAATGTTGGAAACAATTCTGGGCCTCACACGGCGGCACCATTAATGTTGTTAATTATACTGGTAGGCCTCACAGGGGAACACCATAAATGTTGGGAACAATACTGGGTGTCAAACGGAGGCACCAAAAATGTGGGGGATCCACTGGTGATACTGTAAAAGGGGATACCATTTGTTGTGATCTAGGCATCAGTGCCACGTTTTACATGGTGGCACCATTTGTCGGGACTTGAGCCTTAACACTGGCCTGAACCCGTAATTGATCTCCAATGAAAGTATCAAATTGGGTATTTGAAATAATTAATAATTATTAATAATAATGATTCATTATGTTAAATAATGTGACTTAATTTACATTAAAGAGGCAACAGATAGGATGCGTTTTTGTTTTGTTTTTAGCTTGGTGCCACCTAGCGTCAGTGTTGTTGCGTCGCACTGTCGCAACGACCAAATTGACCGTGGGGATCAGAGATAATCAATGAAATGTAGGCTGTAAAGCCACCAGTATACCTCTATGTATATGTAGAATGAGAAGGTGTGTGGACACTCTACTAAATAAATGAGTAAAGAGACCGAGCAACAATTATCAGATTTATCTGAAGAAAAAACAAATAGTAATGCAAATAATTATACCAGAATGCACAGTACCAGTACAAACAAGTCACAGTACAGTATCAGTACAAACAACAGTAGACACAGTGGAATTCTAATATGCACATGTAAACAGTCCCGATTCAAGAATAAACGGTACTGTATGGAAACGGCCGGTTTGAGCTCAAATTTAATGGGAAACAAAGTTGAGTGTTCACTTAGCTGGGCGTAACTTAGCTGGGCGATGTCCGTCAATAGCTGCCTCCGTGAAAAGAGAACAGAAGAAAGGGAGGGGGGTATCACTGTCCGAGGGCTGCCGTAGAATGGCAATGAGCATGTCAGCCGACCAACACTCGCTCCCTGGTCCCTGGTTTTTCACTTGTTTCCAAACTTCGTCCGTCTGCCATTGTACGTCTAACTCAACTATCTCATGCCCAACTCCTCATAAGCACCAGCTCCAGTCCCTGGTTGGCTGACCGACCAATTTCACAATACATGACGCATTTCCTGCCGTAAAGCAGATTTTTTCCGAGAAATTTCGGCACCAGTGGCAGAAGCTTATTGCAAAGATTGCAAAGCCACTGAGTAACCTATGTAAACACTGATAGTCTGATTTTACTGTGGCCACTACCCTGTGCAACCCACATTATTTTCATAATGATATATTTAGGAAAAGATGCTATCTGTTGCCTCTTTAAATAACCTTGATGGGCACCATTCTTGAAAAGGGAAAAATGATAGCCAGTTGAAGATATCAGTCTCAAAAAGTTCACTAAACTGTCAATTTTGAAATTTGATTAATAATTAAATTAATAACAATTATCAAATGTAATAGTTAAGCCTGAAGGATTTCGGAGTTTTTCACGTAGCAGAGGTTGACTATTCATTCACTCTTCTGCAGTATTGAACAGACAGCAGGTATGATTTCAAAAATATATTTATTCATAGAGGAAGTAAAGCAAACCAAAACACACAAATTCTAGCTAACTATATACAAGCAAGTGTGTGCGTGTGTGTGTTTTTTTCGGGAGTCCCACGGGAATCACGGGACCCGTGGGATTCCCACGGGATGGGAATCAGTTTCACTATTCGTCACGTGATTGGGACGGGATGGGAAAAAAAGTCAATGGGAGTGGGCGGGACTGGGAATCATAATTAGGCCTGTTGCGATTTGCGATAAGTCGGTTAATTGCACGGTAAATTAAAAGGGAGACCACGATTAATTGCCATATTCATGCATGTTTGTTTTCCTCGTCTCTCTCCACCAAAGAGACTGGACGACAAGAGCATTCACTGCCATGCATAGTCTGGCAGCCAGGTGAGTTGGTTCATTTGCATAATAAACGAGGGAGGGAAAGCTCTTGTCATCGAGTGTATTTGTCTCTGCGGGGGAGGCGGGGCTGTGGGCTACACACACAGACACAGTGCGATCTTCGTTAGGGGGAGACGAGGCAGAGACAAAAAAACAGTTGAGTGTAAGAGAAAAACATGGTACTTGTTCCTAAACCAAATGCCACGGCCCCTGTGTGGGAGTACCTTGGATTTAAACCAAATGATAGAGGGGAGCCCAGTAATTTGACGAGCCGGTATGCCGGGTTTGTTCTAAAACCATCTCAACAAAAAGAGCGAATACGATCAACTTAACTGCACACCTGAGAGTGAGAGACTGAGAGTCTATTTTATTGTATTTATAAGGTCTTTATTTATTTCGGACATTTGAATTTTCATTTTTGCATTCCGAAATATTCTTGTGAAATGAATGTTTATTTCTCTTTAAAAGGGTGTACTTGCATCAATATGCCTTTATTATCATTATATAAAAATGGTCTGAAAACAGCAAAATTACAACAATAATAAAAACGGTCTAAAAAGCACAATATTACGCAATATTATCGCTTATTGCAATAATTTCTGACGCAATTAATCGCCCAGCAAAATGTGTTATCGTGACAGGCCTAATTATAATAACAATAGTCACGTTTTTATAAAGTAGTTGAAACCAGCTCCACCTCCAGCAGCTACAACAGGAACATGCTGCTTAAACACTTATGCATTAGTATTAATAATCTAATGATGTCATATATAATAATATCAGTCAGGAACCAAACACTATTTTTACTGCAATACTTTAACTACATTTTTCTCTCTCAGAACTGGTTCTTATGACGTGTTGTCTGACCACATCAGAAATCAAATGTGTTTATCATTCTGAACAGCTTCAAGATGGAGTGAATGTAAAAATAATTAGGCAATAAACATCCAAACACAATTATTTTTGTGGGAGTGGGATGGGACAAGACTGAAAATCCACTCCCGTGTCACCCTCGAGTGAGTGAGTGAGTGAGTGAGTGAGTGAGTGAGTGAGTGAGTGAAACAAAGGGCTGTTTGGCCTACAAAACAAAATGACTGATAACAGACTACTACAAGATCAAAATCAAAGCAAATTTGTAACTGAGTCTGTATGGATGTGACATGTGTTGCAAAAGGTCTGGATTAGTGCAGGGGATGTTTAGTTGCATGCAAGACTCTGTCTGTGAAAGGCAAACTAGTAAACTAACCTCACTTAGCTTTGGTGAAGCCAACTAACCAATAGCCTAACTGCAATAATCCCAACAATGACTCAATAAACAGCATTAAATCACATACAACAAGTTAAACAGTCTTGCTTAGCCTGTACTGCTGTGATAAAGCTATGCCCAGTTGTTACATTACCAGACCTTGAATGGATGTAGGAAAGACTTGGCGTTCTGCTTTTGTTAACCGATAGAAGAAGGCTGGAAACAGCTGTGGTTCCAGATGCAGTCTTTGTTGTGTCTTTTGGTCCAAAGTTGCAGATCCGAGGAAGCCGGTCTCTCTGGGTCCGTGCAGAGTTAGACGCTGGGTTGCTTACTCAACTTGGTTCTCCTTGTTGATGGAAAGTTGGTTGCAAACCTTGTGTTTGCACATCTAACTTCTTTGGTTCAGGTTTGCTCCTCCCGTGAGTGTGGTCCAGGAGAAAGAGAGTCTGTGAGCAAATGCCCCCCCTTCAATGGTTTGGGGGCAAGGGCATCTGAGTTGGTCAGAACCCAGGAGGAAGAGAGAGCCTGTCTGAGATGCTCAAGCTTAGGAGGAAAGAGAGCACCTCCTGGCTGGTCCAGGTGTGAGGTGGGGCATCCTGTGAAGATGAGTGTCAAATAACTGTCCTCTGTTGAAGAGCAAAGAGCATGCAGAGAAGAAAAGCCTTCACATGTTAAGTTTAGATTTTAACAAATGTCAAATCAGCTGTGGTCCAGTGAATCTCAACATTCTCAACCACCTTTGATGGTGTGTCCCATCTGGATTTGGGTACTTTAAGTCCATACTCAGTACAGATGTTCCTGTACACTATCCCAGCCACTTGCTTGTGCCTCTCCATGTACGCTGATCCAGATTGAATCTCACACCCTGCAACTATGTGCTGTACTGTCTCAGGGGCATCTTTGCACAGCCTTCACCTTGGGTCTGATCTGCTGTTGTAGACCTCAGCCTCTATGGCCCTTGTGCTTAGGGTCTGTTCTTGTGCTGCAGTGATTAGTGCCCCTGTGCTTTCTGTCAGTTCAGCATCCTCCAGCCACCGGTAGGTCTTCTTGATATCAGCCACTTCCTCTATCTGACTGTGGTATGCATCATGTAGGAGCTTGTCCTTCCATGTTGTTTGCTCCTCCACCTCTCATCAGGTTTCTGTTGTCTGAAGCATTCACTTAGCAGCTCATGTTTTGGGGCTTTCTCCTCGATGTACTCCTGGATTTTGGATCTTTCATCCTGGATAGTGGCTGTAAGCTCACTAGTCCTCGGCCTCCCTCTCCGCTAAGTGTATAGCTTTAGGGTGCTGGACTTGGGATGGAACCTTCCAAGCTTTCTTCTCTTGATACCTGCCTTCCGTCTTCTCCTTTGGCCAACTTATGATCCCAGCTGGGTATCTGATAACTGGCAGTGCGTACATGTTGATGGCCTGGACCTTGTTCTGACCATTCAGCTGACTTCTCAGGACTTGCCTTACTCTCTGGAGGTATTTGGTGGTGGCCAACTTCCTTGCAGCCTCCTCATGATTTCTATTAGCCTGCAAGATCCTATGTAGCTGTCCTGGATATCGTCTGTGTTGCCCTCTGGTAGGTCAACTCCCTCAGTTCTGATCATCTTGCCTCTCTTTGATACCATTTGACCACACTTGTCTAATCTGAATGACATCCCTATATCTTTCCTGTAGATCCTGTTGGTCTGGAGCAGTGAGTCGATTTCTCGCTTGTTCTTGGCGTACAGCTTGACGTCATCTATGTAGAGCAGGTGGCTGATTGTTGCCCAACTTCAGAATCGGTATAGCCAGTCTTTTTCATGATCTGACTGAGGGGATTCAGGCCTGTGCAGAGCAGCAGTGGTGACAGTGCATCCCCTTGGTATACGCCGTATTTGATGTTGACTTGGGCAGTCAGCTTTGAGTTGGCCTCAAGGGTCGTCTTCCACATTCCCATGGAGTTCTTTAGGAAGGCCGTTAGAGTCTTTAACAGTTCCAGACGTTTCAGTATCCATGTGTGTGGCATTGAGTCATAGGCTTTCTTGTTGTTAATCCAGGCGGTGCACAGGTTGGTCGTCCTGATCTTGCCGTCTCGAGGGATTTCCATGTCAACCAGTAGCTGGTGCTTGACTCCTCTGGTGTTACTGCCACTTCCTTCCTGTGCCTTGCTCATGTATTGGACCA
>CM069297.1:3252500-3310000 GCA_035609425.1 Epinephelus awoara
ACATTTTCTGCTGACAGTACAGATCTGCTTGCTGTGACAGTGTCACCTGCTGTGGAAAATACCCTCTCACTGGGGACAGAGGTTTCAGGTACAACCAAGTAACGCTGTGCCAACATGGCAAGGTGAGGATACGAGCTGTGATGTTTCTTCCACCATCTCAGTGGCTTACCATCTGTGGGAATGCAGTCTGCTAACCTGTACAAGTTCATCTCCTCCTCCTGCCACTTCGGCTGCAGACCTGGTCCTTGGCTCCTGGGCCATGAACCTTTCTCCGAACAACTCCTTCATGGCTGACTTCTTCTCTGGTGGAGATGCTGATGATGAGTATGACGAGTCTGCTGCTTGAGTCTCTGCGGAGGTGGTTGCTTCTGTGGTGCCTGTGGCTTGGTCCTGAAGAAATATAAACAACAAAAATATATTTGTTAATGTTAACATTTGTTAATAATATTTATTTTTTAAATAATAAAAAAATATTTAATTTTATTTATTTAAATAATATTTAATTTAAATAATATTTATTTACAATTCGTACACTACCTACTTATTCAATGCTCACCACAATCTCTGTGGTGAGTGCTCCATAGACTCTCTGGCGAGTGACATCATCCAAGTGTCGCAGGGACTTGAATCGTGGATCCAAAGCGGTGCACTTGTGCTGGTAATCCTGAAGGGCAGGATCTGTGTATCTTTGCTCCAGGTCATTCCTGATGGCTTTTTTGACATCTCTCACTGCTGGATTGTCATCATCAGACTGTGCCATAGAGTTCAGGATGTTCATTTTCAGTGGCAGGATCGTGGATGCTGTCGGAGATGACGCTTCGCACATCATGATTGTCACAGTTTTCAGAGTTTTCATAACTGTAACGAGATTTTCAGCCAGTTTTAGGTCATTCTCAGATAGACTCTGAATGTTCTTCATACTCTTCTTCACAGTGCTGTCTGTCATTGCAGAATACACTGCAGCCTGCTGTTCAAGGTATCTTTCCATCATATCATGGGAGGAGTTCCACCTGGTTGGAACGTCTTGGATGAGTTTGTTTTCACTAAGCTGCAGCAACTGCTGTTTTCTCTTCAACACGTGACGCTTGACGTCCAGCCGTCTGAGGTCAGAGCAACAACGGGTGCTATGGACACTGCTGTCTCTAATTGGGCTTTTGTCTTATTGTACAAAGCAGGAACAAGTGTCCGCAGCATGTCCTGAAACCCGGCTTTTTCCACAACAGAAAAGGGTCACATGTCGACAGCAATAAAAGTAGCAATCTCCCGGTCGATTTCTTTTGCCCTCTTTGAATCATGTACTAATGGCTCTCTAAATGCCCCGGGTAAAGTTTGTAGCCTGTGTGTTGTTGTCGCTCCTTGTTTTTGTTTGGTTCTACCTATTTTCGCATCGGGGTGATGTCGGCGTAAATGTGTTGTCATGTTTGTTGTATTTCCACTGTTGTAGTTTATCATTGTGTGACACTTGCGACATACCGTTGTATTTTTGTCCACGACACACTTGCCATCAGGGTCATACTTAACACGAAAACCAAAGTAGTTCCACACGCCAGATCTGAAGGATGGTGGAGGATCTTCGATTTCAGGTATATTTGAGGCATTAGCCATGTTGCAACGAGCTAGCTTCGCATGTAGCTTCTGTCTCAGCAGCTTGTTTTGGTCTGAATGAAGGTGGGAGGCGCAGCTTAGTGGATCTGCGCTCGACTGTGCAGCCTAAGGCGGCATAGTTGAGCGCAGATAATATATATATATATAATATAATATAGTCAAGTCATTAGATGACGTCATCACATTGACACAGCGGAAGAAAGTGAAGTATCTCCACACATCTGATATGTGTCTGTGAAGGCCCGAACATACTCGGGCGGAACGTATGCGGAACAGACTCTGCAAACGTCCGCAAGCTCTGTGCGCGCAAAGCTCAAGGCCCGAACATACTCGGGCGTAGGCTATGTATTTTTTACATCGGGGGATTTTTCATGGACATTTTTACAGGAAACTACAACGGGGAAGTGCGCTCGACTATGAAAGCCCGAATGACTGCGGACATTCCTTTCGGAGTCTGCTCCGCTTATAGTACGCCTGAGTATGTTCAAGGATAAAGTATCAGCGTAAGCACAGAGAGAGAGAGAGGAAAAAACACATGACTTGTTGACTCCTCCCGGGGGCCCTCGACTTGTGCCACTGACGTCAAATCGACTTTTCTGTTAATGCCCTAATATATATATATATATATATACATATTATGTATATATATATATATATATAGATAGATATAGATATAGATATATACACATGTATATATGTGTGTGTGTGTGTGTGTGTGTGTGTGTGTGTGTATATATATATATATATATATGTATGTGTATATATATATATATATATATATATATATATACTCCACATGTGTTCGTTCATAGTTTTGATGCCTTCAGTGAGCATCTACAATGTAAATAGTCATGAAAATAAAGAAAACGCATTGAATGAGAAGGTGTGTCCAAACTTTTGGCCTGTACTGTATATATTACACATATGATTATTGTTAACACCTAGTATTGAACTGGTATACATTTGCTGCACAATGACATCTCTTCTCTGTTATTGGTGACCTCTTTGTTACACCAAAATATCCTTTAGAAATGATCAGATCTATCGTGTCTGTCATCTTTCAATCTGTCTTAAATGGAAGTGTTAATGTCTAAAAATATGTTAACCCCTGATCTGCAGTTACTAGCACTTGGAAAGTGCAGAATAACACATCAGAGAATGTCAGTAAGCCACATGCACTTGCAGTACCTAAAGCTAAAATATAACCTTAAGCTGAAGTAGTGATCCCAGTAGATGAACTTTAACTTGTTCTTACATTTCTGAACAACACTACAAAACTCAGAGCACTTATCCCTTTAAACAGTTTTGCACTACTTATGGTTTAAACTTTGGCTTCCTGTGTTTCCTATCCTACAGTGGAGGAGTCAGACATAATTGACTTGGAGAAGCGCTACTGGCTTCTGAAAGCCCAGTCCAGAACTGGCCGCTTTGACTTGGAAACCTTTGTCCCGCTGGTCTCTCCTCCTATCCATGCCTCACTGAGTGAAGGTAAGACAATATTGATGTGTGTTTTTCATGTCCAATTGGGTTGTCAAGTTTATTCAGGTAAATCTATCAATTCAACTATCATTGCCCTGTGTAGGTCTTAAGGCTTTTAAATCCAGTCCCTCACCACTGAATACAACCCTCTTCAAAGACTTGCGCTTTCTATGAATATTGTTATTGATGTTGTTTTCCAGGTTTGTTTCACGCCTTCGATGAGAATAGGGACAATCACATCGACTTCAAAGAGATCTCTTGTGGACTCTCTGCGTGCTGTAGGGGGCCCATTGCTGAGAGACAAAAATGTAAGCTAATTAAGATAAGTAAAACCCAGACACTTGACATACAAAGCCTTTTTACCAAAAGGCATCCAGTCTATTTCTTCTTTGTAGCTGTTGTCTGGAATTTCAAAATTGAAAAGCAATAATTTTTTTGGGGAAAGTGTTGATTTGTGCTGTAGCTTGTTCGTTCACAATTGTCATCTCAGTTTTCATTGGTGCTTGAAATTACATTACGTTACATACATTTTTGGATTTCCTGCTAATAGACTAAACAGCATGGTGTTGGGTAGGGCTGGGCGATATGGCCTAAAAAAAAATATCTTTTTTTACTACAAATCTGATTCACGATTTAAATCAATTTTCCCCTCCCCTACGTAAAATCAATTTTCAGAAGAATATTTGTGGCCTGGTAGCACGTACCTGGGGTCCAAACTTCCAGCAACTTCCAGTCCAACTTTCAGCATGTGAATAAACCCCGGGTTTTCCACGGTATATATGGCCAGGGTTCCCGCGGATCCTTAAAAAGTCTTAAAAGGCATTGAATTCATTAATCTAAAAATAAGGCCTTAATTGGTATTAAAATGTACGTATGTATAATAGGTAACATTTATTTTTTTTAAATTATTTGCCGAATAGCAGTAATGTCACGCAATCACGAGAGCGGAACCAACAAAACAGTGAAGTGTTTGCGGCAGTGACTCTCAGAGCAGATGCACATCGTTCATGTAGCAGTCGGACCACATGGGACAGTGTAAATTTAATGAAAATTGGCTGTCCAACCAAGATTTTTCTGGATGGCTGAAACTGGTACCAGGCAATTTATACGAGACATGATGTATTGTGTGCAAGAAATGTTTCAAACTCGGCACAATGGTAATCAAGGCAGTGGAGTCCCACATGCACAGCGTAAAACACAAAGCCTCAAAATCAAGCTGTCAACAAACGCCAGGTATTTCCCAGTTCTGTTCTACTCTCGTCTCTACCGTGCCTCCACCCCCATCTCCAATATCAACAACCGGGACAGCAGCACCCAATCTCTGGACAATAGGCTCGTTCGCGATGAACTGCGCCTCGCCTGGAAAGTAGAAGAGAGCAGGTGGCCGCAGCGGGGGGCGCTGACAAAAAGCTGCGGTGAAGTCAGACAGATTACCTACAGTTTCCAGCAGCCTTCAGTCCGTACAGGAAGTCACAGACATACTAACATCCTGTCTGGAATGATGTCAGTTCGTTAAAAAAGTGATCAGACCCATATATCACTTTGTTTTCAGTCTCCAGTTGTTTTAATTATGATAGATTAATTTATTAAAATGCTTTACAGGTGATCTGTAGTTTATGTTCATGGTTTATCCTCCATTTGACATGAACTCTCCTGTAAATCAGCATCATATCAGTTTGACCCCTCAACTACACAGGCTGAATAAACTGTGTTTGACTATGAGGTTAATACTTTTAGAGGAAAAAAATACAAGACAACAGCTTTCATTAAGGCTCAGTCAGATGCAGTCAGGGCTTCACATCTGATGTTATTTTAAGAATCCTCACATCCCACTGACCACAAGTCTCTGTGTTGCTAAATACTTCAATAATTAAAAAAGTCCAGTGTTAATATACAGTAGACTGTATCTAAATTGTCATCTTGTTGAGTCAACATCTGAACCAATCAGCTGTTAGATCAGGTGAGAGCCAGTCGGTGCAGTCAGTGGAGAGCAACTGCAGCGCCTGGCTCTAAAAACTGCAGCCGCTTTGCTCTCGCAGTTTTATCGCCGTTCACTTTTGTAATATGTCAGAGCAAGTCGGGATGAAGTCAGACACAAAACTAACCGGCATGCATTGTGCACTGATCACTGGTGATCGAATCTGCGCAGGCCTGGCTCATCTCAAACGAACCTAGTGTTCGGGTGCACACCTATGCTAAAAGCAAAGGTACTGTGCTGTCTGAACACCGTGACAAAACACCAATCATACAAATCAAATGAGGGAGTTGGAGATTTATTCATTTATTTCATTTGTGTTGATTGTGTTGTTGGTCTTAAATTTCATTTCAAGTGGCATTAAAAACGTCTTAAAAAGTCTTAAATTTAACTTGCCTTGTGCACACACACACACACACACACACACACACACACACACACACACACACACACACACACACACACAGGTGAGCACACAAGAGCATGGCCCAGGACGCATTTTCCTGACAATTACAACCGAGCCTGGCCAGAACTGGAGCGGAGCCTGCGTTCAGGCCTTGTCACGTGAATAACAAATTCCAGCACTTGAATAGGGATATTTTCGTAGGGAGCAACACCTCTCCCACTTGGCAGCATGCCTCTGTTTGAGGTGCTGCAGTGAATTGGTAGTACTACTACCTTGGGTAGCGACAGCCTTCAAACACACTTTGCAGCAGGGTGCTGTTGGTTCTGTGTCTGACGTCCCAAAACCGAACCAATTCCAAATAACTGAAGAAAGGGAACGAGTTATTCCCTGCTCACTGCCATGTTCCTGTGTATCAAGCTCGTGGGGGGGAGGGGTGAGCCCACTCTGAACTATGGGAGCCCAGTAGGGAGTGTCGGTGGCAGATGTTAAAGAGAAATTTGATTTTCATCAGAACAATTCGACCTTAACTACAAATTCGAATTAATTGATAAAATCGATTTATCCCCCAGCCCTAGTGTTGGGTTTGTAGGGAGTGTTGTGCTTCAAAATCATATTTGCTTTTCTCCACTAACATTGCTGTCTTTGACTGCCAGTTTGCTTCAAAGTGTTTGATCTGGACCGCGACGGAGTTCTGTCTCGAGATGAACTCCACGAAATGGTGGTGGCCTTGCTAGAGGTGTGGAAGGACAATCGCACAGACACACTCTCTGTAAGTACACACACTAGCTCACTTAATGTAGACATGGATATGGACTGTATGTGGACAAAGGCCCCTGCTCTACAGAGTAGAGGTATCAAGGTTGTACTAAACATCAAACTTTATGTCATTATCTCTGCCAGGTGTAAGCCAGGGGGAAATCAGCTCTGTCTGTCTGTTCTAATAGTGTTTCTTGTTGTTACTTCCTACTTTGTTGTGCTGTGGCCTACAGACAAGGTTATTGGCATTCAAAGTCCAGTTATAAACACATGGGTCAAAAATTTCTTACTGTTTTAGGGGCATTACACATGCCGCATTTTTTTCGCCCTCAAATTCAGTGTTTTCAGTGTAGACGTGCAGCAGGTGTGCTCAAACGCCAGAGCAATGACATTATGGCATGCACGTGTTCCCTAGTTCCTATCCCAGCTGACACTGGGAAAAAGGGGTGGTACACCCTTGGACAGACTGCTACACGTATCACAGGGCAGACACACATACAGACAGACAACCATTTACACTCATTCACACTTGCACACAAACATGCAAAAGGCCAAAACCCACCAGCAGTTAACGGCGCGCATTGAAAAATATGCCCCTATTATTTTCAGTGTACAACGCCCCACCCATGGCTATATGCGCATCGGCGCTCTTGGGGATTGTGCCTTGTGGCACTCCATGCCACTGTCCTATTTCCAGCCCCAACACTCCTGCAATTAAATGCACCAAGGATGTATAAAGAGAACTCTGTTGCTGTATCCTGTGTGGCAAAGAATGGATGACGAGGGACTTGTTGTTGAGGTTGAGATATATTCCAAGCTAAACGATCCACAGTCCTGACATTATAAAGACCATGGCCAAAAAGATATTGCCTGGTGAGTCATAGCTCCGGAGATTGGCTCTTCAGGTCAGATGTTAACTTTTATTGATTTTACACTAATGAAGAAGTATCTTCAATATGAAGATTGAAGATATTTCAATGAAAGCGTGTTGTCATCTGTTAACGAGCTGCAGCATGGCACGTCAGTCATGTGCTGGGGACAGCACTTAACATTAGTCACATGATGCCTCACACTGTGGTGGCACCAATGTGTTTCCAGCTAAACTCCACACAAAAGGACCCCTGCCAGCCTGTAGATTCCAACCTGGAACCATCTTGCTGTGAGGCAACAGTGCTAACCACTGTGCCAACCAGCATGCCCACCAGTTCCTGAATACTGACCTGTTTACACTGTGTAGTTTATCAATTTAACTCAGTAAGTGTTGGAACTGTTTCTTGAAGAACATTAATTTATCCATGTGAACAGCACGTCTGTGCAGCATCTCTGACCATAGCTAAGGTTCACAAATGCGGTCTAAGAAAACAGATTTTGGTACCAAACCTCAAACCTGGCAGCCTCACTATGACAAGACTCCGACAAGCTGTAGTCACTGCGCTTAGCTGTTGTCTACTGTTCATGTATGCACAGACAAGAGACTAATATTGATCTTCTCATCTTATTCTTGGAATAATAGACTTTTTCCTAAAATGGTAAACTGTTAGTTTAATGCCATGAGTGCTGGCTTAAGCTGATACCAAATCAGATGTATTTATGGCTGTGATTTCATGGCAGTTTATCTTAAAGATAATGCTAGCAGATTAAAGTGCTGGGCAGTCTAAAAAGACAGCACAGTGCAGGGATTGTCACAGGAATTTTTATTTTATTTATTTATTTCATTTATTTATTCATCTATTTATTTCAAAGAACAATTTTATTGAGCATTTTTCAATGTAAAGACAAGAGTAATGAAATAAAAACAAAATCTTAATAAAGATCTTAAAATAAATGACAACAACAACAATAGTAATAATCAAAAATAAAGTAAATAAATAAAAATGTACCCCTCCATTTCAGTCAGACAGCACAGCATACAATATGCAGCAAACATCCAATACATAATGCACTTTTCCAGAGTACAATATTTAAGTATGTTTCAACCAGGTTACAAATGAGCCCCATGTATGCTCAAATTGGTCCATTCTGTCTGTAAGAGAGTATGACACTCTCTCATAGCTAGCCAGTTGAGCCATAGGAGTGGCCCACTCCTCATAGGGAGGGGGGCAATCCTTTTTACAGTGTCTCAAGAGACACTTCTTTCTTTCTTTTCTTTCTTTTATTATGGATCCACTATTAGTACTTGTCTAAGCATGACTATTCTTCCTGGGGTCCATCACACCCAATACATTCAACATAATACAAATCATACACATTTACATACAGTACACATACAGTAGCCACAACAAACACACTACAAAACATACATCACAACATAATACATCACAACATAATACAAATCATACACATCTACATGCAAAACCCATACAGTAACCACAATAAACACAATAGTTCACAAACATTTAGAATCAGGTACAGTGTAGAAAACATCTTTCAGAAATCTGTACTTTCCAGTATTTTACATTTCATACTAAGTAAGGATAATCAAGGGTTTTTTTTTTTGGAAATTTTTCCTTTCTCATAATGAAAATTCCCTACCCCATAGTAGGGCAATACCCAAATATTCGGATATTCGAATATTCGCTGGGGGATGGGTAGGTATTCGTTATGAAAATTTGGTATCCAATATTCATTTTTTTTTTTTATTTACTTTTTTTTTTTTTTTAAACATATTTTTTTGGTGCTAAATGTAGTCTTTTTGTTGTTGGTAAATGTAGGTTATCAAGAAAAATCAAACCTTTTAAATTGCATTGTTAAAAATGTGAAAATATAGTATAGCCCATCAACTGAGCTTATGCGCACGGCACACTTGAGCGCATCCGTCTGAGGCTGTGGATCAATGGCAAGTTTTACCACTTTATCACCATCCCCTCTAACTTGTAGCTGTTTTTTCAATATCTTTTGAATTTAATATGAATCATGGAACAAACGTATTTTGATATGTCAACGTTTGTTTCCCCCGTTTTGTACAATAAATTATTGTTTAAAGTTTCAACAAGTTTCTTTTGGAGTGCATGACACAAGTGTGTTTTGAAAACGACTGCGGACTGTCACCTGCTCAATGCATCAGTACCTTCGGATGCCATGACAGTAATAGATTATAGATTAATAGATTATAATAATAATGTCAAAATATTAGGGGTGACCCCGAATAGTCGATAATTCGATGATTGGATTCGGAGGAGTCTGATTCGACTGCCAGTCTCGCTGTCGAATCGTCGCAAAATGTGGTTATGAAACAAGACCGTGCCATTCTGACTATATGGGGGTGCTCACTGCTGCTGAACATCTTGATTTGACATAGAATGTATTTGTTTTCTAGTAATTCATGATATATAGCCTATTTTGATACAAACATCAGCCTAATTTCTGCAAATAAAAAAATTGAAAATGACGCGTGCGTTTAATCAGTAGGCATAATCATTACTACGCATGAATAAATCACCCAGTTGCTCGATCCAAAAATAGCTGAGGTGAGTGAGTGCACTGCAAGACCATCAGAGCAGCATCGAGGCCTACGGTGATTTAAAGTTAAAGTTAAAGTCCACCTGATTGTCACACACCTGAGTGTGAAATTTGTTTTCCGCATTTGACCGGTGCGCAGCAGCGGTGCCACGGTGATTTACGGTGGCGGAGCGCATAAATACACATTTTGGAGAAGGATTATTCGTTTACCTGAAGTGTCTTGAAACAAATTTCACCGCTGATTGTTTTCTTGATAGACTCTGGTTATTTATTTGGCTATTTTTTGTCCGACGTGGCAAAGCAATTGAGAGCGGTGACGCACGGTCCGTGTGGATGAACTTGTATGAACCTGAGTTGATTAATGAAGTAACTTCGGGAAGAAGGAAAACTGTTTCTTTACCTTGTGATGATGTTTTTGGATGTTTATTGTGAATGAAATGGCAAGTTCTGACAAGTCAGAAACAACTCCTGTTAAAGACATGGATGAGGCTGCAGCGCTCTGCGCTCAGAGCATCATACCTTGATGAAGTGAAAGGAATAAAGATAAAGATAAAATGATAACCCTTTTACTATTATCTTATTATGCCAACTGTTGACTTAAATTTGTTTATTTGGGTGTTTTAGCTCTTTTCTCTGGACGGAAACTGATGCAAATGAGCTCATTAATTAATGAGGGAGAAAACAACATGATTCGACGATTAGTCGGCTAAAGGAAAAATCTGTCAAATCAGATTCGACTATGAAAATTCTTATTCGGGGACACCCCTACAAAATATCATTTACAGACCGATTTAACAGACGATCACTGCTGCCCGACCCGCAGGTCCATTTGCGGGTCCCGCGGGTTACGGGTTGACCCGCGCATCACTACTCAGCTCAGTCTATAAAGGCTGTACACAACAGTAAGGCTATAGACATTATATTCTATTCAGGCCGGCAAAACCAGCAGCGCATCGGCTCTACAGTGCACAGCACTGCTGATTAACCATTTTATTGCAGCACAGAGTGTCTGCCAGCAACCAAGTACTTGCAGAGGCTTCCTACAACTTGTTTCAATGGTTCCGATTTAATCAGAGCACAAATTAAACAGGATGACTAGCCAATGTGAAAATCAAAAGAAAGCATAGAATAATGTACTGAAGGAGACTGTTGTGCCATCACACTTTTTTGTGGTTTGAGAGCAAAGATCCGGTCGCCACTGTGCAAAACTCCGCAACACAATTAGGTCCGAACGCCCCCCAAGGAAAAAAAACACCTCACCATAGTTCTATACGTGACCGTTTTCTGTGTGATGCTTGTGTTGAGTATGTTTGGGTAATATAAACCTTCCCTCTGTTGCAAGTTGTGTTTGATATTCATGTTGCGCAAAATGAGAAAGTAACTATCCATACGATGTTCTTGGAGACTGTGTTACCATTATGTTTCTAACAAAATTTAACAAAACATAGTAGGACCTCTGTCTTAAAGTTAACCATCTCAGGCTGTCATGCATGTCTTTCACATTAGTTCTATAAGAACAGTGTAAAGCACAACATGCTGCTTTGTTTTGTACAACTTACAATTTTGTCATGCCCTTCATCCTAGCACTAGACCATATTACAAAACAGTAATCAAGCTGTGACAACACTAAAGCATTAAGAACCTGTTAAATGACATCTGGTGGCATACCTTTTGAAAGTCTTCTTATAACTGACACACCCCTTCCCAATTTGCCCACAATGTTATCAGTATGCTTAGACCGTGATAGACTATGATTCAAAGTGATACCCAGAAGTTTAGTTTCTTGTGCTTGATCAACAGGAATGTTGTTTATATGTAAGTTAAGTTTTGCTTCAGCTCTCAGTTGATATCTTGATCCAATTAATATAGACTTTGTCTTACCAACATTAAGCATAAGGTTATTATATATCACCCATCCAACCACTGATTTCAACTCTCTCTTTAAGACGTCATTAACTATTTCTGTTGTTGATCCTGCTGCACAAATTGTCGCATAATCCGCATACATAGCAATAGATTTATTGAACACCAAAGGAAGATCATTTAGGAAAATATAAAACAGTAAAGGCCCCAAACAACTCCCTTGAGGTACTCCACAGTCAACTTGACTAACCTTTGAAAAACTACCATTAAAGAAAACTGTCTGCCCTCTATTTGTTAAGTAGCTCTCCATCCACTTTAGTGCAGTAGAAGTGAAACCATAATGTTTAAGTTTATTCAGTAACAAAAAATGATCTATAATGTCAAATGCTGCACTAAAATCAAGTAAAACAGCACCCACTAATTTTCCATCATATATTCCATATATTCCATAGTACATTGCCAATCATCAGTCATTTGTGTTAAGGCCGTGCATGTACTGTGACCAGACCTATACGCATGTTGATAATCTGTGTTTAAATTGTTTATATCAAAATACGTTTGTATTTGTTCAAAAATAACACTCTCCATGATCTTTCCTAATGCTTGTAACAAACTTATAGGGTGACTGTTTGTGCCAGAAGATGGTGCAGCAGGATTTTTTTTGGGATAATAACTGTCTTCCACGGTGTATCCATCCGCGGATCACAGCGCAGGACGTACTGACCCTCTATAAGCGCAATGCTAAAGGCTGAGACCCAGCCACTGGACGTACAGACACAAAAAGATATCGATCATGTTGTCTCAATATGAAAATGATAGAGAAAGGGCATAACTCCCAAATCGTCTGAGTATTCTTTTATGTGAAGATACACAGTGAAGACATAACATAATCCTAACACAGCAAAGCTGTTACCTGCAGCCTTCGCTTGCAAAGCTAACGCTACTAATGTTAGGTCAGTCCAAGTAATTAGTGGAAACATGCTAACATGCTAACGTTACACACAAATTAGTAGTAAAGTAAGACCTGTTCATAAATGTTCTGGTGTAGCTCTGAATTTCTTATAAACTGGGGACAACTGCCTGCTGTATATTTGTGTTCATGGTCACAGTCACAGTCCGCTGTGTGTCTGACCCGAGCTAGGCTACGCTAAATAGCCATATAGAGAAAGGCTTTTTTGTCGCTGTCACGGGGGGGTGATACGAACTAGGGACAGTTCCGCACAACTGCTTTAATCTCATTTATAAGAGGAATGTAGTTCTTTCTAAATAGGTCATTTAGATGTGTTGTAAAGTGTACTCCCAAGTACTTAAAAGCCTCTGGTTACCACTGAAACAAGTATGATTTCTGCATATTTTCTGTTGGGTTCATGTGTATAAGACATGCATTTGATTTATTATAATTTATCTTGTATCCTGAATATTTTCCAAACTGTTCGATCGCATTATACAAGTGTGGCAAAGAGTTTTCTGGATGTTTAACGTATAGGACTATATCATAAGCAAATAGAGATATTTTAAGTTCATCCTTATCAATATGCACTCCTTTTATGTTGGTATTGTCTCGTACACATGTTACTAATATTTCAATCACCGCTGCGAACAATGAGCTTGACAGCGGGCACCCTTGTCTCATTCCTCTCATCAAAGGAAAATGGTCAGATGCTCTACCTTTAGTAATAACTGCTGCTTTGGGAGTTTTCTTTATCTTCATCGGAGAGCTGAGGAAGATTTAAGCCAGTGAAAAAACTATCAAATTTGTTTTTGTCTAATACACCTTGTGATGTATAAAGATCATTGTAGAAAGACTTGCATATGTCATTTATTTGCCTCAAGGAAGTGGTAACAGTTAAATTTGCCATTCCAGTGCTAGCTATATAATTTCAACAGTTTTGCTGTTTTAATCTATATGCTAGTAGACGCCCAGTTTTTTCGCCCATCTCCCAGTAGGACTGTTTGATTTGAAATAGGGCGTATTCAGCTCTTTTATGGTATATTTTATTCAACTCATACTTGGTGTAATTACCTTTTTAAAGTGGATCTGTCACTGCTTTGTGACTATGAGGTTTCAAGTTCATTAAGCTCACTCTCTAGTTTAGCGGTATACCATTAATAGACTTTTTCTTAAATGATGCATTGGAAATTATCCTGCCTCTCAGGTAGGCTTTAAGGGCATCCCACCAGATAGAGTGTGCTGTCTTGTTTTTCGTTAGTTTTTGTGAAAAAGGTTATTTCGACTCTGATCATTTTAACAAATGTGCGGTCCTTCAGTAAAGAGGTGTTTAGACGCCATCTGCGGCTTTTAGGATCTTGAGATAGTCTGGAAAGGCAAAGATAGACAGGTGCATGGTCTGAGATGACTATGTTGCCAATTTCAGAGTTAAGAGTTCTGACCGCTGATGACTGAGAAATTAAGAAATAATCAATGCTGGTATAAACATTGTGAGGAGGTGAAAAGAAAGAATAATCTCTTTCCTGTGGATGTATTAGCCTCCAGATATCTACTAGGCCAAGGTCACTTGCTAACTGCCTTATGGCTGCAGCTGACATTCCTTCTGTGCTATGTCTAGGCTGCGATCTATCAAGATCCTGGTCCAGAATCTGATTTAAATCACCCCCAGTATTATTTGAGTGTCTCCAAGTTCTAAAAGAGTTTGTGCTAACCCATGAAAAAATTCAGGGCTGTCCGCGTTGGGGGCATAGATGTTGCATAAAATCACTGAGGTGTCTATTAACTGTCCACGCACTATTATGTATCGCCCCTCTGAGTCAGATAGCACTTTAGTTTCATGAAAGTTGAATTTTTTGTTTATTAGAATAGAGACCCCCCTACTTTTGCCAGATCCCAGACTAGAGAACACCTTTCCCACCCATGAGCACTGGAGTTTTTCTGATTCCCTCTTTTTCAGATGTGTCTCTTGGACAAACACAATATCAGATTTTGATGACTGAAGGTATATCAGCACTTTCTTTTTCTTGATGATACGGTTGAGCCTAATCATAACATTCCAACTGGCTATTTTAAAATCTTCTATGTCAGTCAGACTGGTAAGAGCGACTTATCATTATGATGTTAGGCTGCCATAAACGTGCGTAAATGATTTTGGAGGAGTAATATAAAACAAACCCATAAAAAATATCACAGAAAAATTAACCATAAACCAGAATCCCTTCCCAGCCAAACCAAAGGTGCTGGGGAAAAACAACACACACTTACCCAAACTTGGTGAAACACAGGTCATTTGAACTTGACTTTCCGTCAGTCCGACATTGTATATTGATAAGAGCCCCTTCATGAAATATTCCAAATTAAAAGTAGCCTTACATCTTCCTACACCCTCTGGTAGTAAGTAGAGCATTAAATCTTTCCATAACAATAGGAACAAAGGCAGCCTGAAATATACAGGGCTTAGGTTAAGCATGTTGATCATAATGGGCCGCTGTCGGGCTCCCTCTCTCTGGTCGTGTCTCAGCGGACCCGTTGGCACCCTGTGTGTGCGCTGTATCTCTAGTGGTGTGTTGAACTGGTGTCCAAGCATGTCAGGAATCTCTCTTTGCAGGAAAAAAAAATCATATGCTTGTCTTTATTTTCTGCCAGTTACGGTACCCCTACGATTTTAATGTTGCATCGGTGGCCTCTGTTGTCCAAGTTGTCAACGTGGTTTTGCAGTTTCCGTATTTCCTCTTATTTGTTTCCGTATTTCCTCGTATTTCCTCGTATTTGCTCCGATCCGGTCCTCGGCCTCTCTGATGTGGGAGCTCGGACTGTTAAACCTCCACTCTGGCTCGAATGTCTGTCGTCATTACTTCATCAATCAGTCAATCAATTTTATTTATAAAGCCCAATATCACAAATCACAATTTGGCTTTACAGCATACGACATCCCTCTGTCCTTTGGACCCTCACAGCGGATAAGGAAAAACTCCCCCCCAAAAAAACCCTTTAACGGGGAAAAAAAAACAGTAGAAACCTTAGGAAGAGCAACTGAGGAGGGATCCCTCTTCCAGGACGGACAGACGTGCAATAGATGTCGTACAGAACAGATCAACACAATACATTAACAGTAATCCGTATGACACAATAAGACAGAAAGAGAGAGAGACACAGAGAGATGCAGGACAGACGTAATGACAGTAGCCTACAACAACATTAATGAAAGTAATAATATTATAATTAATAATAATATATTAATGTCTGATAGTATACATGTGTGACAATACTCATATGTGTAATAATAACAGTAGAAGTATGACTAATGATAACAGCAGCAGCAGGAGGCATCTGGCAGGACCACGGCAGCAGTACAACCACACACGTCACACTATCCAGGCACTGCTGCAATACGAGTTAACCTGAGAGACAGTGGAGCACAAAGGCTCCGGATGTAATGTTGTGCTCGGGGGAGTTTATGCTAGCTTCTGAATGTTGTTAGTTAGGCTCTTTATTGCGTGCCGTTCTCCATGACCTAGACATGGAAAGGCTGCCAAACTGTTTTTAAAAAGTTTCTGGAAGTAAAAACGGGGTAGTGTCGTTCTCAATATCACTTTAATGTCGAATTTGTCAGAGCAACTCGCTCAAGCTGCCAACTCCATTGAGAGCACACGTGACCTCATTTTATTGTTAGGGGTGAGAATCACCGGGGGACCCACAGTACTATATTATCATGATACTTAGGTCACAATGCGATATTACAGCGACATGCGGAGTATTATAATAAAATAAATTGCCATATATTGCGATTTATTACCTTTTTTTAAAGACAGTGGTCGTTACTTGTCAACATCAGTTTTACCTCGTAAGATAAAGTTCATTTGACTTAAATCATTTTTATTGCAGCAAAATTTCATACAGAGCAGACAGACTGATCAACTTCGTCAGAAATGCTGCATACACCTGACAAACTGAGCTGTTGGCAGATTTAACGCTCACTGCAAGGCCAGATTAAACATGTGAGCGAAACACTGTACACGCAGGTATCCCGCTAACTGAATGGCAACACCCATGTTAGAAGCATTGTGTGCTACAACCACAATCACCCATTCATGTGCTGCATTTTGCAGAGGGGTTGCAATGTATACTCTGGTGTGACTTACGTGTACCACTCTAGTTCGGAGAATGTGAGACAGCAGTTGCCAGTTCTCTGTGAGATAATGTGCCGCTATAGTCACATAAGAATCCACTGACCTTGAAGTCCAGATGTCACAAGTTAATACCACCCTCCCTGCTATACTCAAAGATTCCTTAACTTTATGCTTGACTTCTCTGTAGAGCTTTGGTACGGCTGTGTTGGTGAAAAAATGTCAGGATGGAGTCCTGGGTTCCAGTGTTTTTTGCATGTAACAAAAGCCTTCATTTTCAACAACGCTGTATGGAAGCAGATCTTTGCACATGAAGTAGGTGATGGACTGTGTTATTTTCTTAGCTCTCTTAGAGTTGGATGGTAGTTTTGTCACGCTAGGTGTGTCCAGTGTTTTTTCAGCGAAGCATATTTAGCGTTAGCTTGGTTGTAAGCAGCAAACACTATCTCTGGATGGTGGAGTGTGAGGTGAGCCCCATGTTTGTAGTATTCCCAAATGATTTTATTCTCATATGACACTGCTTGCAAAACTCCTGTGTCATGTCCAAGTCCTCCTTTCCTTCTTTGTTAAAAAATCAGAAATAAGTCCAGATGTTTAATTTAAATGCAGATGGTGCATTTGTTTTTTAAACAAGATATTTTTATTAATAATTCAATAAAGATGCACAGAGCATCAACAAACAAACATAGAACCAACAAGGACAAAAAGACAACCCCACCCACCCACCAACCCAGGAACAGAGAAAGCCAGGCCAGTGACAGATAATCCAATAGACAAGAACAAAAAAGAAATGAATAAATGAAAAAATATAAAAAGGAAAAATGATAACAAATGAATTGACTTGTGTTACATAAATAGGGGTGTATAGCATGTTTCATTACAATTTTTCAGCTTCCATGTTTGCTACAAAAGTAAAAAAAAAAAAAAAAAAAAGGTTAGCGGGGGCAAAGATGTGTGCAGTTGATTCTTCAATAAAACAACAGATTTTCTCCAATTGTAAATGATACATAACATCCTAAATCCATTGTGCATGTGTTGGAAGGGAAGACTTCTCCCATTTAAACAGGATGAGCCCTTTGACCAGAAGTGAGCAGAAAAAGATAATGTGCGTTCGGGCTCTACATAACTTAACATCTAGAGGAATTACTCCAAATATTGCCATGGCCCAGCCGCCCAAACATTGTTGATAAAAGTTTTAAATATTAAATCCCAGGAATGAAATAATTTCGGACATGACCAGAACGTGACATGAAGTGGCTGAAGACTGTTTACACCTGTCGCACATAGGATCAGTATCACTGCTAATCTTAACCAACTGAGATCTGGACCAGTGGAGTCGGTGTACAGTCTTGAATTGAACAACAATGTGTCTCAAACAAATACAAGATGAATACATTTTTGAATAGCTTTATGCCACACCTCGTCCGATATCTGCTCTCCAGTGTCTTTCTCCCATCTCTGCTTTAAAGAGTTCAAGGCTGCAAGATTATGAGCATTGAGTAATTTGTAAATTTGACATATGGACTGTTTTTTATCTATATATTCAAAAACAGAATCTAATAGGGATGGGTAAGGGCAGGAAGGGAAACAACCAAAATAAAAAGCCACAAAGCTTGAGCTGCAAGTACCTGTAAAAGTGTGCTTGGGGATGTCTGAGATCACTTCGTGAGGTGATTCCATTGTTTGACCATGTATCAAATGCTGCACCTATTGTAGACAGAGTAAACATTAGGTTCTTTGCCACTGGTGCAGCAAGTGAAGGGTCTGTTAGTCTGAAGTGATTGTCTGCACTGATAAAATATCTTAACAGTATACTTTACAACTGGATTTAATGTGACGTTAGACAAAGACTGTGATAGTAGTAATTTAGCACATGGTATTGATGCTGTCTCCATTATTACCCAGCTAGCAGTAGTGTTTTTTTCTAACAAATACAATATTGCTCTAATGTTAGCTGACCAATAATAGTATAAAAAATTTGGAAGTGAGGTGCCCACTGTTTTATAAGGTCTTAATAGTATTCTTCCCTTGAGTCTGGGTACTTTCTTCTTCCAAATGAAGGTTTAAATTGCTGAAAAGAGATTTTGTAAGAAATCTTGTCAGACTCTGAAAAATACAGAGGAGTCAAGGTAAAAGAAATCATCTTGATTGAGTTAATTCTTCCTCCAAGAGAGAGGGATAAGGAGTCCCAACAGTCAAAGTCCTCCTTCCTATGTAGATCTTAATAATCATGTGTAATCCAAATCCCAAGAAATCAAATTTTTTAAGGGCTGATTTACAGGGGATTGAACAAAGAGAGGTATCCGGGTTTGCAGTCCCAATTGGCATTAATTCGCTCTTCTGAAAACTGACTTTATAGCCGGATAACTGACCAAATTCATTAAGCAGTTCTAATAAGTATGGAAAACTAGCAGATGGATCGGAAAAAGTATATATATAAATAATAATAAAAAAAATAAAAGTAAAATAAAAACCTTCAGCAGTAGTTTTTTGTTCATCTTTTATTTTGTTATGTTTTGTTTTTTTTCTTCTGTGATAGAATAGGTAGAATCTTAACAATTCGATCTAATCCAAAAGAAGATTATAAGTTAAATAAATAAACAAAAACATAGGGCGCAGGAGGCAAGTCAGTCATCAAGGGTGGAGTCCAACTGAAGCTGAAGCGATTATACATTATCCAAGACAGGGTGCCAGATTTTCTCGAATTTCAAATCAACTCCTCGGGTAGAATATTTAATTTTTTCCAGTTTCATGAAGCTTTCATGTGTGTGGTGTGGAGTAGGGTTTCTTCCAGTGCATTAAAATAATTCATCTTTTAAGTAAGGTGAGAAAAGCTATTAAATCAGTAAAATAAGAGGGCAATAGAAGACCAGAGGGCAGTACACCAAAAAGACCTATTAAAGGTGATGAGTGTATTCTGACTAATGTAATGGCAGAAAGTGAGTCAGATATTGAGTTCCAAAATGAGGTAAGAGTGGGGCACGTCCAAAACATGTGAGTGAGATTGGCTGGTTCTAAATGGCATTTATCACATTTAGGGTCCAAACTGGGAGTGAAATGTGCCAATTTGGTTTTGCACCAATGGGCTCTGTGAACCACCTTGCATTGTAATACCGCATGCCACGCATAGACGTGCATGACGTATGAGTGCATTTTAGTACTGATATCCATAGATCAGGTTCTATTGTGACTCCAATTTCTTCTGACCAAGCTACTCTTAATCGATCAGTAGTTGCTTTTTTAGCACTTAAGAGAATATTATAGATCTTGGAAATGCTGCCTCTTTGATGAGGATTAATATTGAAAATGGAGTCTAGTAGATCAGATGGTGGCACAGTAGGAAATCCAGAAAAATCTTTCTGTGAGAAGTTACGGATCTGTAGGAATTTAAAAACATAGGTTTTGCAAGTTAAACTTGCAAACTTATTGGCTAAAGGAGGCAAATATCCCGTCAATATACAGGTCTTTAAAGGACCTCATCCCATAATCGTCCAAAGTCTTAAAGCCAGTGTCAAGGATAGAAGGAAGGAAAGAACGATTGGAGTGGATTGGAGATATTGGCAAGAGCGTTTGAAGTTCAAATTGACGTTTGAATTGAGTCCAAATTTTTAGACTATTTTTCACTACAATTAGTAGAATGTTTCAGAGGCACCAGAGTTGAAGACAGACCAAGAAGAGATTTTAATGGAAAGTCACATGAGCTTCCTCTATCTGTAACCACGGCGGAGGCTGTGTGTTAATTGACTGCCAGTGTAACAGAGTATGAATGTTAGCCACCCAGTAATAAAATAAAACATTTGGAAGAGCTAGTCCCCCCATATCCTTGGATTTTTGTAATATACTTTTCCAGATTCTAGGATTATTTTAACCCAGCGATCAAGATCATCAGTTATTCGATTAAGTAACGGAGTAAACGCCTATAGCAGGGAAACACAAAAAAAGAACAGATTAAACACAGCCAACCAAAATATCACAGCACTAAGCCAAAACGCTCACTTGTTACCCACATATAAATGACACAACTCTGCCACAGCCTCTTGGCCCACTAGCATCAACACTACTACTCCTCCATTCATTTATACACTTGGTGATGAGGCATGATAGAGATCAGCTGTGTGCTGAAAAGACAGGGAAAAACACAAAACAAAGGGCATGCCCAAACACACAGGCACGTAACACCATTATATAAATTTAGGGCCGAAGCCAAACTGTTGTAAAGTGTAAAACAGAAGGTCCCAATTCACCCGATCAAACGCCTTTTCAGCATCTAAGGTGATAATCATCTCCTGAGTACCGGCTGAAGAGCGTTTATAGAGAATGTCTACAAGTTGCCTGATGTTGAAGAAGGAGTGCTGACCCTTTAAGAAACCTGTCTGATCAGGTGAAATTATTAGTGGTAGGATCTTCTCAATTGTAGGGTGAGAACCTTTGTGAGGATTTTTGCATCCCTATTTAAAATTGAAATTGGGCAGTAGGAGTCACATTCAAGGGGGCTTTTTTTCCAATATTAATGAAATGACAGCCTGAAACATAGAGGAGGGGAGGGAGTACGAAAGACTCTTCAAAAACAGATAGTACTCATGGAGAGAGCTGGGTGGATAATTTAAAAAAAAAAAAAACATTGGCAGGATATCCTTCCAGGCTTGAAGATTTCCTGGTCTGCATGCTCTTAATTGCATAGTCTATCTCCGAAGTGGTTATTATCCTTTCCAGTTCAGCCACCATTTCCGGATCGAGTGATGAAACATTCAGTTTCTTAAAAAAATCCTCCAAGGCTGTTGGGTTAGTAGATTGATTTGTGGAATACAGTGACTGATAAAACCTGTAGAATCATCAATACATTTTTGTATTATCTGTATGTTTTAGGGCTTGTTCATAACGTATTTCAGGGATAGCATGAGCAGCTGTTCTATGGAGCAACTGGTGGGACAGGAGCTTCCTTGCCTTCTCCCCATGCTCACAAGTTACACTAATTTAGATGTCAGATATTCAGCTTGTTGGGTTGCTAAAAGATGCTATTCTGCTTGTAAAATCAGTGTTTTCAGTGTTACTGAAGAGGGCGTCTGACTATGTAACAAATCCAACTCCAATATCTGATCTGATCTTTTTTAAGATGTTCATTTTTTACTCTTCTCTGGTGTGCACAAAATGAAATTATTTGGTTTCTTTAATATGCCTTTACCTTTCCTGGTGTTTGATTAGTACCCAAAAAGACTATATTTTAGATGTGATAGAAGTCACGAAAGCCTCATTTGAGAGAAGAGTTAGATTTAGCCTCCAAGAATGATAGCTGGACTGTGTAGTAGGGATACATAACATTCGAGTCAGTGGGCTATGATCAGATTCAACTATGGCTTCCTAGTTACATTCCACCATTGACAACAGGAGATTTGTATCCACAAGAAAAAAACAACAAAAAAACCCCCAATCTATTCGTGAATAGGAGTTGTGTACTGGAGAGAAGAATGAATAACTCAGAGTAGTAGGGTTGTGAACCTCCATATATTAACTATACCATATGTTTTGAGAAAATGTTAAATTGATTGTGCTGATTTGGAAGTAGAAACCTTCGTAGGAGAGCTGCAGTCTAAAACAGGCGAGAAAACACAATTAAAGTCTCCTCCTAGAATAAAGTGATGTGTTGTCATGGTTGGCAGTTTAGAAAAGAATTTGCCAAAAAAGGAGCTGAATTGTAATTTGAAACTTAGAATTGACTTGAAAGAAAGAAAAAAAAAAGTGAAGCGAGCTAAAAATATTGCTGGTATTGCCTTTTTGTCTTAACATAAAGTACATCTTGTCAAATTCACCCTTTAACCCTTTAAGGTAAGTCTTATGAATAGTGAGGATGAAAAGTAAATGCTTTGGAATTTCCATCTAATAATGACCATCCTGAGCCAACATAACAATCAGGAAACATCATACAACAATGAGTTAGTATTTGGGTAACAACACTGTTTGATGTTACAGCACGTTACCATCTACTGCCTAGGGACAAAGGATGAAAATTAGCCACTGGCTATAATCCTCCTGCATTACATGAAAGTGTTTATTAATATGTACTGTCCCTGATTATTTCAAAAATAAATAAATCTACAATCTACTTCATTTAATTATTGTCAGTCCCATTGAAGCAGTATTTGGAAAAAAGCGGAAATGTTACAGTTTTGCTTATTGTGTCCCATCCTCTGTTGTTGTAATGATGTGCTTCATAATGTGAGCCATGGCTTCGCTTGGGTCCAGGACTTCTTTGTCCGTCCCGTTGTGACTGATACGAAGTCAGGCAGGGAATAATATCCCATAGCGGACACCTCTCTGCTCTTGTAGTCATTTCCTGGCTTCTGTGAATGCAGCTCATGCCTTAGCCACTCTGGTATAGTGTAATCGGGGAAGAACGCAATTTGCTTTCTTCTGAATGTTAGCATAGCCTGACTTTGAGCCCGGCACAGCACTTACACAATCTTGTTAGTAATGTAATTTAGCCACAATTACGAATGGCATTCCGTTGGGGTTCTTAGGTGTTAGGCCCTGATGTGACCGATCGACAAGAATGTCCTTTTTCATTTGAAGCACCTCAGACAGTAGTTCAAACACAGACTCTGTAGAGCTTTACTCCGGGCTCCTCTGCAATTCCCAGTATACTAATATTACATTTGCGGTGTTGCTGGTGTTAGATAGTCTGCTGTTCTTATATTACAGAATACAGCAATATTCTTATATTTCCTGAGAATACCTTCCATTACTGTGTAAAACCCACACTGCAGCTTTGTAGGGAGCACTAGTGAGAGCACTAGAGTTTTTTTGTTTTTTTTGAAAGGGAAAAGCTGTGCAGGAGCTCAGCAAAAGACGTCTTACTCCATTATTCACTCTCTAGTGCCCCGAAGGTGCCTTTCTGATTCTTTACTCTGGTGTGTCCATATTTGTTTCGATGAACTTCCTGCCAAATGCTGCTGACTGAGACCTCTGCTGACCTCACCAGGAAAAAAAAACATCAGCACCATCTAGTGGACCGAAAAAGCAATGGATTGTATTATTCTAGAACCAAAAGTTATATTAAAATGTGTATTTGCAATAATCAATAATGTGTATAATTAAAGATCGATACATGGAGTCCGTTTATCAATACAATATCGCCACGCAAAATATCGTGATACTATGCTGTATTAATTTTTACCCCCACCCCTAATTGCTATGGTATTGATGGCATTGCAAACAGACAGATGCTGATTAAGAATCTTGCTAATATATTCTTACTAATTCTACGTTTTTACACCCAGGACTATAGTGATCTTTTTCACAGCATTAACATAGGATAAATTGATTGGTGCGGGGAGAGCAGGTGCAGGAGTCCAGCCTGTGGGACCCCCACCCCCCCCACCCCACCCCCCACACCCTTCACTGTCCTGTTGATTAAAGACAAAAAAAATACCCCAAAAAAAAAATTGATCGGTACGTGATGATATATTTTTGTTATCTTGCAGGAGCTGCACAGTAGCGTGTCAGACATAGTAGAGGACATCCTGACAATGCATGACACAACAAAGGTGAGACACAACTCTTGGTGGCAGAATCAGTGATGTCAGCACCACTTTATTCACAGTTCCAGCTTCAACCTTCATATAGTTCCACTGACTGTCACTCTGAGCTGCCCTGTCCACTGATATCAACATTCTAGTCACCTGGTGTCTTGTCTTACCCCTCAACTGTTTTCACCCACAGCAACATTGCAGATGAATACATTTTCTTCCACCCTTTTAAGGTCTCAAAGCAGTGTATATTTGAGAATAGTGAATCTGAGTGTGCTGTCCATTGTGTTTTTGACTCCTCACCAGCTGGGTCACCTGACCCTGGAAGACTACCAGATCTGGAGTGTGAAGAGTTCTTTAGCCAATGAGTTCTTAAACCTGCTTTTCCAGGTCAGTTCACTTACATTCTGTGCAGTAGTTGTAGAACTTGTGTTGAAATTGAAATGCAATCCTAATCATCATGCTTTTTTGTACATATTTGTGTGTTGTTTTGTGTCTTGGTCCAGGTCTGCCACATAGTCCTCGGCCTGAGACCTGGTACTCCTGAGGAGGAGGGACAAATCATCAGGTGCATGCTTGTCCTCTTCATTTGTTGTGTGATTGTATATTACTTTGGGGAATATGCTATTGAACCCAATCAATGTTTTCCATTGTCTTTGTGCTTTTCTCTCTGTTTGTGTGCAGGGGTTGGTTAGAAAGGGAGAGCAGACATGGGCTGCAGCAGGGTCAGAACTGGTTCCTCATCTCCATGCTGTGGTGGCAGCAGTGGAAGGACTACGTTAAATATGTAAGTTAGGTTAAAGAAGACAAAATGTGTTGATCTAGATGTCCATTTATATTAACACAACAAGCTTTTTGATCAGGCATTGTACTTAACAACATCATAGCTAGTGTTGCCTAATATGCAGTGTATTGTTGTAAAGGACAATTCAGGAGAACTTAGTCTCTGATTACAACTTCGTAAAATAAAAAAATGTATTGGTCTTTTCATAGCTAGAACTTATTAAAGAAATTTGAAAACAAGTCTCAAAGTATCTAACTAAGGTATGTGATATCTGACAGGTTTGTGACAAAGTTACTGTCTACCACTACTACTAGAGATATAGGCTATAGATTTCCTAGCCTAATATTCAGACTGAATTGCCATTTTGTTTTTTTTTGTCTGGCATTGTGTACATGTTAGCCATTGACTGTTAAGGAGGATGTGTTATTTTGCGCTAACCGATCTGTCATGACTGACAAGACATAATTTTTCAGTCCACACAAAGTGGTTAGCGGTATCTGTTGCCAGGAGCAGTTAACATACCGATCTATACGTTCTGATCAGTACCAATTGCTATTGCACAGGTGTAACTCAACAGAAATAAGGAGGTGGTGAGATGGCTCACTTGTTGGCTACTTCTTGACACAATATGTAGTGTACATATTTTGTCTTACTGATATATCAGATTTATGTATACTGGACTGTTCGAAGGTTGTTTCTGGGCCGAGTGTGGCACTGGTCTATTTTCATAGTTTTATCAACTTTTTTTTAATGGTGTGTCCCACTTGAAGAGACTTGTCTGTTCACAGATGTCAGTGTTATATTTCAGTAATGCCCAAGCGGCAACCTCTGAGGCTGAAAGTTTAATCTAGTGCGGAAGTGCCAACAATTGCAGTTCATCAAATGACCACTTGTGGCTGACTCCAAAAAAGAGGAAATCCCTGTAGACCCCTCATGTTAAAATACTTTACAGCAGAAATAAATTTATAAATATATAGAAATAAATATGTTTGTTACAAAAATCAGTCTTGGTCTCTATAACTAATTTCAACATACATAACAACTGTACGGGGGTGAATATTTATATAACTCAGCTGTTTACATTTTATTAAGGTTTAGACTTGTGCATATTTAAGGGAAGTTCCACTACAGTCTGAGTCAGATCCACCCCTTGCTCCTCTACATTTCATAGCCTGGTAAGACCATCCTGATGACATGAGCTCAACATTCTGTTTCTCTCTCTGTATCAGTCTGGACTTGGTGCTGCGCAAAACACAAAATTAAAGTCTAATCAGGGCCAATCAGAGATCCACACCATGGCTGACAGTCTAAGGAGGCAATCAGGTACTGCATTGTAGTTGATGATGTAAAATGTAAGGACGCAGCTTGCAGGATGGTAACAGCAGCCCCTGAAGCACTAAATGCTTACTCTAAAATTAGTAGAGTAAACACAGCAAGAAGTGAGTTATTGCAGAAATAGAGTCAATAACAATGATTAAACAAGAACAAGAGTATGCACTCGCTGAGTTTCTCAGAGGAAAAGACGTTTTTGCCATTCCTCTGACTGGATTAAGCAAAAGCTTGGTATATCAACTGGCTCCGCTGGTGATGAAGAAGACGTCAAGGCAAGAACTCCCACCCAATGAAAGTGTCTGAGGCAGCACCGAGTCCAGACTGACACAGAGAGCAAAGCAGAATGTTGACCTTACATCATCAGGATGGTCTTACCAGGCTACATAGTTCCAGCATCTCATCCAAATATGGTCACTCCTGGCTCCAAAAAACCAAGATAGTGACAGCTGAAATGAGGAACACGAGTCGTCAAAATGAGAGTCCACAAACCATTGTTTGACTTTACGGTAGCTACGTCAATTATGTTATACAGTCTATGTTTATACCACATTTGAAGTGCCATTGCTACAGACTTGAATAATACAAACATATCTGTTTATGAGACCAGGTTTTCTGCATTATAACATCACACTGTGACAGAAGCAGTGGCTCTGAAGAAAGCAAACACCACATTTATTACAGATATCACTTTAAACAATGACAGGACAGTCCCTGCTGTTGTCTCCCTGTCCAGGAGCATAAGGGCATCGTTGTGGAGCAGCCGTCCATCCTAAGCTCACTGAGAACTCCGATGGCCACAGCCACTATAGAGCCCACCCCACCAGACAGACTGGGAGGACTGGGAACCTTCAGCCCAGTCAGCCCCACTGAGGAGAGGTCACCTGATGCTGTGTCCAGCGCCTCGGAGGCCACAGAGACTGGTCAGTTAACATACTTCACACAACAGTAGACAGCATATAAAACAAAAATACAAAAATATTTCTGACTGCTGCTGGTGTACTGTACATCTTAAAGGGATAGTGCACCCAAAAATGAAAATTCAGCCATTATCTACTCACCCTCATGCCGGGTGAGGCTCTGGTGAAGTTTTAGAGTCCTCACATCCCTTACGAAGATTGGCAGGGGGAGCGGCTAGCACACCTAATGGCTGACAGCGCCCCAGACTAACGTCCAAGAACACACAATTGAAACCACAAAATATCTCCAACATGCTCATCCGTAGTGATCCAAGTGTCCTGAAGCCCCGACATAAAAAGTTGTTTCGAAAAACGTCATATGAACTTTTGCCTCACTGTAGCCTGTAGCTCTGACTCAGCATAATTATGAACAGATCACTACGGATGAGCATGTTGGAGATATTTTGTGGTTTCAATTTTGTGTTTTTGGACGTTAGTCTGGGGCACCGTCAGCCATTAGGTGTGCTAGCTGCTCCCCCCGCCGATCTCCGCAAGGGATGTGAGGACTCTAAAAATTCACCAGAGCCTCCCTTGGCATGAGAGTGAGTAGATAATGGCTGAATTTTTATTTAGAGTTATTTTTGAACTGTCACCGGCTCACTATACATTATCCCGCTTAGAACATGGCTTACTACTGAAACATTCAAATGTTACAACTGGCATCAATATTATTAAATTGCTGGCAGAGTGTATTGACAGAGGAGAGGCGTTCACCAGACAAACTGGAGCGGAGGAGAGGATTTTACTCCACTTCTCCCGCTCGGAGATGCTGGGTGCCCAGTAGCTGCAAAGGCTGCACTCACATTTATAGCCAGTGACCGACATGATCCCCCTGCTCTCCAGGCCAGCTTGGGAGAGCTGTGTGGACTAACGTTTACTGATTTTGATGCTCCTCAGTCTAAGGCTGTTGCAGTGAAAAGTCCAGTGTTGACAGCTGGGTGTAATTTAGTTGGGCGATGTCCGTCGATAGCTGCCCCCGTGAGAAGAGAAAAGAAGGAAGGAGGTGGGTATCACTGTCCGAGGGCTGTCGTAGAATGGCAACAAGGATGTCAGCCGACCAACACTCGCTACCTGGTCCCTGGTGGCGGCGATTTGCGATGCTGGTCAGCTAGGAATTAACTAGCAGCCAGTACAGTACAGTCCTCTCTCGTCTAGCTAACATTTAGCCGTGTTACTTACTGATCCATTAGAAAGAACGCTTGACTGAGGTTTATTCTTGTTTTTCTTCTTCTTTTATCACTCTCCTTTTTGCTCTTCTTTGCCTCCTCAGACAGAGGAGCTTGTTTTCTTTTGCTAGGCCATTTTTCACTTGTCTCCAAACTTTGTCCGTCTGCCATTGTGCTCGTGACTCAACTATCTCATGCCCAACTCCTCATAAGAATCAGCTCCAGTCCCTGATTGGCTGGCTGACCAGTTTCACAATACATGATGCGTTTCCTGCCGTAAAGCAGATTTTTTTCCGCAAAATATTCCCCTCCAGTGGCAGGAGCTGAATACAAAGATTGCAAAGCCACTAAGTAACCTATGTAAACGCTGATAGTCTGATTTTACTGTGGCTACTACCCTGTGCAACCCACATTATTTTCATAATGATATATTTAGGAGAAGATGCTATCTGTTGCCTCTTTAAATGCATCTGCTGTTTTAATTCAGTAATGCGTTTAAAAGCTTATTTCCAAGTGCAATGTCCAAATTATTCTGTGATTGTATTATAAATTATATTATAAATCCAAATTATTCTGTTCTTGTATTATATCTTGAAAATCGAACTTTAAGGTTGTTGTTTTTTGGGGTTTTTTTGTGTTGTTTTGTTTTTTGTATTTTTTTTTTTAACTTAAATTGCACACATAAAATATAAGGGGGTAGGACTAGAATTTTTTTTTTTTACTTCTTCTTACCCCTTTTGAACATGACCAATATCATTTAAGATGTTTATTATTTGATTCTGCTTTGCTTGTTTTGTTTTGTTTTATGCCATATGCTTTATTTTGTTTGACTTTTTGTTTCTTTTAACATGTTCAATAAAATCGTTCAATTATAAAAAAAAAAAAAAAAAAAAAAAGAAACTCAGAGCAGCACATTGATGAGTATCACATCACTGTTGTTGCACTTATAAGATTAGTGCTGAAGAACCATAAATAAATTACCACAGCCCTCAAGTTAGGCCTTTTTGTTAACCGTCCCTTATGTACATAGTGATTATTATATGAGAATTTATTGTATAGTATTCACCCAACCTTTATCAATGACTGGCTTTTATTTGTTCATGCCAGTCAAATCTCATGAATTTTGACTAAAACATCCCAACCTGACAACAGACTGAATTTTAACACTATCTGTTTGTGTTGATGCGTGATTTAATTTTTTCCTCTGTTTGTGTGTGTGTGGGTGTGTGTGGGTGTGTGGGTTGGTGTGTGTGTGTGTGTGTGTGTGTGTGTGTGTGGGTGGCTTGGTCACTCCCTCTTATCCTTTCTGTCCCAGCAGCCCTGAGCCCCCAGGTAGCTCCCTCTGCTACAGAGAGCTGTTTTGCCCGTCAGCACAACATATCGGACAACAACAATCAGTGTTTTTCTGGAGCCAATGGCCAACTCCCCTCCCAGCTGGCAGCACAAAGACCTGGAGCCATTGACAACCAGCCTCTGGTTAATACCGACCCCATGAAGGCAAGGATATGTGCATGTGTGTATGTGTGATTTCTAAACATGAGCAGTGCATGTAAGTAATGAAAAGAAGCAGACAGTCCCACACAGAGTGTCCAGGTTATTTACGGTGTATAGATGTTCACATTTAAAAACACTTAAAAATCCTGTCTCATTTTGGTCATGGTTACATCAGTCTTTGATGCAGCTCTCAAACTGTATTTTGAATTGACTGAGCCAATTTACATTGCAGTGTGGTCAGGCTGAAATTGTAATTGAAGATGGGTCAGGTGAAAAAATCAAGAGCTTTAAATCATCAATATATTATTTAAAATCAATCAATAAAAAATAGCAAGCAAAACTAGTTATAAATGGAGAACAAAAGTCGCCTTTATTCAATGAAATGGTCTCAAATTACCCAGGACTTTAATTTTAAAACAGCACTAATTATGTTTTAAGCACAACCCCAATTCCAAAAATGTCGAGACATGTAAATCCTTTTTGACAGTTCAATTGAATACAGTACAATGATAAGATATTTAATATTCAAGCTCATAAACTTTAGTTTTTTATAAACATACACTCACTTTGTGAAAAACTTTGTGGGCAAACAGTCAAAGAGTTTGAGAACATGCTTCTCAATGCAAGGACTTAAGGGATTTCACCATCTACAATCCATAATATCATCAAAAGTTTCAGAGAATCCAGAGAAATTTCTGCACATAAGGGGCAAGGCTGAAAACCAACACTGAATGCCTGTGCCCCTTGACCTCTCAGGCAGCACTGCATAAAAAAACAACATTTGTCATTTTCCAAATGACTTTGGAAAGTCATTGTAAGTAAACACAGTTCGTCCCTGCATCTACAAATGCAAGTTGAGACTCTACCATGCAAAGTGAAAGCCGTATATCAACAACATCCAGAAACACTGCCAACTTCTGTCACCCAAGCTCATCTGAGATGGACGGATACAAAGTGGAAAAGTGTGCTGTGGAGTCCACATTTCAAATTACTTTTGTAAATCATGGACATTGTGTCCTCCAGGCTAAAGAGGAAAAGGACCATCCAGATTGTTAGCAGCTCAAAGTTCAAGGCCAGGATCTGTGATGGTAAGGGGGTATGTTGGTGCCCAAGCCATCATGGGTAACTTGCTCATCTGTTAAGGCACCATGAATGCTGAGAGGTATACAGGTTTTGGAGCTACATATGCTGCCATCCAAGCTACGCCGTTTTCGGGGATGTCCCTGCTTATTCCAACACGTCAATAAGACACATTCTGCTCATGTTCAAATAGCATGGCTTCACTAGTTAAAGAGTGCAGGTACTAGACTGACCTGCCTGCAGTCCAGGCCTGTCTCCCATTGAACATGTGTGGTACATTGTGATGCACAAAATATGACAACAGAAACCCCAGACTGCTGAGCAAGTGAAGTGGTGTATCAAGCAGAATGGGAAAGAATTTATTTCGATCATGGGTCGTGGTTACACTGCTGTCGTGGTCCTGCTCGTGGTCCTGCTCGATGCTGACTACTACTGCTATTATTATGATTATTATTGTCACATACATATACTGTCATATTTTAATATTTACATATATGCTACCAAAATACTACTACTATTATCATTATTATTATTATTATCATTATGTTATTGTTGCTATTATTATTAGTGTCTACCCTGCATCTCTCTCTGTCTATTTCTGTTTAATTTTGTCATATGGGTTACTGTAAATTTATTATGTTGATGTTCTGTACACATGACATCTATTGTATGTCTGTCTGTCTTGAAGAGGGATCCCTTCTCAGTTGCTCCTCCTGAGGTTTCTACCTTTTTTTCCTGGCTAAAGGTTTTTAGGGGGAAGTTTTTCCTTATCCGCTGTGAGGGTCCAAGGACAGAGGGATGTTGTATGCTGTAAAGCCCTCTGAGGCAAATCGTGATTTGTGATATTGGGCTTTATAAATAAAATTAAATTGAATTGAATTGAATTTCACTTTAAGAACTTCCACAGTTAGTGTCCTCAGTTCCCAAATACTTCCTGAGTGTTGTTATGAGGAAAGGTGATGTCACACAGTGGTAAACCTGCCCCTGTCCCAACTTTATCATAATGTGTTGAACATGTGGTTGTATAATGTTGTTGTACTGTATTTTATTGAATGTAGGTCAAAAAGGATTTGCAAATCATTGCATTCTTTATTCATGTTTTACACAGTGTCCCAACTTTTTTGGATTTGGGGTTATACTTAAAACATAATTAGTACTGTTTTAAAATCTAGTCCTGGGTAATTTGAAACCATTTCATTGAATAAAGACTGCATTCGTTCTTTCTTCATGACTAGTTTTGTTTACATTTTTTTTTATTGATTGATTTAAATTATATATTGATGATTTACAACTCTTAATGTTTTCACCTGACCCATTAAAGGTAAAAGCACCAAAACCTAAACTTGTGCTCAACAGCTGTATCTGGCATCCTGCACTGTAGCTGGAGACTGCAAAGAAGAGCAGCAGATGTGTACATAGTTGTCTGTCAAGAAATGGCTGCTTTTCACATATCCTTTTATATTTCTGTTCATCTGCAGGTTAAAATAACAAGCTACTTTACATTTTGTTAATTAGATTAGATTAGCTTTAGAGTTTTTGGTAAGTAACTGTGGACAGAGCGAGGCTAGCTGTTTCCCCCTGCATCTAGTCTTTATACTAAATTAAGTTAGACTCTGGCTTTATACATAGAGATATGATAGTGGTATTAATGTTCTCATCTCGCTTTCAGAGACAAAGCATATAAGTGCATATTTCAAGATGTGGCTTTTTAAGTAGAGAAAACTAATACGATTTGAGAATTATTTATGTAACAAAGGGCTGATGTATAAAAACATTGTTGTTCAGTAAAGGGGCACATTTATGGAACACTTGTAATGTGGAGTTTATAATTAATACTTTGTGAATAAAATACATGTTTAAAAATAATTAAATGACCAGATAAACATACACGAGACAATACACGCAATATTCACAGTGTGTTTATCTTAACAGCATTTGCAATGTTTGTCAGATATAAAAAAAGACAACAGAGTGCTAGGAGAATATTTTTGCCAGCTTCTTTCAGTTTGACAGAAGAAATGATCTGAGATTCCTATTTAGGAGGCACTCCCCTTCTGCTGGCAAACGCTCTCAGGGACCAGATGGTGCTTGCTTTTTCCTTTGTCTTTTCTCTACATTATTATTTGTCTTTGCTGTGCCCCTTCAGGCTCCTACGTTAACCATGGAGGGTGGTAGGCTGAAGCGCTCCTTGCAGCTGGTGCCTGGCAGAGACTTTGAGACGGTGCCAGAGCCGGTGTGGCGGGCACTCTACCACTGGTACGGTGCCAACCTCAGCCTGCCACGACCAGTGAGTGAATACAGCCTATATTGGCAACTTGTGGTTAAAAGTGCTAAATTGTCTGTCAGAACTGATCAGTGATTATTGAAATATTATTAATTATCTATTCAATCAATCAATCAATTTGGAACTCTGATTAAAAATTGAAATAATAACTAACCATATAAAGATAAAAGGATTTTTGAGTTCTTGATGAAGCAGAGGATGGCACATGTACAACATTAAACAGCATGTATATTGTGTGTGTGTGTGTGTGTGTGTGTGTGTGTGTGTGTGTGTGTGTGTGTGTGTGTGTGTGTGTGTGTGTGTGTAAAAAAAAAAACCCAAAAAAAACCTGCAACTGTTTGTTATGTTTGAAGTGTGTGTGTATGCATAAGCAGGTTCCGATGTTAAGGTTTTGCCCCATCTAAATTCTCACTTGCCCTGCCTAAGAGGTTCTTTTTCTGGCTGTGTGGTGCATATTTTCGCTCATAACTTATATCTTACGTCAGCAGAGAGGCTCAGCCAATGGAGGCAGTAGCACATAAAAAAGCAGCACACTGCAACTGGCCCCTCCGAGGACAGAAACAGGAAAGGAAATACACGATTACAGGCCTGGAATTAAGTCATTTTTAGGGCAAGGCCACTTTGGCCTTTGATAAATACAAATTTATTGGGGCATCACGGCCAAAATGTGGGGCACCAAGGCCAAAACCAATGGCGCAATAACAATATGTGCTAATTACATTGAATGAAGACAAAACAATATGTGTTGAAAAACAGTACTGAGTTTGTTAAAACTGGGTGTGCATGACTGTGGATATATCTCGTTTCTTGTTGTTTTGATTCATGTCCCTTATTTTTTAAGTCTTTGAAATCTCTTTATTCTTTTGTTGTCTCCTAGTTATTAAGAAATTATTATTAGAAGAAGATTCTTTATTGTCCTTTCTCAGCACATAACATACATTGAAACGAAATTTGACCTCTGCATTTGACCTATCCTATTGTATACACTGGAAGCAGTGGACAGCTGCAGTGCAGCGTCCAGGGACCAGTTCTTTTGCCAATGCCAGTGGTCAGGGTCACTGACAGGTGTATTCACCTAACATAGCCTACATATGTTTAATTACATAATTTTTTATATGTCTCTATGTATATTTTTACATAAATCCCCAATATATAATTAGACAATGTTGATTGTATTGTATTATATATATTAATTCTCTACAGGATCTTGTATGTTCTTTAATGTGTGTTCAATTTATTAAAAGAAAAAAAAAACAAAAAAAACGTTTTGGTGAACCCTGCAGCATAGTGAACCCCTCTTCCTCAGAGAGGGTCTGTGCTTCCCAGTTTGTTCCTGGCAGCAGAGCAGAGTGAACCGTCTTTCTCCTCAGAGGATCTTTGTCCCATGAGAGCAGGAAGCTGTTCTCCGTGTCCGCAGTTAACAACTTTTGCTGGCGATTTGACAGTCACTCGAAGCACATTATGACCCTTTGTAAAAGTTTCTGTGTGGTACCTGTGTTGTACATGAGCTAACATTAGCGTCTAAGGACTGAGAGGCTGTCTGGTAGGCCCTAGGTGTGTGTGTCTCGGAGTGTCAGTACGTTAACTTAGCCGTAGTCTGCTATGCTGTTTGTCATAAAAAAAAAGAAGAAAAAAACAGGGCATGCTACACTGGCCGTATGGGTAGGAGGGGCATTACGGCCACACACCAGGGACGCCACGATACTGGCCGTTTGGCCGTGGTATAATTCCTGCCCTGCGATAAGAAATAACAAAAATAAAAAAATCTGAGTCGGTGCTGCTTGCCCAATCGCGCATGTCTGCGCAGGGTCTGCTGGCCCGCCGGCTATTTTTACTTGCCCCGGGCATTCGGACAACCGTTAATATCGGACCCTGATAAGAATATATGCATATGTGGAGGTGCATGCAAGACCCTGCATGCAAGACCCTGGGTCTGTGTGAAGCAATAGTATACAAGCATCTACTTAGCTTTGGCTAAGCCAATCACCCAATGTCATGACTACACAAAAATCACAACAATAACACTCACGAATTAACAAATGATTACATGCTGTACATACATCACGGGTCAGTAACCTTGGGCATGCATGCCACCCTTTGGCATGCTGTAGCTAACTAATGGCACACTAGCAGTAAGTAAGCAAGTATTTTTTTTTAAATGTTGAAGTGCAGGGTTTTGCCACACATTTATCTATTTGTGGCGGCCCATCAAGATAACATCTGCTGCCATGTGTTGATTTTCTAATTTTGGAGCTGGGTCATTCATTAGGAGCACAGCAGGGATGTATATAGTCTGTCGTTTGGTTACTCACTGTACATGTACTCGGGGCACAGATGAAGCAGCAGAATGCAATCTTTGTCAATCGTTCTCCGTCTATAATTTTGCGCCCTACTTGAGTCATGCCCACCTCCATTTATTTTTCACCCCTCTCTCCAGTTCTGCTGTATTAACACTGGGTTTAATATATTTTTGCTTCCATCTCTCTGCCCTGCTCTACTCTACTTCAACGCTACTTAGCTCTCTTAGCCCTCTCTCTACTCTACCGGTAGACTACCACATCCACCTGTTGCACAAAATGCACACATCACTGTTTCCCCTAGGATGGAGTTGTAGCAGCGGAGGTGAAGTACACGCATGAAAAATAATTTTCACATGCGTGAAACTTTTTTGTATGCTTGCAAAGCACCACCTGCTTGGATGTTTCTATGTATACTGGCACCAGAAGGGCTCTTTAGGACTAAGTACACACAGTACATGTGTGCACAGTAATGAGCAGGTGAAATGTCTGTCTCGCTTACATATTGAGGTGTCTCAAGATTTAGGAAAATACAATTTTATTGAACATAATAAAAGTAAAAATCACTTGACATGCTGCTGTTTTGTGCTATGACCTATTTAAGTGCTGGAAGTTGTTAATTACGTGACAAAGCCTGAACTCAACACAAGCTCAGCACCAAGAGTGCCGTGCTGCGTTGCTGTGTGAGCAGCGTGTTTGTCTGTGCATAGTCTCTATATACAGACTCTACATTCATGTGGTAGTAGTGTAGTGTGGTCTGTGTGATATTGATCAATCACGTTTGAGCCGGCTGCAGCTTGCCAGGTTAAACGCTCCATGCGGTGAACTAACAAGGCGGAACATAATTGGCGTCACTGCAAACTCTGAATCTATGGCAGTGGTTCAGCATATTTATTTACATATAAATGGAAGTCGGAAACAGAAATTCGCCTCCTCAAACCGGAATGCCAAAAAATAGGGGGTCTGCCCCCAGAGGCTGTATCGCCGTCTCCCGGAAGTCAGACGATATAATATACAGCCGATGGGTTCCAAGAATGGTCTATGCATAACAGCAGTCTGTTGATGGTTATTTACACACTGTCCATAACAATAACTTTACCAGCTGACAAACTGCACCGGGCTCGGAATCAGGTTTGGTCAGGAAAATGCGGCCCGAGCCGCTCTAGCATGCTCACCTGTGTGTGGCGGAACTCCGCCGTGCACGATACAGAGAGCAGAGGAGAATTGTTAACGCCTGACCATGTAGAGACAGAAATGACACAATGACATAACACCATAAATAGTATATTGTTATGTTATTATATGAAGCGTCCGTCGCGCAAAATAATATGATTTTAGTTTATGAAGAGGTAAGACAGAGCCCTCTCCTCTCCTCTGTGCCACTCTGTGCCTTCAGACATGCGGCTTCACTTGTGCCATGTAACCAATCAATGGGGGCTGTGGGCAGGACATTGTTACGCAGCATGTACCAGTGATTCAGGCAGAGAGACCGCTGCATCAGAGCCGAAGGAGCACGTTTTAAAATAAATTTATTTTGTCAATTATTAACTTCTACTATTTTTAGCAACTTGCCCGATTGGGCAAGTGAGTTGTTAGTTTACATGCCCGACCTTGAGTTTTACTTGCCCCGTGCAATCAGGCAATCGTTATTGTTGAGCCCTGTATTAATATGGCACACTGATAACAAGAAATTTAAAAATGACAGTTCATATTAAAAAGGTTGTAGACCTCTGACATACATTGACTGTAGAAACAACACAGCGGACTCCATGGAACAACCTTGGTGATGGTGCGCATGCGTGAGTGAGTCTGCCAGCAGGTAACATTGGGTGGCAAACTAAGGTGTCATTCATATTTAAACTCCCTGGTCTGATTCCGGACACTTTTTGACGTCGTTCAATGTAAAAAAAAAAAAAAAAAAAAAAGACTATACGATCTTCTGGCGGTGTTATTTTAATCCGGATTGTTTGTCCCTTTGTTTGATGGTGTCTGGTGATTCAACAAGCATGCCCAGGTCATTTAATTCAAACCGGAGCAGACTTGAACCACCTTCTAAACGCACAATTTGGGACTTTGATAGCAGTCCAGTGGACTCATCTGCGCTTTTTGCCCTGCCACAAATGAAACCTATTAATGTGGAGGAAATTCTGATCGGCATCGATGAGAAATTAAAGAAGCTTGACAAGCTGGACATTTTGGCAAATGACATAAAGGATCTAAAAGTCTCTGTGCAAACTACTGTGGATTTACTGTAGCAAAACCGCAACAATGTGGAAGTTATGAGAGGAAAAGTTAAAGGCTAAGTTCGGTTTTTTGACACCTGGGCCTTATTTTTAGGAATAAATACGCTTGTAGACTCACCCAGACAATTTTGGTGGAGCTCGGAGCCATTTTCGAGCAATTTAGATCCATCCGACGGCGTTTTCTCTCATGCCATCGAAGCCCCTAAATTAGACATTATCTGCTGCGAAACTCGCTCATTTCACCTACATTTTATAAATGAATGGCCAGTGTTATCACCATGTCAGCTCAACTTCCTTGTTATGGTCATCCGGGGCCTTACAAGGATGGGTAACTTTTGGTGACGTCATAGACGTGCGCCGCAGGAGCGCAGCTGAGTCCCGCCAGCGCTAGGCTAGGCTATACAGCTACACAGCTATTCTTGTGCAACATGACGGAATATTTATCCGATGTAGAAGTGTCTGATGACGACTTTGAGTATGATGGATGCCCGTATCGTTTTGAGCCAGAATACACCGACGAGGAGCTATTTGAAACGAGGATGCAGAGGGAAAGAGCCGAACAGCTGGCCAGAGAACAAGCGACTACTGCACATCCACGAATGGGGGCTAACTGGTGGTGTTGTTGTGGACACTGCATGCCACAGACAACAGAAGAGGAGAGCCTTTGCTGCTCAGAGTGGGACTTGAGACCAGAGGAAACACGTATTGATGCCCCCCAAAATACGTGTCTCACTACACTGGAAGATTTTTCTGCCATGACAAACCGGGCTGTGGTAGAGACTTTTTTTCATGTCCCGAGAGTCAACTGGCAGACGCAGCCGAAGCCAGCAGGACCGAACGTACAACTTTCGATAGAGTAAGTAGCCCATACAAATGCAAAAAGGGTATATTTTCTATGAGTGTTTGCTTCTATGACGTCACCAAAAGTTACCCATCCTTGTAAAGCCCCGGATGACCATAACAAGGAAGTTGAGCTGACATGGTGATAACACTGGCCATTCATTTATAAAATGTAGGTGAAATGAGCGAGTTTCGCAGCAGATAATGTCTAATTTAGGGGCTTCGATGTCTGGCCCCGTCCGCTTCTATGGCATGAGAGAAAATGCAGTCGGATGGATCTAAATTGCTCGAAAACGGCTCCGAGCTCCACCAAAATTGTCTGGGTGAGTCTACGAGCGTATTTATTCTTAAAAATAAGGCCCAGGTGTCAAAAAACCGAACTTAGCCTTTAAGAAGTTGGAAACGTCAGTTAACCACATCTCCAGAGAAGATATCAAGATGAAAGAAAAGATGTTGGAGATGACGACACGCTCAGTGCAAGATAATTTGATCTGGGATCCCTGAGAAGAAGGATGAGACTGCTGAGGAAGCGCTCAGAAACTTTTTCACGCTGGGGATGAGCAGAGAAACTGTCCGGAAGATCATCTTCCACAGAGCGCACAGGCTGGGCATACAGGAATCCCCTATTCACAGAGGTGGTGATGCAGCCTAAACCCAGAGGGGTCATCGCATGCTTTGAGCACTATAAACAGAGAGATACGGTCTTCAGTCTGGGCCCAACACTGAAATGGAAACCTTTTGGCATCAGTCAGCAGTTTCCAACCGAGATTGTGGACAGGAGAAGAGCACTGCTGAGAAAACGAAGAAAAAAGGAAAAGGCAGGGTAAGGCTTGTTGCTGACAAGCTATATATTGACGGTGAGCTATATAAAGACAAAGCTCTGACACCTTGGCTTTTCTTACCAGCTGATGATGCTGATGCAGGACATTGATGAGCGAATGAGACATAAGATATAGATCTATAATTATCTCCCTTTGTATATTTTCTTTTTCTTTTTTTGCCACTGACTTAGCCTGCTGGTAGTCTTTTAACGTAGGCTAATGTTATATGATGTTTTTTTTGTTTTTGTCGTTGTCCTGTGTTTGTTTGTGCATACATTGATACACAAGTGTGGGATGAGCCTCTAAGATTAGTAATAAAGCTCTATTTTCAGATATGTTGGTTTTTTTTTGTTTTTGTTTTTTTATCCTTAAGTCATGATAAGTATTGATTCCCTATGTCTTAGGGTTGTGATATTCCACTGTGTTTAAGATATCTCAAGAGGTTCAGTTTGATACTGTACTTGTTTGTCCTGGTCAGGACCTACAGAAATTGTGAGAGACCATTTTGCTATGCTAAAACGAGGGATTGCGATCTCTAGGGGATTAGTAGATCAGCATATGTTTCTAAGGCTCATTTTTGTTTTGGGGGCAACAGTTAGGGTTATTTTGGTTTTGTTTCTTTTTCTTACCATACAAACATATCTGACACTGGAAACTTGAATAGTATTCGCTTTTTGAGTTGGAATGTGAAGGGGATAAACAACCCAGTAAAACGCAACAGGGTTTTCGCACATTTGAAATCTTTGCGTTATGATATCATATTTTTGCAGGGAACACATCTCCGATCAACTCAACAGGTCAAACTGAAGAAGCAGTGGATAGGACAAATATTCTGTTCTACGAATGAATGTAGAACACGGGGCACAGCCATTCTTATACGGAAGGGTATCCCGTTTGTCTCAATGTTAACCATCTCTGATCTCTGACCCCAGAGGAAGGTATGTGATAGCTACGGGCAAGTTATGTGGCATACGACTAACGTTAGTTAATATATACGGGCCCAACCGGGACGACCCACTCTTTTTTTCTAATGTAATAGGAACCCTTCCAGATATTAATGAGCACCAGCTGATATTGGGGGGAGATTTCAACTGTGTATTACAACCTCATTTGGACCGATCTAACCCAAAACCTAACAGTAAAATTTCAAAAGCAGGCGCTGTTATAAACTCCTTCATGGACTCTTATGCTCTCTCAGACCCTTGGAGGAAACATAACCCAAATATTAAACAATATATATTTTTTTTTTTGCCAGTGCACCATTCCTATTCCAGGATTGATTTTTTTCTTTTAGATAATAGGATTCTCCCCATGGTCAAAGGGTGCCAATACAATAGCATCATCATTTCCGATCACAGCCCTGTACACTAGATATAGCCTTCCCGGGATGTTGCAGACCACGACGCACATGGCGATTTGACCCCCTGCTGCTTTCTAAAAACTCAGAATTTCTCATACAGCAAATAGATGATTTCATGGAAATTAATAACACTCCAGATGTAGAATTAACGATTGTTTGGGAGGCTCGTAAAGCCTTCATCAAAGGCCAAACAATTTCTTATACTGCATATGAGAGGAGGAAATATAGACAGCGTTTGACAGACCTATCCCATAATATAGAGGAAATAGACCGCCAGTATGTGGACGCTCCAACGCCTGATCTCTATAAAACAAAGGTAATTTTTTAAATCTAGGCAGGCATTTTACGAACATGGGGAAAAAGCTGGAAAGCTCCTTGTAAGTGAAATAACGAGGGAATAACACACACCTGGCCATGGAAGAGCTGAGTAGCCAATTGTCCAATTACTTTTGGTCCCTTAAAAAGGTGGAAGGCACATATAAAATGTGTTGTAATTCCTACACCGTCACCTGATTTGGATGTAAATACCCTCAAATTAAAAATTGGAATGCTGAAAATTGTGTCAGTGTCCAAATATTTATGGACCTGACTGTACTTGGCCAGCCCATCACCTTTACCTTCAGCTTCCTCAGCAAGGCAGATGTCATCTACTAGGTGTGTTTTGTATCATGGTTTGGGACTGCATGAGTGCTGCTGCCACCACTATACTTGATGGTAGGCAAGGGACAGTTGTCTTGGTGCTCTTTCAGCATGTGTGGTACCTTGGTGAAGAGCACCAAGACAACTGTCCCTTGCCTACCGTCAAGTATAGTGGTGGCAGCATCATGGTTTGGGGCTGCATGAGTGCTGCTGGCTCTGGGGAGCTCGGCTCATTTAGGGAAACATGAATTCCAAGCAGAGTATGATCGCCCCACTTCAGAAACTGAGCTGCAAGTTTTGATTATCAAGTTTTCCAACATGATAATGACCCAAAACACACCTAGAAGATGACAACTGCCTTGCTGAAGAAGCTGAAGGTGAAGGTGATGGACTGGCCAAGTATGTATCCAGCCCTAAACTCACCTGTGCACCTGTGGGGCATCCTCAAGCTGAAGGTGGGGTAGTGCAAGGTGTCTTCACATGCATCTGCTCCATGATGTCATCATGGAGGAGTGGAAGAGGATTCCTGACGCAGCTTGCCAGCTGTTTAGATGTTGATGGCTGTGTTTTGAGTAATTTTCAGAGGAAGGTAAATCTATACTACTATACAAGCTGTACACTGACTACTTGAAATTATATCAAAGTGTCATTGCTATGGTGTTGTCCCATGAAAAGATATAATGAAATATTTGCAAAAATGGGAGGGGTGTACTCGCTTATGTGAGATACTTTACCTCTTCATTACCATACACTCAAAAGGTGCAGATAGAGAACCTTGTGATTAAAGCTTCTTTGAAGATATGGCTACAGTTTAGGAAACACTTTAGGAAACACTTGGGTCTGAAACAAGCCAGCTGTTTTTTACCATTGCAGACAATCCTTTTTTTCCCAGCTTCTCTTTTAGACAGGGCATTCCAGTACTGGCATAGGAATGGTCTGGTGTTTTTCAGTAATATATACACAGACTTTTCCTCTTTTGATACTGTGAAGGAGAACCACAACATACCCACCAACAATTTTTTCAGATATCTTCAGATCCGTAGCTGTGCAAAGAAAATATTCCCCACATTCCCTTATTTGCTACCCAAAAGCCCATTAGATACAATTTTGGAACTAGATCCCTTTGAGAGGAAAAGGGTATCTATAATTTATACAAGACTACAAGAATAAAGCCTCATGGGATAAAACTAGACGGGGCTTGGGAGCAGGATTTGGGTGTGCAAATTTTGGAACAGGCATGGGGAGGGAGCCTAACTCCATCGCCTACACTATTCAAGAGACAAACTAGCGAAAATCTTTCAGAGTACTAACCCTGGATGTCCAGGATGTAATCATAGCCCTGCTACTACAGGACACATGTTTTGGATGTGCCCCTCCCTTAACAGTTACTGGGAAAATATATTTATTGTACTGTCGCATATTTGCAAACAGACCGTGATTCCTAATTTTTACACTGCTATATTTGACATACCGCCCCCCAATTGTAAAATAAATACATTGCAAGCAAACGCTGTAGCGTTTGCATCTCTGATTGCCCGTAGACTTATCCTCTTCAACTGGGAAGTCAGATAAAGCCCCATCTTTTTTACAGTGGGTGAAGGAGGTACTTTCCTTGCAACCATTGGAAAAGCTTAGATACAGAATAGATAAAAAAACGTAGGAATTTCACAGTAACTTGGAGCCCTTTTATAAACTTCATTCAAAGCATTCCCTTCCAGTAGACCACTTTATCCTATTCCCTTTTTTTTTTTTTTTTGTCTCATGATAAGAGATAGTCTAACTGTGTGCCCCTTTTTCTTCTTTTGAGCCTTGGGGTTGGTGGGGTTTGTTATTTGTGTGTTGTTTTTGTCTTGGACTTGTTCGTATGTCCTATGTTATAATTCATGCTTATTGGAAAATTGAAAAATAAAGTCTTAAAAAAAAAAAAGTTATTCAAACATTAATAAATCCTGATCAAACAGGTTTTTTGAAAGGCCGTTTTATAGGTGATAGTATTAGACGTCTCCTTGAAATAATGGAATATTATGACAAGGAAAATTTGCCTGGTCTAATATTCATAACTGATTTCGAGAAGGCTTTTGATATGATCAAGTGGAAGTTTATTTATTAATGTTTGCAAATCTATAATTTTGGTGAGACCTTTATTAAATGGGTCCATGTGCTATAACAAAATCGTTGTAGTTGAATTATAAATAATGGACACATTTCTGATACAGTTATACTTTCTAAAGGTGTTAGACAAGGCTGTCCTTTATCAGCATATTTATTTATTCTTTTAATGGAAATGCTGGCTATAAGAATCAGAAATAATGTCGATATAATAGGTTTAGACATTAATGGTCTTGAATCAAAATGTTCATTTTATGCGGATGATGCTTCCTTTCATGTAAAAGCGGATTGTCGTTCTTTAGACTCCTTTATTTTAGAATTAGATCTTTTTACCTCTCTATCAGGATTGAAACCAAATTATGTGAAATGCTCTATCCTTAAAATTGGATCTTTGAAGAAAACAGATTTTCAAGTTTCCTGTAGGGTCCCTATAAAATGCTCTGATGGCCCTGTGAACGTATTAGGAATATATATATACTAGCTGATAAAAACCTTCTTGTGAAAATTAATTTTGATCGAAAGCTTAAAAAAGTGGACAGAATTCTCCAAGCTTGGAAAGGCAAATATCTCTATTTATGGAAAATTACTGTAATTAATTCACTGATACTTTTACAATTTACTTATCTTTTGCAGGTTCTGCCTTCTCCTGATGCAACTTTTTTAAAAACTTAGGAAAAAAGAATTTTTAATTTCATTTGGAGCCGTAAAACTGACAAAATTAAACGTAATTATTTGTATAATATGTATGAGAATGGAGACCTGGGATTAAAAAGTCTTTCAGCACTTGATTTTACTTTAAAAGCTGCATGGATACAACAATTATGTAATAATCATGAATGGTTTTCATCCAAGCTATTTCTAGCTCATTGTGGTCCATCGATTGGAAAATTATATCCATTCTTTCAATTAAGCCCTGCTTCAGTGATACGCTTAAGTAGTTTTTTTCCTAATCTTTCTATCTTTTTAGAAATTCACTGTCTCTGTGGCTTCAATTTCATTTTTTTTCTGCCAAATAATTCATCAGAGATCAGACAACAGATGTTATGGCTAAATGAAAATATCTGTATAGAGAGAAAGCTTGTTAATTGGCAAATATTTTTAGATTATTTATTTATTTATTTTGTTAATGATTTAGTGAATAGTGAAGGGGAATTTCTTACTTTTGAATTGTTAGTTTCTAAATGTGGGGATGTTTGCTCAAAATTGAGCTATATGCAGTTACTCTCTGCAATTCCCTCATCTTCGCGATTAAAGGTTGGAAAATCTCAGGAAGATTTAGGTGTTTGCCGCCCATGTATTAAGAATTTCTTTGTGTCTTCCAAAAAAATAGTAGCTCACCCATATTATTTTCAAGCATATTGGAAAAATATTTTTGATACTCCACTTCCTTGGTTGAACTTTTTTAGAAACATTTATAAATCATCTTGTTTAACTTATTTATGGGTTTTTCAGTTAAAAATTTTCTATAACATAGAAAGATGCTTAAAATATGGAGAATAACAGATTACAATACATGTAGATTTTGTGGAGATGAGGAGTAAGACATTATGCATTTATTTTGGTATTGTCCAGACGTTGCTCTCTCTTGGTATCAGTTGGCAGTTTGGTTATCCGAGCAAGGATTTGTTTTATCATTATCCCCCATTGATATTATTTGGGGTTTTCAAGAAGAACAAAATATGCTGTTAAATACTATTGTGCTGCTTGGAAAAGCCTTCATATTTAAAACTCAAAAAAGGATTATTGTAAGAAATTTTATAATGTACCTTAAACATCATTATTTGCTAACAGAGATTATGTTGAAAACTAAGGGAAACAGTGCAGATATAAAGAGATGGGACGTCTTGGCAATATCAAAAACTTGGGATGAAAATTTAATATAGCCTAGTTTAATGAACTTGTTAGCTGCTATAGAGCAAACTTTTTTGAGTTGAAAGACATACATTTTTGTTTCATGTATCAAAGATGAGAGGTATGCACGTATTTTTATGTGTAAACTGTATGTGTTGTTTTGTTGTAGTTATGTGTCGTTGGATTTGTTTTGTTTTGTTCTATATTGTTGGATATGTGTGGTTTTATTGTAAGTTTATGTTGTAAGGATATGTATTGTCTTTGTTGAAGTTTTATGTTGTTAAATTAAAAAAAAAAGAAAACAAACAAAAAAAACCCACCATAAATAGTATATTGTTATGTTATTATATGAAGCATCCGTTGTGCAAAATAATATGACTTTAGTTATGAAGAGGTAAGACAGAGCCCTCTCCACTCCTTTTATATACTCTGCCGCTCTGTGCCTTCGGACATGCAGCTTCACTTGTGCCATGTAACCAATCAATGGGGGCTGTGGGCAGGACATTGTTACACAGCTGTGCCTGTGACTTCAGGCAGAGAGACTGCTGCATCAGAGCCAAAGGAGCATGTTTTAAAATACATTTATTTTATCAATTAGTTATTAACTTCTACTATTTTTAGCAACTTGCCCGATCGGGCAAGTGAGTTGTTAGTTTACATGCCCGACCTTGAGTTTTACTTGCCCCGGGCAATCGGGCAATCCTTATTGTTGAGCCCTGTATTAATATGGCACACTGATAACAAGAAGTTTAAAAATGACAGTTCATATTAAAAAGGTTGTAGACCCCTGACATACATTGACTGTAGAAACAACACGGCGGACTCCATGGAAGAGGACCAGCGCTGTATGTAGATATGAACAGCTCATGTAAGGTAACAAAAATAGCGTTGGTAGTTTCAAGTAAGTATACAGCAATGAAAAACACAATTATTAACATTATAATCAGTTTCTGCTGTTGTATTCCCCTTAATCCTTCAAACTGGACCTTTAAGAGCAGAAGTCTTATGTATAGCTGTTGCGTAATCGCAAAACGAGGCCTGAAAGAGGCATAAGCCGATTCCCACGCAAAAGTTGTGGTCTATAAAAAAAAAAAACTTGACAGGAGAATGAGCGCACCTTTAGGAAAACTCTGACCCATGTGTACAAACATGAGGTACACTCGACGAAGCTGACACACATTTGGTCACCATCGACAATCCACATGTGCATGATCACCATTTTAGGCTTTTGTCCTCATGTACACTTTTAGTATGGATCCTACGCACAATTTTATAAATGAGACCCCAAGGCTGTCAGACTTGGAAAAAGTCAGAGTTAAAGGGTTTTTACAACTGAGGTCTTATTTCTGAAGAATGTTCCAACAAAATCCTAAGGGAAAGAATCACAAGTAGACAGGCAGTAAGACACGGTGTAACAGAAACTAGCAGTTAATCAAGATTATCTAAATGACTTAATTTCAAAGTACAACTGAAAGTGAGAGCAATAGTAGTCTTTATCATTCATTTCATAATAGGTCGAAGTTGATCCAAGAAGTCACTTTGTAAATTGAGAAGAAGGAAGGCATACTTAATCAGTCCCTTTGAGTGCAATTATATATTTTCACTCAGTTATTTTACACACACGGAGGCCCGAAAGACACACATGGACAAACAGTTCCTTTACATATTTATCAATGGATGGATAGATGTCAGAGTGAAGAGGCTCAAGCTGTTGGGGGTTTGGTTCCTCTCCAGCGACCAGTTTCAGCTACTGAGCTCATCAGTGGACGAGCTACTACCTCCCCATTGTGACACAGATTACCTTTGCCATTGTTTATCTGGTTTATCTTGACCAAGTGAACTCAGCTGAGCTACAGTAGTAAAGGTGAACACATAAACAAACTCCAGTCATAGGTTTCTAGACTGATCAATGTTCTTCATACATGAAAGTTAAAAAACTTTCCCTTCCACCTCTGCAGGTTATCCTGGAAAGCAAGACAGACCAAGCAGAGCTGGAGCTCTTCCCCCGCTACCTCCTCTTCCTACGCCAGCAGCCAGCCACACGCTCCCCCCAGTCCAACATCTGGGTCAATATGGGTATGACCAGCCTGCGAATGTTCCCACCATATTTCCCCCCACCAAGAGGTAATGTAAGCCTGCAGCAAGACCAGAGCAAGCCGTCGACAAATGCTTCTGTGAGCTACCTGCATCCCCCCCCTTATAATCCTCCTAGAGTGGACTGATCCAGCCCTGACATTTCTCTGGAGTGGGCAATGGAATAAACCAATGGCCCATGAAGGGGAAGTTGCATAATTCAAGCCGTTAATATTCATAGACCTTGCCATTAGAGTAGTAGTCTTTATGACACTTGTTCTAGTGCTCTACACTCATTTGCATTATAAGTATTCTGAATCATAATAATCAAGACAAATCAATTTTTTTGATTGTTGAAAGAAAATATATTTGTAACAGTCTGGGACATGATAATAATGTCAGGCATATTGGTACTCTACCATTAGAATTTGGCCTTTGTAAAATCACTTGTTTGACTTTTTAAATACCTGAAAACTGACCAAATTTGAATTTGTCTCTGTCTAATTCAACTGTATTTCTCCACTCAGTACTTTACTTTTTTTTTGCACAAACGCACAAAAAAGGAATTCAGCAGGAAAAAATCAGTGATTTTAAGAATAGCAAATGAAATGAAAATGAAAGTCATTGCCATCACACCAGGAGGAAATATCATACATCTGGGTAAATATATGATCAGCAGTCTCTTTTACAGTGCATGTTGGTGTAAATCACCAGTTTTATCACAATACTATATTCTATATCTTTGGACAACAATACGATATTTGCTGATATTACAAAGTCCGCCACGATATGACTTTGATTCAATGCGATTTAGGGGCCTGCAATCAATATAAGAATCAGTATAATCGGTCATAGAGGAAGCTGTCACCCCTTTCTTTTGATCATAAAAGATAAAAACAACACATAAATGATGTTAGTAATTGTAACAGCTCAAGTGTGGTAAAGTTTACTTTAAACTGACTCCATTAACACAGGTAAAACAACACATGCAATAAGTTAATCTTCAGGGCTTTCTCTCAGAAGACCTTTCTGGAAGAAATATTTTCATTTTCACCCAAAATGTTCATGAAACTTAAGGACAATCTGGCTTAAAGCCTTGAAGGCAAACTTCTCCCAACAGCCATAAAACAAGGATTAACAAAAACATAATTAAACAAAAGTATCAAATTCAGCTCAGTCATAACTGTCGAGGTTCTTCCCCCATGTCTGTTTTTATTAGTTTTTTGAATTATAAAAGATACAAATTGATATACATTTCAATACAATCCCATCCCACAAACAACCCCACCCCACTGCACCACCACGAGTCAGTAAATGTATATGATTTAAAAAAAAAACAAAGAAAACACACACACACAAAAATCCACAAATCAAGTTAACAAAACGAACAAAAACATACACAAATAAAAATAAAAGGATAGTAAAAAGAAGAAGGGGTTATATCTATACATTTAAAATGTCTGAGGCATCTATCTTTTCAACATGATCTAGCACTGGTTGCCATATAGCATAGAAGTTGAGGGCACAGCCTCTTGTGGCATAACAGATTTTTTCTAAAGTCAGATGGTGCAGAAGATCCCTGATCCATTGATTGAAGGTTGGGGGAGATTTGTCTTTCCATTTAAGCAATATAAGTCTTCTAGCCAGTAGCATAGCAAAGGCCATCATGTTTTTGCCATGTCGAGTGGGGCATAAATCCTGCGGTGCTACACCAAATATTGCTATTATGGCAAGAGGTTCTATGGGTATTCCTAGCAGGTCAGAAAAGAATTTGAATATAGGTTGCCAAAACTCTGTTAATTTTGGGCAAAACCAGAACATATGCGATAAAGTAGCTGTTGCTGTTCCACAGCAGTCACAGTTAGGGTCAGTATTTGGTGTTATTTTTGCCAATCTCGCTTTAGACCAATGTAACCTATGTACAATCTTGAACTGTATTACCTTATGTCTTAAGCAAATTGAAGATGAATGTATCCTATCTAATGTGGAATCCTATATATCCTCAGTAAGTTCTATGCCTAATTCTTCTTCCCATTGGCTTTTTAAACGTGTCAAGGGTTCTAAACTGTGAGAATTGAGTGACATGTAGATTTTTCCAATAAGCCCTTTGTGGTCGGAGCTAAACTGTAAAAGAGAATCAAGGAGAGAGCTGGGGGGTATCAATGGAAATTGAACTGATTGTGAGGATACAAAGTTGCGAAGTTGCAGATACTTGAAGTGTGAGTAGGGGATCTCATATTTTAATCTCAGCTGCTCAAATGATGCAAAATTATTATCAACATATAGGTCTTTTAAAGTAGCTAATCCATTCCTGGTCCAGATATCAAAGGACCCGTCCATGACGGAAGGTTTGAACATATTATTTCTTGATATAGGGGCATTAATTAGCATGCTATTGAGTGAAAATGCTCGTCTGAACTGTGCCCAAACCTTCAAGGAGTGCTTAACAACTGGATTTATAGAATATGTGGATATAGGTTCTGGTAATGGAAGCTTGGAGCAAAGTAAAGCATCTGAAGAGGCAGGTCCACATGACAACTTTTCTAACTGTAACCATTTTGGGTCACTATCTTGTGGTGGATTAAGCCAGTGTAACATAGCGCGTATGTTAGCCGACCAGTAATAATACTGAAAGTTGGGTAGGGATAATCCTCCATGTTTACGGTGTCGCTGTAAGATAGTCTTTCGTATTCGTGGATTTTTTTTATTCCAGATGAATGAAGACAACAATTTATCAATAAGCAAAATTCTTTTTGTCAAAAAGATAGGAATGCACTGGAACAGGTACAAAAATCTAGGTAGCACAGTCATTTTAATAGTGTTAATTCTACCTCCTAATGATAATGGTATTAAGTTCCAGCGCTCAAGATCATTTTTCATAGATTCGATAAGCGGCGGGAAGTTGGCTTTGTAAAGATGTTTAAAATTATGCGTAACCCAAATACCTAAATATTTAAATTTATTTTTACTTATTTTAAAGGGCAGTGAACTAAACGCAATCTGTTCAGCAGCAGGATTTATAGGCATAAGCTCACTTTTTTGTGTATTTATTTTATAACCAGATATTTTTCCAAATGTATCTAGTAAGGCAAGTGTTAGTGGCAGGCTACTTAACGGTTCAGATAAGTACAAGAGCATATCATCCACGTAAAGGGATACTTTATGTTCAGTATTATTCCTCTGTATGCCTTTAATCGAGATATTGTCACGTAAGGCAATCGCTAGTGGTTCGATCACCAAAGCGAAAAGGAGTGGGGACAAAAGGGCAGCCTTGCCTAGTCCCACGACCCAGTGGGAAGAAGGGGGATAAGTTATTGTTTGTGCGAATTGCTGCTAAGGGGAGAGAGTGAATCAAAGATATGAACTTTGCACTAAATCCAAATTTTTTTAGAGTGTAAAAGAGGTAATCCCAGTCCACCCAATCAAACGCTTTCTCAGCATTGAGTGATAGAAGCACCTCAGGAATGTCGGGTGGAGTGGGATTATAAAGGATATTCATTAGTCTACGTATATTAAAAAATAACTGACGATTTTTAATAAATCCAGTCTGATAATCAGAAACTACAGAAGGTAAAACATTGTTAAACGGATGGCTAACATTTTAGCAAGCAATTTACTGTCAACATTCAAGAGATGGGTCAAAAAGAGCCTTGTTCTAGAATGTTTTTACCTTTTTTATGGATTAATGATATAACAGCTTGTCTTATTGTTTCAGGTAGTGAGCCGGAGTAAAATGATTCTTCATAGACTATGAGTAATATAGGAGCAAGTTCACTGGCAAATTTTTTAAAGAATTCACTCGGATATCCATTCGGTCCAGGAGATTTCCCATTTTGCATGGATCTGGCTGCAGTGATAAATTCTTCTTTGGAAAAGAGGTTTTCTAAATTGGTGGCAGTTTCCTCATCAATTATGGGAGTGTTAAGGCTGCTAAAAAAATAGTCAAACAGAGATTCATCATTAGTAGATTCTGTGGTATAAAACTTTGAATAATACCTATGGAAACATTGATTAATCTCTAAAGGATCTGTAAGTTTAACGTCCGCCTCGTGGTTTATCGCAGTTAAAGCTTGACTAGCATTTTCTTGGCCTAACTGGTGAGCCAGAATCTTGCCAGTCTTTTCGCCATATTCGTATGTCTTGTGCCTTGATTTATTTATAAGATTTTCAGCATGCCTTGTGGACAAGAGATTAAATTCAGTTTGAAGGGTTAATCGTTGCTTAAACAGATCAGGTGATGAAGAGTGGGCCAATGTCTCATCAAGTTGAAGGATGTCTTTGGTTAGTTTTTTGAGGCGCTCATTTAAGGCTTTTTTAATATGGGCACTATATGATATGATTTGTCCCCTAAGATATGCTTTCATCGATTCCCAAATTACAGAAGAGGACATTCCTGGGGTTTGATTACGTACTAGATATTCAGTTATCTCATTTGAAATAAACTTGACAAATTTGGTATCAGAAAGAAGTAATGTATTGAAGCGCCATGGGCAATAACTAGCGTGTGTATTTGGTATGCATGAAGTCATCAATAGTGGGGCATGATCCGATATCACTATAGCCTGATATTGACATTCCCTGACTAATGGAAGTAATTCACTGTCTAGAAAAAAATAATCTATGCGTGAATATGTTTTGTGTACTGGTGAGAGATTCAGAATAGCTTCTACGTGTGGGGTTTTGGAAGCGCCAAGTGTCAGCTATATTGTATGAATTAAGAAAAAGTTTAATTGCCTGTGCTGCTTTAGATGAGGTTGTAGTTCTAGGTGAGCTGCGATCCAGAGTGGGTGATAACACACAGTTCATATCGCCTCCTAATATGAGGTGATGTGTGTCTATATTGGGTAAGCGTGAAAAAAAAACTAGTAAAAAAAGTGCTGTCGTCCCAGTTTGGTGCGTACAAATTTGCCAGTATGACAGAGGTGTTATTTAATTTGCCTACCACTATTATATAGCGACCAGCAGAATCCGCCTCAACACTGGACATGACAAATGGGATATTCTTGTTGATGAGAATAGCAGTTCCTCTAGATTTGGAGTGAAAGTTGGAATGGTAAGATTGACCCACCCATCTCTCTCTTAGTCTAAAATGATCAAAGGTGGTCAAATGGGTTTCTTGGAGGAAGGCAACCCCTACATTAAGCTGATTCAGATGTGAGAATACTTTTTTACGTTTTACTGGATGGTTTAAGGATTTCACGTTCCAGCTAACAAAAGTGATCTGACAACCACCTGATTTATTCACATTCACATGTGGCCTAGCCATAGTCTGTTGCAGGGAGCATACATTCTGAGATACAGCAGTGTATGATGGTCTTGATTAGTTGAGCATGTATAAAGAGAGACCCCTCTTCTAATACATTAACAGACAAAACAGAAAAAACAGGAAAAGTGAAAAACATAGTAAAAATTTGGTGCAATGGTTTCCCCTCCCCTGTCACCTAAAGGAACACGGTGACTACTAAACCCCTCGCAAAAACTTCCACACATTAAGTGCTTGTGTAAGGAACCACTAGTCTAACATATTGCTCTGCTCTTATATAAATTCAACAAATAATTCTAAAGTATGAAAAGAAATTTAAAAAAAAAAATGAAAAGGTGGCACCAATTAAACAACAACCAAACAGCCCCTGGGATTTCTTGATCATTCTAAGTCCCCGGGTACAATTATAAAACATAAATGACCAATGATTCAGACAGTTAATACAACAAATTATTGGCTGTGATTATCAGCAACAATTGGTGATTACACTCATCTCCCCTAGATAGTCCATTTCTTATATTGTTCCAATTTCCACATATGCAATAATGAACTTTTATTGATCAAATGACAGTCATGGAGACAAATAAAAAAATAATAAAAAGAGGGGAGGAGCAGTTCACAAAATATATAAGGCAGGTTTCAGGCCCTTACATACCACACTGAAAGCAGACCCTTATCTAGAATATAAGAAAACATAGAAAAATAAACAGAAATCCAGCACCCCTAGGCATTTCTTGGTCATTCTACATTCTTGAAAAAAAAAAAAAACAGAGGTGACCTATGATTTAGACAGTTAGTGTTTTAGCTATGGTTATCAGCAATAACAAGTGGTTCTGGTTATTCCCTCTGGATAGTCCATATCCTGTTGTTCCAACTCCAACATACAATGTTCATATGATGTTCATGTACTCACCAGATGAAGGTCATGGAGAGAAACAAATAAATCAAAAGAGGGAAAATTCAGAGTATAGTATATTTTTTAGATAATGTTTGTTTTCACATATCCTCAGCCACGTCCTGGAACAGTTTCTCAGTCCCGTTGTGCATAATACGGAGTCGGACTGGATGCAGGATGCCGTAGCGGACGTTATCCCGTCCTCGAAGCAGTTTTCTGACCTCGTTAAACGCTGATCTCGCTCGGGCAACGCTCGGTGGGTAGTCGGGGAACATGAAGATAGTGGCTCCGTTGTACTGCAGGGGACCGGCTTCTCTGGCTCAGTGGAGGATCTCAACACAGTCCTGATAGTAGTGCAGCCTTGCGATTATGGCTCGAGGTTTTCCGTCTGATCTCTTCGGCTGGAGAGTGCGATGGGATCTGTCAATCAGCACGTCTTTATCCATTTTCAAGATATCTTTGATTAATTTCGAGACAAAGGTCGGGGAGCTTGAGCCAGTTTCTTCAGCCACGTTCATGATGCGGATATTTGACCTCCTCATTCTGCCCTCCATATCCAAGCACTTTTCCTGTAGACTCTCCACATTTCTCTCGAGTTTTTGCGCAGTGTCCTGCAGTGATGTTACCTCATCTGAGCAGGCGGAAAGGCCTCGTTCCATGTCCGACACTGTCGTTTTAACTTTTTCCATGTCCGCACGCAACGCCGCGTTGTTGTTTGCGATTTCCGTCTTGACCGCTTGCAGCTCCGATTTAATCACACTAAACTCGGCAGTGAGCGCACTCTTCAGCTCTGCTTGGAAAAGACCAGCTATTTCCATTTTGAGTGAGGAGAGTATCTCAGTTTTCATGTCCATCACATTTTGCTCAGCGGGCTCGGACATGTTGCTAGGTGTGTCAGCGCTTGTCTTGCTAGCAGCGGCCTTCCCCGTGTAGCTGTATTTACGCAGCTTAGGCCTACTCGCCATTTACAAGGAGAAAGTGGGAGTAAAAAAAACGGGAGTCTGCTCCAAACTTTAGTTAGTGCTTTAGATGATTTTCTTGTATCTTATTGTTGGTGTAGGGTGGCAAAAAAAAAGTTAAATCATATTTTCTGCAGAGCTCACCCAACTCGTGACCTACTCCATTAGCTACTCGACAGCGCCCCCCAACTGTCGAGGTTCTTGAGCAAAACAATTGTTTTTTGCAAGTGACCCCTTATTAGCTTAAGCATGTTTACATTGCATAAATTAGCCTAGCAGCTAGCAGACTTTTTTCCCAGCAGAAAAGTACAGTTGAATTTCAGCCTGCATGCACGTTCTTTCAGCCGAACATCATCATCAACAGTGAAGCTAATGTTGCTGTAGTGAGAAGTTTGCAGGAGTAGTCACGTCGTGTTTTATCTCTTTTTAATTCATAATTAATAATAGTTATAGTAATAATAATAATAATGATAACACTAATAATAATAATAATAATAGTGTGTAAACAAAGTACTGTACGTCTCAATAGATAACAGTCAAACAAACAACACAGACAAACGACCAAAAATAACTAAACATGCATTGTGCATTTGAAATGTGTATTCATACTAATCATGCTACTCAGGACAAAAAGGAAAACAAATTTAACAAAAAACAAAGAGAGAGAGATACTCTAATTGAGTATTAAATCGTCTCTAGTTTTAGAAAGATCATGATATCACTCGCTTTTGTAGACTGCCTATGGGGAGGAAGATGGTGTCTTGCCAGTAAGGAAGTATAAGCTAGGATTTCTAATTGTTGGGAGGTGTGTCGGTTATGGTCCTCAGGAAACCCAAAAATGGCAATATGGTGAGAGACATTAATAGTTATTGAAAGAATTTTTGACATGGTATGGAAGTAGTTATGCCAAAATCAGGATTATAATAGACAAGAAAAAAACATATGGGATAGATTACAGGATGTAGCACTACGTTTGTTGCAGCTGTCTGTGATATTAGGGTAAATTCGAGACAATCGAGCTTTGGAAAAATGGTTCTGTAAAAGTACCTTTAAACAGTGTGAGACGAGCACAAATTGAGCTTGTGTGGATTTTATTAAGCAGCATTCCACCAAGTATCGTCCAAGTTCAGCCCAAGTTCACGCTCACAAGCGACCTTCACATTAGAAGCAGGTGTACTGCCATAGGACAGGAGAATGCCATAAATCTTTGAAAGTAGTGACTTTTGAAGGGGATCAAAACAGAGAAACTGATCCCGCAGTTGATTTGGAGGTAAAGAGGGAAAGGAAGGAAACAAAGATTTAACGCAGTGTCTAATTTGAAAATTATGGAAGAGATGAGAAGGTGGCAGGTGAAACACTTGATAAGTCTGCAAAACTATGAAAAATACCATCCCTATACAGGTCTTTTAAAACTTTCAAGCCTTTATCATGCCATGCAGAGAAGGTGGAGTCTGTAAATGTGGGTTGGAATAAATGATTCCTCCGCAAAGGAGCAAGGGAAGATGCTGAGGTAATTCTGAAGTGTTGCCGGTATTGAAAATATTTTTCAATAATCATCTGATGAACTAAGCCTCTCACTCGTAATGACCTACCCTGGCAAAAACATTGTTTAGTAGCTACTCAGGTCAGATATGTGTAAGAAGCAGACAGTGTCAGTATCAGTGGTTGCGATAAGATCAAATTCAGTCTGCAAATCAACACCGTGTTTACAGGGATAGTGCACCCAAAATTGAAAATTCAGTCATTATCTACTCACCCATATGACCGAGGGAGGCTCAAACGTCCAAAAAAACACATAACTGAAACCACAAAATATTTCCATACTGCTCTTTTGTAGTGATCCACGTGTCCTGAAGCCCCAACATGAAAAGTTGTTTGGAAAAACGTCATTTGAACTCTGTTTTTAGCCTCATTGTAGCCTGTAGCTCTAACTGCCTCTCTGTACACTGCGCTCGTGTGTGCGCTTGCACGAGACCATGCAACAGGGGCACCGCCTTTATGTGTGTTCACGTGCTTTTACTGGTCTGCCTGGGATGTGGCCTGCACCATGTTCTGAGATGAGGTCAGTGCCATGCTGTTTGGGCGCATCCACTGGAGATTTCCTTCTTGGCTTGGGCCTGGTTAGGCTGGCCTACAAGAGTTGAGGATGTAAGGAGTTGGGTCGAGGGCTCCTTTTTCTGGTGCTGTATCGAATGTTGTGGGTCTCCACCCTTGTGTAGTCATTCCTGGGTATGGGGCTCCGATCATAGGCGGGTTTCCCTGCTCCTCTGGGCGCTGTCGATCCTCAGTGGGGTTGAAGTTAATCTGGTCCGGAGGCAGGGTCAGTGGTGGCTGCGCTGGTGGGGGTGTGTAGATAATTTGTGGGGCCGTTGGGGTGTAGTGATACCAGTGGGCTTCCATCTGGGCACCTCCTGGGAGTACATACAGGGGTCTAATAGGTGGCACAGGTTGTTGTTTGGTGTAGACCGGACAATACTGCACAGCCAGGCACCCTTGTTGATAGAGTGGCCCTGGGGTCAGGTGGTATGGGTTATGGGGCCCCCAGTTGTTGGCCATATTCTGCACTTATCTAGATGTTACAAAAGACACTTTTAATTCAATTACTCGAGCAAAGCTTACACGCTGGGTAGTTGTTAACTTGGTATGGAAACAGCAAGGGTTTCCTCTATTCCATGGCACATGGTGGTTTATGCCTATCCTATCTACGTCCTCTTATATATTCTCGTATTCTCCTCCTCCGGCTTCAGTCATTGGCTCATACATGTTATTCATTAACTCATAACGGTTGGGGGGACCTTCATATGGGATGTTTTGCTTTTGCAGCTCCATTGCTGCGACAGGCTTTGCCTGTTGATCTACTAACACAGCAAATTGTTCTGTTGCTGTCCTCAGGGCTCTCTTAATCATAAGTT
>CM069297.1:3312500-3567500 GCA_035609425.1 Epinephelus awoara
GTAAAATGAACATACACCAAATATGTGCACTAATTGTGTGTTTGGGTCAGTTTGTGAATGTTCCTGTCCTATTTGTGCAACTTAGCAGGTAATGTGCCATCGCCCAATGCTCCTCTAAAGAGAGTGTTGGCCTACACTGGCTGCTTCAGCCGCATGGCCACCATCAAGGACATCCACCTCTACCTGTCCCAGAGACTCCGCATCAAAGGGGAGGACATGAGACTCTGGCTCTACAACAGTGAGGTGGGCCACAAAGCTGTCACAAGAGCTGCCATTTCTTTTATACATTTGGCTTTTATGAAATATTATTGGTCAGCCAGTACAGCTGTATGAAACTAGGGATGCATGATTCTTGCTAAAATGTGAATCACAAGTTTTCTCTCTAAGAATTGAGATCTTGATTCTCTCACACGATTCCTTTTGTTCCCCCCAACAAAAGCATTTATTGCACTCATAGATGCTCAAGTCAAAGAACACGTCTGAGATGTTTGCTGTCTAGACAGGGCTTTAACACAAGACATGTCAAAGTGCTGAACTCCAACTTAAAAGTCTCCAGTGGATGTTTCATTCCCTATAAATTATTCACAATAAAAGTCCCATGTTGCCTTGTTACTTGATAGCTTTTATTGTGAAGCAGCCGAGACAGGAAATTTGAGGTTTTCATCTGCAGTGACTTGCGAACATGAGACAGTAAAATAAGGCAGATATTTGAATGTGAGAGAAACTTAACCTCAAAGCACAGAGATTCACGTCAATGCTACAAAAGCTGTGAACACACAGACACTTTGAAAACTCTAGACTGCTGCACAGACACCAGTTGAACTGCCAGTTCACGCCTGTTGTAGGGGGAGAAGCCTGTCAGCTTCAGCTTGACTTGTTTGGGGTTGACGTGTGTCTATCTTTGGTTTTAGGTGGATTACAATAATAAATTATGATTTTATTGCATTTAAAGTAACATAATGCAAGATTGTTAACTCTAGTAAGGTCAACTGTGTTGGTGGCATTTCTCTCTCCTTCCTCTGCATTGGTGAAGCACACAGCAGTAAAGGCTCTTGCACTGAGTAGGACATCAGAGAAGACACCCGCACACCAATGTAACTGGGCTAGAAAGTCACAAAAAGGTCCACAGGCTGAGATCAATGCTTAATAGTCTATTTATTAAAAAGACATCTGTGCACAATAAAAGGTGCTCAAGCGCAAAAAAATGATAGAGTAAGTAAAAACAGCAGTAAATTTTTCAGTCCTTGACTATCATCAGTACTACTGACGAGTGCTTCACAGAACACATGTGCCCCTTTTACACTGGCAGATTTTCGGCAAATGTTGGGCCATTTTGCAGGCAAGCTGCGAGCGTTTAGACACAAAGAGCCAGATTGGCAAGTTGATCCGAGACACAGACAGATACAGACACAGACAGATTCCCACCAGGTGTGATAAATCAATCAGCTGGTGCCACTAATTAGATGAGATCAACTCTGAGGAGCAGAAGCCCGACTACCAAGTCACAATGACCTGTCATACCAATTCTACACTATTCACAGCATCCTCAAACACCACTATATTATAGCAGAACATATTTTACAAATAGCGCAGGAAGTTGCACCTATAATTCACGCAAGGTGTCATGGGGGTTCGGAATAAGGTGACATGGGGGATCGGAATAAGGTGGACACACATCTCACACAAAGTGTGAAAGGAATGGGGGGTTAATAGGGGCCCCAGCAGCTTATTTTTGCCTGAGGCCCTCTAGCAGTTTAATACAAGCATGTCTAATGGTACTTCTAAATGAACTTACAGAAAGAACAACAGAGTAATAATTCCTTAAATCTCTTCTCTTTGTCCTATAGAACTACCTAACCCTCCTGGATGATGAAGATCACACATTGGAAAGTCTAAAGATCCATGATGAGCAGCAGCTAGTTATTGAAGGTCTGACACACCTCCCTTTTTTAATTACATTTCTCTCCATAATTAACAAATCTCTGTTCACACTCATAGTAGTGTTATATCAACAGATAATTTCATTGATAATTCTGAGTAATGCCACATGAAAGTGGAAGTGAGATGGCTTAATTTTAAAAAATCTCTTTCTCTTCCTCCACAGTCAGGAACAAAGACATGAGCTGGCCAGAGGAAATGTCTTTCATTGCCAACAGTAGTAAGATGGACAGGCACAAAGGTAAGCTGGAACACACTAACATAATAAATTGAAGAATGCAACCCAGAGCCACAGCATCTTTAAAAGAAGCTCAGCTGATCACATAGCATGTCCACAAAGAAAACAAGTCCATCGGAGCTCACAGTACAAATCAATATTAGAGTTATTTAGAGGTGGAGGAGCCCCCCCCCCAACTACACCAGATCTTAGGGTTCCCCCAGCTCCAAGTCCCACTTTAAACCTCGAGTGTGTGTGTTAATGTGTGTGTGCAGACATAATTTTAAGATCAAAATTCTCTGGGAATTACAGTTGTAATCACCACCTCTGCAACATTATTCTTTAATATTTTATAATAGCTCTTGTGTTGGCCACAAAATGCGAGATGTCCATTTTCAAAGCAGATGCAGGGAGTGATCATATATAAATGATTGATTGGATAAAAAAATACATATACCTAATAATAATAATAATAATAACACCTAATACCCTTTGGTAAAACAAAATCTTTTGCAGATGACTGGTAGATTAAAAGAAAAATGTTGCCATGTCGTTTTATGTAATGTTTTAATTTTATTGTTAGGTAATGTTCACACTAGGGGTGGGAATCACCAGAGGACATAAGATACGATATTATCACAAGATACAATATTGCGATATTGTGATGCTGAGTATTGCGGAAAAATGTATTACGATTTTTTTTAATTTTTTTTTAATAAGTGCATTTATTGGATTTTTAATATACTTTAGATATTGCATCAAAAACAACATTCACAGTAAGTAACAACTGCTATGACAGGGCAATACAATGAGTACTTTTCCAAGTTTCACAATAAATAATCAGAAATGCTACCTACGTATTAAAAGGAAAGAAAAAGGAAAAAATGTCAGTAATCCCCCATTCTTTGCAGTTTGCAGGAGGTCTGCAGTGTTTGCCCCGTTGTGACTTTCATGCACTGCTCTATTTTGGAGAACGTGAGACAGTAGTCTTCACTTCTCTGTGATTAAATGTGCCATTATAGTCACATATGAATCCACTGACATTGAAGTCCATGCGTCACAAGTTAATACCCTTCCTGCCTACTCAAAGATCCCTCAACTTTTTGCGTCGCTTCTCTGTAGAGCTTGGGCACGGCTGTCTCGATGAAAATGTTGGGACAGAGTCACGTACCTGGGTTCTAGTATTTTTTAGCATGTAACAAAAACCTTTTCTTTCAACAATGCTGTATGAACTCTCTTTCAGAGCAGGATAGTAGTTTTGTCAAACTAAATGTGTGCAGTGTTAATTAATTTTTCGGCGGAGCGGGATTAGCGTTAGCTTGGCCGTCAGTGGCTTACGCTATCTCTGGAAGGTAGCGTATGAGGTGAACCCTCATGTTCTTTGTAGTCCCAGAGTATTTTAAAAAAATCCAAAATAGGTCCAGGCGTTTGATGTAAACAACAATGGCACATTTCTGATTTCTGTCTCCGGTGCCTTGATCTTTGTATTGATGAACTATCTGCCAAATGCTACTGACTGAGACCTTTGCTGACCTCACCAGGAAAAAAAAAAAAAAACAGCACCATCTAGGGGACTGAAAAAGTTGAAATAATAAAATTGATTTTATTATTCTAGAACCAAAAGTTGTATTAAATTGTGTATTTGCAATAATCAAGAATGTGTATAATAAAAGAATCGATACATGGCGTCCGTGTATCAATACAATATTGCCACGCAAAATATAGCAATACTTTGCTGTATCGTTTTTTTTTCCCCACCACTAGTTCACTACAAAAATGTTGAGAGTGGCTGGTATAAACTCTTCATTGTAGCAGTAATTTTAACAGTTTCTCAAATATGCAGTTATTTATTGGTGCTGGTCAGTAAAGAAAGCTTGTTAGCTTGTTGTTTTCATCCCAGTTCCCACAGAGAAAGGAGCCACTGGCCTCAGTAACCTTGGCAACACCTGCTTCATGAACTCCAGTATCCAGTGCGTGAGCAACACCAAGCCTCTCACAGACTACTTCATTTCAGGGAGACACCTCTATGAGCTCAACAGGTGAAACTTGAGTCTGGTATAAATCTTGCAATCAGTATTATGAATTTATAATTTTAACTGGCTTGTGTTGGTGCATTTAAGAACCAACCCCATCGGGATGCGAGGTCACATGGCCAAGTGTTACGGTGACCTGGTGATGGAGCTATGGAGTGGAACGCAGAAGAATGTAGCTCCACTCAAACTCAGGGTAAGCAGTTTCATCAACGTCTGAGACATGAAATTTTAAAGACGTTTCCCCGTTGGTACCTTTTATAATGGTGTGCCTTGCAAACTGAGAAGTTGGTATGTCTTAGTGTAGCATTTTTTTAAGCTATCAATGTGCAGTAGCTCTGCTTACTTGTTCTGGGTCTTGGTCCCTTACCTGGTTTATGGGTCTGGTCAGGTATTGTAATTTTTGATCCATTTCTCTTTACCTGGCTGCAGGCTGAATTGGACTTGAAGTGCTTAAATGCTGTGTATAAACTTGTTTAAGTGCTACAGAAGCAATTTTACAGTGTGCCTTTAAAAATGCGTTTAAAGTCATAGTAAAGTTTATGAATTCATTGCTTCCTCTGCAGTGGACAATAGCAAAATATGCGCCACGCTTTAATGGCTTCCAGCAGCAGGACTCCCAGGAGCTGCTTGCCTTCCTGCTGGATGGTCTCCATGAAGATCTCAACAGAGTCCATGAGAAACCCTACGTGGAGCTAAAGGACAGCGATGGCCGGCCTGACTGGGAGGTGGCCTCTGAGGTCAGAGATGGAGGGGGGGGATTGATTCTGAGATGTATCGCAATTCTCTCTTCAAATATTTCTTGTTGCAGAATAGTCAATAAGAAATGTAAAACCCAATCCTGGACCTTATGATCGCCTGTAACAATTTTATAAGATTGGGGTGTACATTCCTGACTGAACCAATTTGAAGGTGAATTGTAATGGACATAAAACATATGCGGAACTGCAACTAATTACAGTCCTCATGAGTCAAAGGATGAGGAGAATAGAGTCAGTAGTGTTGTCACGGTGCCAAAGTTGGGAACCACGGTACGATACCAGTGAAAGTATCACGGTTCTGAGTAGTATCACGATACCACAGCAAAAATTAGGCAGATGTGCCTTTTGTCATTTATAAAAAGATAAATCACTTTTCTATAATACATCAATGATATTTCAGTGGAATAAATTACTTATTGACTTATTCATACTTCAAAAACAGCATCAATAAGTGATTAACATAGGGGGGGATCAAAATAAAATAAATAAATAAAATAAAAATCCACCAAAAATCAACCACAACACTGTCCCTTAAGTGCGGTGAGGTTTGTGGCAATGTGAACGGCTCGTTTCTCCTCTGACATGTCACATACCTGTGTGCTGCCACGGCTCAGCTGTTCAGGTATTACTGGGCAGTCATGACACCAACTTATTCACCTGGAGCCGGGCTTCTCAGTCGCCGGTAAACCATGTTATCTTGCGCTGGCTATCGCGCTCCGCCATATTCCTGTCTGTGACCCCTGTTAAACCAACAACGGCATGATTTGCCTTTTGTTTCTGCTGCTGGTTGAAATCTGTACTCACACAGCGTGCTCCTGAATGATTTCTTTTGCTCGCACAAAACTATTTTTAGTCGCAAATGCGAGTAAAATGCTCGCACCATAGAGCTCTGTGGCGGAAAACAAATCACTGTAGCATATATAAACAAATCTAGCTTACAAGTAAAAAGAAATAAATAATAACTTTCACTGCTCAAAGATACTCAATAGCTCAGCTAATACCTGAAATGTCACTGGAAAACAAACCACTGCAGCAGAATATTGAGTGCCAGGTGGCCAGCGCGCCATTATTGGACGGCGCATGAACACTCACCCTCTTGCGATTGGACTTTGAACTTATCCCACAGTAGTGGTGCCGTGACGTACCGTAGTACTATGGTACTCCAACATTATGGTATCATATGTACCGTGGTGTTAAGTACCGCAGTCTACCATTGGTACCAGTATACTGTGCAACAATAGCAATCAGTACTATTAGCTAAGCTCTCCTTTAAATTTCTAATATTGCTGTATTGATGTTTTGTTGTTTTCTGTATATCCCAAGGGATGGGTTTGCAGGATTAGTGGTGTGTGATCTCACCATTTTGTGTGTGTGTGTGTGTGTGTGTGTGTGTGTGTGTGTGTGTGTCAATGCTCCTCCACCCTAAAGGCATGGGAGAACCACCTGCGCAGGAACCGCTCCATTGTGGTGGATCTATTCCACGGTCAGCTCAAATCCCAGGTGAAGTGTAAGACCTGTGGACACATCAGCGCTCGCTTCGACCCCTTTAACTTCTTGTCTCTGCCCCTGCCCATGGACAGCTCCATGCATCTGGAGATCACTGGTGAGAAAGATAGATGTAAGATTCTGAAAATGTGTTCTTTTTTAACAACAAAACCCAATCACATATTATGCTTTGGTGTGTTTGTAGTCATTAAACTGGATGGCTCTACACCTGTGCGCTATGGCCTGCGGTTAAATATGGATGAAAAGTACACAGGGCTCAAGAAACAGCTGAGTGAACTGTGCAGTCTGAGGCCTGAGCAGATCCTGCTGGCTGAGGTCCACACCTCCAACATCAAGGTACTGAGACTGTTCCACTGATCACTGATCAGTGTAGCCTGTAACACAGAGGGCAAGGGGCTACATCATTCTTAGTGTCATACAAAGCAGTTAGATATCAGATTAAAGGCTGAGTTTTCTCACCTTGAACCAGCTTTCGCAGTAGCTGTTCATTGCACCATATGAATAGAACACTGGAAATAACTGCTGTAAACACTTGCAAATAAGATCAAAATCCTCTGAGCAAATAAATATATCAGTAGCCTTCAGGTTACATAAAAAGGTGAAAGGCCCGCTCTATAGCCAGTGTTTGGTCTATCTGTACTGGGCTGCTGTAGAGATATGGTGATTCAACACAGTAGGTCAGTTGAATGTGCTGCCAAATTCAGGAAAACAACATTGGAGACATCTTATGGTAGTGAAATAATAATAATAATAATTATGATGAATATAATAATGATATTAATAATAATAATTAACTTTATTTATATAGCACCTTTCAAAACAGTTACAAAGTACTGTAGAATAAAACTAAACACAATTAAAACAAGAAGAATAAAACACATAACATGTCAAAGTGTTAGTGCTGCACGATTTGATAAAAAATGTGCGTTTGCGATTTGAGTGGACAATATCGCGGGTTTGCGATTACTATATAATAAAAAAAATAAATGGTATCATTAGTCTTCTTGCTTGATTCAGTGTTTCCACTACATTATATTAGGGAGACCCTGACCTGACACAGTTATTGTTATGGACACTGTGTTAATCAATCAATCAATCAATCAATTTTATTTATAAAGCCCAATATCACAAACACAATTTGCCTCACAGGGCTTTACAGCATACGACATCCCTCTGTCCTTTGGACCCTCACAGCGGATAAGGAAAAACTCCCCCAAAAAACCCCTTTAACGGGAACTACCAAGAGACTGAGCACAGTCAAACAAGCTGCTCACACAGCAGCGCAGCCCGGCACTGTACCTACAGCGCATAGACTGTATAAAAGCTACAGCGGAGCAAGCCTGTGTTGCTTTCAGGCGTTGTCACGTAAATGACAAATTCCAGCATGCCATAGCACAACATAGCAGCATGTCAAGTGGGCCAAAACCGAGCAAAATTGCTTAGTTTTTCATTTGTTATTATATAGTTTGTTGCGGAGTCCGTGATTTCCCCGTGACACTTACAAATGTTTGTGTAATTGTGCTTAGATGTTGTTTCATGAGGCTCTGGTGTCTTTCAGTTGTCTCATTGTCTTTAATGTTACTCGGCTCGGCTTTCTCTCGCATGCATTCTACATACTTTTCTCTGTGCTCTCTCAAGTGCTGATACAGATTGGTCGTGTTGCCGTGGGACGTGGTGACTTTAACTTTTAAAGTTTTATACAGCATGTCTTTCTGGTCAACGTCGCTTATCTGAATCCAAAGCATCACCATATAATAGGCATTGGGTTATTTTTCGCCACCAACTCAGCCCGTCTGTGTTGGTCACTGCTGCACGCTGGGTGGTCACCAGACCATACATGCTGTACACACCAGGATAGCTTGTGGGCGTAATGTCAACAAACTCCACACACTACAGTAGAGGCAGTCACATTCACAGGCACACATGTTAACATTTATTAACATTAAATCGCAAATTGCAGCCTTTTATGCGGTTATGTAATCGCACAGCCTGACATCGCGATTGCGATTAGATTAATCGTGCAGCACTATAAAGTGTCATCTCGTAAAAGATAAAATAAGGCTAAAATTTAAATCAAGATAATGTAGGAGCGACTTCTGGGGCTTCAATGAGTATGGCAGCATAGAGGTTTCGCTCTTGGTCATATCAGAGTTAAACCCCACAAAATCCATATAATTTCCAAAAAAATAACATTTCAACGACACGAAAATGGGTTGGGGAAATACTAGGAAAAGTCTGAGACAACAAAAAAATCCAAGAAGATGACGAAAACACAGAACTCGACTCGGGGGATTTGGAAATACAGAGAACACACAGGTCCACTGTGCCGAAACCTAAGAGCAATGAGCCACCCCGCTCCATCGTGGTTAATTTCTAACACTACGCCATGAAGGACCGGGTCTTAAAAGCAGCCTGATCGAAGAGAATCACGCTTGGGGACCGAGTCGTCAGCTTTTCTCATGACTTTCAACTGAAGTAAATTTGAAGCTCAAAGATTACAGAGACATTAAAAGAATCCTCAAGGAGCAGAAGGTACACTTCCAAACACCCTATCCACCCAAGATGAGGATCCACTGGGAATCTGGGAGCCACCTGTACAACAGCGCATCTGAGGCCGCGGAGGACATGAGGAAATGGGTCAACAAGGTGAAGGTGTGCCGCAGTGGGAGCACAGACTCAACCGAGCGCCACACTGGAAAAAGACTGATCAAGTCCTGACTGGATGTGTCCGGGAACGGCTTAAGTAATTCCAGAGACAGCAAGTATAACATAATGTTATGGGTTATACAGTGGTAAGAAAAAGTATGTGAACCTTTTGGAATTTCATGGTTTTCTGAATAAATTTGTCATTAAAATGTGATCTGATATTCATCCAAGTCAAGGGTATTGACAATATGTGTCTAAAATAATACCACAAAAAAATTGACCTTTCATGGCTTTATTGAGAATAACCAAAAAAAACTCAGAGTGCTTGTGGAAAAAGTTTGTGAACCCTTGAGTTAATGCCCTCAAAAAAGCTAATTGGAGTCAGGTTATAGCACACCTGGAGTCTCGTTAAGACAATGAGTTTGAAGGTGTGGACTACAGCTACTTTGACTTATAAAAACCCCTCAAACTTTTGGAGTTTCTTCTGCGCAAGAAGAACACACTTATGTGAGCCATGCCTCGCCAAAAAGAGCTTTCAGAGGATCTACGATCAAGAATTGTTGATTTACATAAAGCTGGCAAAGGTTACAAAGTGATTTCAAAGACTTTAGAAATTCACCAGTCTACAGTTAGGCAAACAATCTACAAATGGAGACACTTTGGGACTGTTGCTACTCTACCAAGAAGTGGACGCGCAGTCAGAATGACACCAAGAGCACAACGAAGACTCATCAATGAGGTAAAGAAACAACCCCGAATGACAGCCAAAGATTTGAGGGCATCATTGGAACTGGCTAACATCTCTGTTCATGAGTCTACAATACGTAAAGCAGGGTATCTACGGTAGGACACCACGAAGGAAGCCACTGCTTACTAAAAAGAACATTGCTGCATGCCTGAAGTTTGCAAAAGAGCACATTGACACTCCACAGCGGTATTGGCAAAATGTTTTGTGGAGTGATGAAACTAAGATTGAACTATTTGGAAAAAACACACAGCACTACATCTGGCATAGAAGGGGCACGGCATATCACCATGAAAACATCATCCCAACTATAAAGTATGGTGGAGGAAACATGATTTGGGCCTGCTTTGCTGCATCAGGGCCTGGCCAGCTTGCAATCATTGAGGGTAAGATGAATTCCCAAGTTTATCAGACAATTCTTCAGGATAATCTGAGAATGTCTGTACGTCAGCTGAAACTGTGTAGAAGGTGGGTGATGCAACAGGACAACGACCCAAAACACCGGTGCAAGCCCACTACAGAATGGCTTCGGAAAAACAAAATCCGCCTTTTGGTGTGGCCAAGTCAGAGCCCAGACCTCAACCCAATAGAGATGCTATGGAATGACTTGGAGAGGGGCATACACATGAGACATCCAAAGAATTTGACAGAGCTAAAGTAGTTCTGCCAGGAAGAATGGGCTAAAATTCCTCAATGATGTGCAGGTCTGATCCACAGCTACAGGAAGCGCCTGGTTGAAGTTATTGCTGCCAAGGGGGGGGGGGGGGGGGGGGGTCAACCAGTTATTAATTCTAAGGGTTTACTTACTTTTTCCACTGCCATTTTGAATGTTGAATGAGTGTGTTCAATAAAGACATGAAAGATCAGGTTTTTTTGTATGTTATTATTTTAGACAAGATCAAATCACATTTTATGACAGATTTATTCAGAAAACCATGACATTCCAAAAGGTTCACATACTTTTTCTTGCCACTGTATAGCAACCCGTGACTCAGACCATGATAAGCAGGTGGTTTACAGGAAAAACATAGCTGAAGAATAAAGTGACTGTTACACTACCGAGTAATGCATCATTTTACTAGCTGAGTATTGCAGCCTCAAGTTTCTTTTAACCTATTTGACAGGTTGTTTTTTTGTTTTTGTTTTTTTTTATCAACTCGGCATATAATTGCTATACCTACATTATGCTTGTTCCTTCTGATGATATTTTTGATTTTACCCTGCTACCTTGTAAACACCGCTCATTCAGATCGGTCACTCCGATTTCATCTGGTCATTTAATAGAGACGCTGTCTAAATATAGACCTTTAAGCTCTTTAATTTCTTACTTATTTTTATCGTTATTATTATTAGTATTAGTATTATTTTTTTGTCACTGATAACTCAAATGTATCTGGCTGCGTCATCGAACCAGTGTTTAGTGCTCAGACCTTAATAATAATAATTGCACTCACATGACCGGGACTACTGTACATGAATGTGTGGAGCTAGTCAAAAGGGGGGCTGTTATTTTTTTCTCCTGTCACCATAAGTGCTAGCGAGGAGCCCCAACAAGATATGCAGGTTGCCAGCAACAATGACATGATTAATGAAGGTTATGCACCGTAATTTCAAAATAGTATCACTTAATGTTAACGGGCTTACCAGCCCTATCCAATATTTTTCCAAGAGATACACCTCTCGGAAACAGAACACGCAAAATTTAAAAACTTTGGATACAATAATTCTTTTTATAGTAGTTTTAAAGGGGGGCGTAAAAGAGTTGTTTTGATTTTGATACACAACTCCCTAAATTTTGAATTGTCGAAGGACATCACGGACAGGGAAGATCAGTTTGCTCTGGTTCAGTGTATGATTGAAAATAGACCGGTGACATTACTCAATGTTTATATTCCACCAGGGAACTGCCAAAATATTTTCAAAAATATATTTGACTTAATTAGCTCTCAATCACAAGACACACTTGTGGATGTGCATGAATGACGAAGACTGTAGACAATCACGGTGTAGCACTTGTTAGCCTTTATTAGCCATGCTCCGGATAACAATAACACAGTTATGGAGTGTCAATGTGCCCATGTGTCACAGAGCTGGTCCATGTCAAAGTCCTTGTAGAGAGAGCTGGGTTTTGACACTCTGCCTGAGCGAGTGACAATCACAGGCCCCTGCCCCTGTGACACTCCTGGTCCCACAGTATCATGTTGTGGGCTTGGTGGAGGTGTGACTGCAACAACAGCCGGTGGATCCTCTGCTGTGGAGTCGGAGACATAGGTCTCAGGCATCTGGAGTAGGCGGCGTCTGTTTCTCACATATGTAGCCTCTCCAGCCTTGACCTGATAACTGTTTGGTTGTGGTGCTGTTCTAGCACTGTTGCCAGCCTGTCGTGTCCTCTCTTTGTCTTTGTCTCTCTGGGTGAGTACATGGCTTTGGTCATGGGAATGAAGGCACTGGTGCATCGAGAAAGCAGGCGCTGAGCTGGCGATGGCAGTCCGTCTCTGGGCATGTTACGTAGGGTGAGGAGAGCTGCATCTATGTCCGTTCCACCGCGTGCACATTTTTTCCAGCAGGTGCTTTGCTGAGCGCACAGCCCTCTCAGCGAGCCTGTTAGTCTGCGGGTACAGGGGACTGCAGGTGACATGATAGAAGTCCCACTTGCGAGCAAATTCCTGGAACTCCCTACTTGTGAAGTAAGCGGCACTGTCTGTCATGAGTTGCTATGGCACTCCGTGAGTGGCGAAGTGGCTTTTCAGCTTGGTCACTAGTGCAGCACTTGTTGTGCCCGGGAGCCGGTCTATTTCGAACCAGCCAGAGTAACAGTCAACAAGCACAAGATGCTCCTTTCCCTCCCACTCAAAAACATCTGCTGCAGTGAGGGACCACGGTAGGTTAGGGAGGTCGTGCAGCTGAAGGGGCTCCGTAGGCTGGTGTGGCTTGAGAGCATTACAGGTTGCACACCTGGAAACTTATTTTTCAATATCACTGTAGATGGTGGGCCAGAACATGGTCTCCCTGGCCCTGTGCTTTGTGGCTTCAAGACTAGGGTGGCCCAGGTGCTGCTGTTTCACGTAGTAGTGCTGCAGGGAGTGTGGAATCATGAACCGCTGTCCATGGAGGAGCAGGCCACTGTCGGTTGTGAGTTCCTCTCTCATGGCGTAGAATGGCCTCAGGTCACGTGGCACCTTCCTAAATATGTTGGGCCAACCTGCAGCAATGACCTCAGAGAGATGCCAGTACACAGGATCAGCCAGTGTGTCATGCTTCAGTTCCTCAACTCTGTGTGAGGAGAGAACGTCCACCACCATAACCTCGTACTCCTCCATTGCCTCAGCCTGGTCGGTGGAAGGCAGATATGCATGGGAGAGGGCATCAGCAATGTAGAGCTCCTTGCCCCTCTTGTAAATGACGTTGAGGTTGTAGCGCTGTAGGCGGAGTATCATCCTGCGTGCAGAGGCCGTGTGTAGTGGCTTTTTTAGTATGGTGATGAGCAGCTGATGGTCAGTCTCAACGGTCACAGGCCAGCCATATACTGTATGTAGTGATGGAATTTTGCGCAGGCATAGACGAGGGCCAGGAGCTCTTTTTCAATTTGAGCATACTGTGACTCAGTCTCTGTGAGGGCCCTTGAAGCAAAAGCCACCGGCCTGTCGTTTTGGAGGCAGACAGTACAACAGGTTGGTGCACATCAAAATACTGCAGCACTCAGGGGCTGGTGATAAGTTCTTTGAGTTTGGTGAATGCCACCGTGTGGTGCTCCAGCCAGCACCAGTCCACATTTTGACGCAATAGCTTGTGCAGGGGTGCCGTGGCCTCACTGTAGTCTGGTATGAATTTGGTCAACTAGTTGGTTATGCCGAGGAACCTTTGGAGGCTGTGCTTGTCCTCCAGGGGGAGATCCGACGGACGGCAGCAGTCTTGGCACGGTCAGGTTTAACATCCTGGTTGGTGAGCAGTTGACTGACATAAGAAACCTCTGTGACCCTGAAACAGTACTTTCCAGGGTTCAGTTTGAGATTGACAGCCCGTATTCTGTCCATGACCTGGCACCTCTGGAAAACCTCACTCCCCGTGGTGATGCCACAGGGCATTTGTAGGAAGGCATAGCGGCCCACAGGAGTCATGAAGGTGGTGAGTTTTGAAGATTGTTTTTTGAGCGGCACCTGCCAGAAGCCACACTTAGCATCCACAATGCTGAACATCTTGGCATCTGGCATGTCAGTGATCACCTCTTCCACAGTTTTCATCGGGTGGTGGGGTCTGAGGAGGGCTTTGTTGAGGTTGACAGGGTCGATGCATAGCCCCATGCTACCGTCTCTTGCTTGCAGCCACCATGGCTGAAACCCATTCCGTGGGCTCCTAAACTGGCATGATGACTCCCAGCTCAGTCATTCTGTGCAGTTCTGCCACGATCTTGTCCTTCATGGCCAGTGGCACTCATCTTGGAGTGCATATGGTGGGTTGCACGGTGTTATCCAGGCGCATGTGATACACCACAGGCAGCTTGCCAATGGTGCTGGTGTCAAATAGGTCCCTGTACTCTGTCAGCTCTGGCGCCTCCTGCTGGATAATGGCGTGCACCTCTGGTCCAAGAGTCACATAGCCGAGTCTGACACTGCAGAACTCAACAATAACGATTGCCCAATTGCCCGGGGCAAGTAAAACTCAAGGTCTGGCATGTAAACTAACAACTCACTTGCCCGATCGGGCAAGTTGCTAAACATATTGAAAGTTAATAACTAATTGATAAAATAAATGTATTTTAAAACGTGCTCCTTTGGCTCTGATGCAGCGGTCTTTCTGCCTGAAGTCACAGGCACACGCTGTGTAACAATGTCCTGCCCACAGCCTCCATTGATTGGTTACATGGCACAAGTGAAGCCAATCATCATTGAAGCCTCTCCTGCACTGTGCATGTCCGCGGCACAGAGAGGAGAGGGCTGTCTTACGTCTTCATAAACTGAAGTCATATTATTTTGCACGACGGACTCTTCATATAATAACATAACAATATACTATTTATAGTGTTATGTCATCGTGTCATTTCTGTCTCTACATGGTCACGCCTTAACAATTCTCCTCTGCTCTCTGTATCGCACACGGCGGAGTTCCGCCACACACACAGGTGAGCATGCTAGAGCGGCTCGGGCCACATTTTCTTGACCAAACCTGACCCCGAGCCTGGTGCAGTTTGTCTGCTGACAAAGATATTGTTATGGACAGTGTGTAAATAACCATCAACAGAGTGCTGTTACGCACAGACAAACACGCTGCTCACACAGCAGCGCAGCACGGCACTCGGTGCTGAGCTTGTGTTGCGTTCAGGCGTTGTCACGTAATTAACAACTTCCAGCACTTAAATAGGTCATAGCACAAAACAGCAGCATGTCAAGTGACTTTTTACTTTTACTATATTCAGTAAAATTGTATTTTCCTAAATCTTGAGACACCTCATATGTAAGCTAGACATTTCATCTGCTAATTACTGTGCACCCATGTATTGTATGTACTTACTCCTAAGGAGCCCTTTTGGTGCCAGTAGATACATAGAAACATCGCAGCAGGCTGTGCTTTGCAAGCATACAAAAAAGTTTCACGCATGTGAAAATAATTTTTCATGCGTGTGCTTCACCTCTGCTGCTACAACTCCATCCTAGGGAAACACTGCTGTGTGCGTTTTGTGCAGCAGGTGGATGTGGTAGTCTATCGGTAGAGTAGAGAGAGAGCTAAGTAGCGTTGAAGTAGAGTAGAGCAGGGCAAAGAGATGGAAGCAAAATATATTAAACCTGGTGTTAATACAGCAGAACTGGAGAGAGGGATGAAAAATAAATAGAGGTGGGCATGGCTCAAGAAGGGTGCAAAATTATAGACAGAGAACGATTGACACGATTGCGTGTCAAGCTCACTCACGTGTGTGTATCTGCCTCTTCGTGCATTGGGGGGTGGGACCTGTCCTGGTCTGTTGGAGACAGATGGTTTGCCTGATCTGCAGCATTTGGACAAGTGGTTCATTTGTCCACGTGTTATAGCGCTTGTTGAAAGCTGGACACCTGTTACAGCCAGGTGGGTGTTGGCCACCGCAGTTTGTGCTTGGGTTGAATTGCACTGTGCACACCTCTGCTTCCTTTTTTAGTTCTCTGTTACCCTTCTCAGATTGTTCATGCAGTATGCAGATCTCAACGGCTGAATTTAGTGTCAGTGGCTGCGTCAGAAAGGCCAAGTAGTATGGATTGCAGTAGACCAAATTAGTATGTAGTATGTCCGAAACCATAGTGGGGAGGAGTAGTATGCTACCATCCCACCAAACACACCTACATTGTAGTATGATGGCAGAGCATACTGCAGGGCTACTACTTACCCAAAATGCACCACGGGCTTCTTCTTCGTCTTCTTCTTCATTGTAGACATTGCACGGCATGTTACCGCCCTCACCAGTCTCCTGTTTAAATGCAACGTGGTCGCTGCCCGGCAAGATTCAAAACATCATGGCAGAGCAACGGTAGCCGGCGTTTTATATATATATTTGACCATTTCATTGGTCATAACTGTATTTCTGCTGATATGATTATGAACAAAGCGGTCTGTTTTATACCGGTATTAAGTTAGTTTGATATTGGACATTCACATTCATTTGACATTCAAAAGACAACAACAAAAATAAAATAAGTAATGATAATAATAAATACTAGTACTGTTAAAACAAATGATGATTAAGTTTGGCATAGTGAAAATACATCATGGCAGAGCAGTTTTATTGGATGTCATTGTACTGTGTGAGGTGACAGGTGTTCAAAGTGACTACACACATGACAGAATGTGCTGGTGGAAATGCTGTATCTACATATTGATATTCAATGAACTAATCACTTGATTGACACATGATGTTAGCGTTGTGACACTTATGAGAAGTGATGATGATTGTCATCACCATAACAGGTTGGATTATTTCAAAAACAATATAAAGGATCTTCAAAGTGCAAAGTTTAAGTTTTTGAGTGTGGCATGTCATGTCATTGCTTACCTGTAGCAGTGAATTAATTATTATGTGCAAAAGGAGGCTACACCTCGCATTTTGTATGTTGAGAAGCATGAGAGAGCTTGCAGACATGTTGCTGGTGGGTAAAGAGTGGCCAGCTTCATTTTTGGACAATTTCAATAGTTACAGTTGCGTTCAGATTTTGGTGCAGTACCTCAGCCAAGCCAGCAGATGGGGTGCTTTCATAGGCACTCCATCGGATGGAGTGTTTTCCCACCAATCTTTTAGTATGTCCGAATGGACCCAACTTGTTTAGTAGGTAGGAGTAGTATCTAGTGGTAGTATGTAGTAGTAGTATGCAGTATGCCAGTGGGCCTTTCGGACGCAGCCCCTTTCTTCTCTTTCAACAGCTGTGCACGGATAGTGTAAGTGTGAATACCACAGCCCAAACAATCTCTAATCAGTTCATCATGAAGTGTGCCAAACACATTTCCTCGCCAGTATCTTCAATGTGGAAACATAGGACTGGATTAACTCATGCTGTTTCTGGTTAGTTGTGTTAAATGCATGTCTGTCCATAATTACATTCTTTACTGGCAGGCATAGTTCTTCAAATTTCTTTACCAGGATGTCAGGGTCCTCACGATCTTCATCATCCTCAAAATCAAACATGTTGAGTTTATCCAGTGCCTCTGGACCGGCGAGGTTGAGAAACGTGTAAGCTTTCACTTTCTTACTAGCCGCTGATAGCCCAGCGTTGCTACAACGTGCCATTCCCACTTGAATTTCTCTCAGTTGTGAGCGATGTTCTCATCAAAGACAAGCGGGTCGATCTGGCGGAGTCCTTGCGCCATCTTTGTTTAAATCTGGCTTACATCTGACACCATGTGGATGTGCATGAATGACAAAGATTGTAAACAATCACGGTGTAGCACTCGTTAGCTTTTATTAGCCGTGCTCCGGATAACAACAACACAGTCGACTGAACGTACCCAGCATTCCTAGCGGCCCTGATGTCATCACGCTGTAGCAGTAACTATGGAAACTGTCAACACAGTCTACAACACTGGTTTGCGGTGGAGATTTCAACATGGTGTTGAACAATCAAAAGGACTTGACTAGTCACAAAAGAAGTCAAACTAAGCAGGTGAAGTTGTTTAAAAAATAACTTAAGGAAGCGGGTCTGAAAGAGATCTGGAGGGACCTGCACCCATCTGAACAAAATTATACATTTTATTCTGCAGCGCACGCAGCCTATTCAAGACTTGATTATGTTTTCATTAATAATAATGATATGCACTGGGATTGGGTTGGTATGAGAAAAAAAACCTGTCCGGTTTTTGTGAAAAACCGCATCAAGTCTGTAATACCAGATTTTCGCCACTTGGGGGAGCAATGGACTCATTTAAAATAAAAAATAAAAAATGACCATACAGAGTGACAGTAACACGTTGTTTCTTTTATTCCTTGCAAATAAATTTTGCAGCGTACTCAATCAGTGCAAACAAGGGTTGCCTCCTACGTCTGACTCAAAGCCAAAGTGTTGCCATAGTGGCGCATTCTTTGATTTCTTCGAGATTAAATTGTCCGCCATTATCAAATCCCCAGGCTACAGTAGAGGCCTCGGCGTATGCGCACTCGCACCCCCTAGCTCAGTCCCCGCCCCACCCCCACCCCCCTCTCTCTCCTGCTTGCTGTGCGCTTGGCGAAGAGGCAGACATAGGTGCTCACAGACTCGGGTGTACTATAAGCGGAGTGGACTCCGCGAGGAATGTCTGCAGTCATTCGGGCTTCCATAGTCGAGCGCACTTCCGCTTTGTAGTTTCCTGTAAAAATGTCCTTGAAAAATCACAGAGATGTGAAAAATACATGCCGCTCTGCGTACGTTCCGCCTGAGTATGCGGTCTGGTCAGTCTAAAAGAAAAAACCCGGTCCAAGACAGAGTACCGAACCGAATTGGTATTACCAAGAACTGACCCAACCCTAATAGGCACAGAGTACAGGAATGCACCATTGGACCTATGGATGTATCAGACCACTCTCCAATTTACCTTAGTTTACACCTAGATAGCAGACCTAGGAAAACAATATGGAGGTTAAATTCAAGTCTACTTAATAATAAAACAGCAACTGAACAGATAAAAAATGAAATGAAGTCCTATATAGAAAATAATGACAACGGAGAGGTGAGTCCGATTATACTCTGGGATGCACTAAAGGCAGTCCTCAGAGGGAAAATGATTGCAATTAGTAGTGCTATAAAAAGATCAAAGGAGCAAAAACTTAAAAAGCTAGAAGAGAAACTCAAAAATTTAGAGGGAATTCGTTAAGAAAATAAAGAGCCTCAGTATTTGGAACAGATTAAAATAGTCAGGAAAGAAATTGATGAAATATACAAAGATGAATTACAAAAAAAAAACAAATGTCTGAGATAATATAATTATGAAGCTGGCCCAAAGGCAACGCGCTTATTGGCATGGAGACTAAGATGAAAACAGACCACAAATTCAATAAAAAAGATTAAAGATCCTAAGACTGAAATGGTGTCCACTGTCCAGCAATCTTGAGGATATAGAAAAGTCATTTGAAAGTTATTATAAAACATTATATACTCAAACAAATCAAGGAAGCAACCAGTCCATTGATGAGTTCCTGGAGTTATTAGACTTACCCTCCATATGAAAGACAAAATACATACTTAACAGCAGAAATCACAGAGGAAGAATTAGATTCAGCAATAGGTAGACTTAAAATAACAAGGCACCAGGCAGCTATGGACTCCCAGTGGAGTGGTGTTTAGACAGGAAATAAAACCTCTCCTCTTAGTCTCCTTCAACTGGACCCTCAAAAATGCAACTATTCCCCCATCATGGAGGCAGGCACTAATTTCTGTGATTCCAAAGGAGGGTAAGGTTAAGGAATTATGTAGCTCATACAGGCTAATATCGGTTCTAAACCAGGACTACAAACTCTATACTTTTATTATTTCTAGACAACTTGACTCATTTATATCAGACTTGATTGACACTGACCACACAGGTTTTGTTAGGGGACGACAGACTCAGGACAATATTAGACGTACACTTCATGTTCTTAAACATGTTGAAAGGGAGCAGGACAGTGTGTTACTGGCAAGTTTTGACGCTGAAAAAGCATTTGATTGTGCAAATTGGCAGTTTTTATTTAAAGTAATGGAAAAATTTGTTTTTTCAAAAGAGTCAATTAGTATTTTTAGAGCACTTTGTCATATGCCTACTGCCCGGGTAAGAGTGAACGGATGTCTCACACAGCAAATAATTCTGGAATGCAGAGTAAGGCAAGGCTGTCCCCTTTCCCCCAGCCTCTTTGCGATTTATACTGAATCGCTCGTGCAGGCAATTAGGCAAAATCAATACATAGAAGGCATCAATATAAAGGGTGTTGAACACAAAATTGCATTATATGCAGAAACCATATTAATATATCTAAAAAATCCAAACATCTGCCTGCCTATCACCCTTGATCTTACGGCCGATATTCTGGATATAAATTAAATGTTCAGAAGACCCAGGTTTTATCTTTTAATTTTATCCCAACCACTAAGATCACGCAAAGCTTCTCTCTTAATTGGAATCTTTTTTCTTTTCTTTTTTTTTGTTAAAGATTTTTTTTGGGGGGGGGCTTTTTGCCTTTAATTGACAGGAGAGGGTGAAATGGGCAAGTGACAGAGAGTGGGGGATGACAGGCAGCAAATGGTTACAAGCTGGAGTCGAACCCCCGACCGCTGCAGCGAGGCATCGCCTCTGTACATGGGGTGCCGGCACCATCCACCACTCTACCGACACCCCTCTTAATTGGAATCTTAAAGTTATAAAGTATGTGGGAATTTGGTTGCCACAGAAATTCAGAGATATGTAGGAAAGAAATTACAATCCCATCAACACTAAAATAAAAGACTACTTAGGACATTGGTTTCTCCTCCCCTTGGATATGTGTAACAGGATTGAAACTATTAAGCTAAATGTTCTACCAAGGTTGTTAAATCTCTTCATGTCTTTACCAATAAGAATTCCTCCTAAACAATTCATTGAATGGTACAAGTAAATTTCACGGTTCATCTGGAATGGCAGAAAACCAAGAATTAAAGCAGCTGTGCGGAACTTTTCGTTTTCGTTGATTATAGCGCCCCTTTGGTCGGAGCGGTATGACACCCACAGCCTGGTGTCGTAAAACTTCCGACTGCAGCCGCCATTTGTTTTGGAGAGCGAGAGGATTAACTAACGTCAGGTCAGTCCAAGTAATTAGTGGAAACAGCAAAAATTCTCCTGTCGTGTTTCTGTTCTGATCTAATCTAAGCTGTTGTGTATTTTGAGCTACTAAGGCTACCGTAGTAGTGTGAGCCTCAAGTTATTCTGGGTAATGTAGTAACCGTTGTTGTGCTACTGGAAACAATGAGAAGCAGCCATGTACATTCGGTGTAAGGAGGAATAAACAGTTAACAAGTCATCTGCAGAGTCCGCATTATTATGTGAAAAGAATACTCCGACGATTTGGGAGTTATGCCCTTTCTCATTTTCATATTGAGACAGCGGTTAGCATGGCACTTGTAGGAGGTCAGTACATCTTGCGCGGAGGGATACACCGGTGAGCAACAGCTGCAGCTGGCTCTGGGACAGGTATGCTAGGTCACTCGGTAAAAGCAAACAAAAAGACGACACAGACGATATTACTCACCCGACTGAAAGCTGTCCATCAGCTCCTGCAGGCCTGGAGCGTTTTTTCCAGTTCATCTTAGTAACATGAAAAAAAGTTTCAATCACGCCAGGATTAGTGATTGCTGCAAAGTTTTCATTCCTTGTGATGCACTCTCTGCTGCGGTTTTGCTCCTGATGATATATCTCCCCAACGATGGCAGCACCGAATCCCACTATGTGCAGGAAAATAGTAGCGGAGGATTCAGCCTCTCTGCTCGCCTGCTCAGCATCAAACACATGGAGTTCCTCATCTGTATGCTCCGGCTCAAACAGGTATGGCTCTGGATCTGTGTCCGCTACAAAAAACTCTTCAAAATCGCATTCAAAGTCATCCATTGCAGCTACTAAAATCCGGAGATATGGCTAGGCTAAATAAACAGCTGAGTTTTGTTTACAAGCTATGTCTGTGCCTGCTCACTGGTGTATCCCTCCGCGGAGCACAGCGCAGGACGTACTAACCCTCTATAAGCACAATGCTAACCGCTGAAACCCAGCCACTGGACGTACAGACACAAAAAAGACATTGATCACGTTGTCTCAATATGAAAATGATAGAGAAAGGGCATAACTCCCAAGTCGTCGGAGTATTCTTTTATGTGAAGATACACAGTGAAGACATAACATAATCCTAACACAGCAAAGCTGTTACCTGCAGCCTTCGCTTGCAAAGCTAATGCTACTAATGTTAGGTCAGTCCAAGAAATTAGTGGAAACATGCTAACGTTAGTGTAGCTCTGAATTTCTTATAAACTGAGGACAACTGCCTGCTGTATATTTGTGTTCATGGTCACAGTCACAGATAATTTTACATGATGCTCCTTCGTTATCCGCCATGACATCAAAAGTACAACCAAGTCCTCATAAGTCCTCTGGTAAAACTGTTAGGTGTTATGTGTTCAGCAATGCCCATTGCGTACTGCACACTGTAAACACGGCTCCTTCTTCTTCTGTGGTTTAATCGCTGCGGGCGAGCAGAAACACTTCCACATCGGGTGCCGTATTCTGGTTTGCTGACTTCCGCTGTGTGTCCGACCCGAGCTAGGCTACCCTAAATAGCCATATAGAGAAAGGCTTTTTTGTCGCTGTTGGGTTCAAATAAATATGCGGATCTTCAAGGGGGGGTGATACGAACTAGGGACAGTTTTATTAATGGTAAAAAGTTCCGCACAGCTGCTTTAAAGCCTCAGTGTGTAAAAATGGTGAGTAACGGCGACATCAGCGGTCAAATTCTAGATTGCAGGCTTCACTCGCGCTCACCCCTCCCGTCGGGTAAGTGACTGTGGCCTCGTAGGACAGAAAGCCTTGCGCAGACAGAGATGGCAGTTTTTCAATTTTTTCAGGAGTAGGCCTATCTAGCGATGAGGTGAATATTTATTTAGGAATCTAAACCATGTTACGATATTGTAGCGACCCTGCAGTAAATGTTCTGTTATAATATAAATTTTCTGTGAGTTAATGGCATGTTTGGGATTGAATGGGTATAGGTAGGGGGGCGGGGTGCGAGTGTGACGGGAATGAGGGCTGTGTGAGTGCGCGTGCTGGTGTGTGTATGAGCGAGCTGGAGGAAAGAGCAGGAGTGCAAAGTTGGATTTACAGCTAAGTTCTTGTTTGTTGGTTGTTTTGGCGTGGTTACGGCCAACAGTAACCTACACTGTTCAGTAATAAACTGTGGTTTGCCAAAAAACTGCGTCATCCTTTCCACATGTCCTGGCAGACGCTACAATATGTTGTAGCTTACCAGTGAGATATAGGTTATCTGTGAGATATAGCGTTATGTTAGGAGTATTTTATTTCTAATTGTTTTGGTAACACGAGCAAACATTAGCATAGTAATGCTAAAATAACAAGTTTTATGTGATAGTCACACCACAGTGCGGCAAATATGGGTTGGTACGACTATAATATCTGCGTTTCCAGAATGTTCTTCCACAGGAATTCTTTCCACCTGGAATAAGCAATGCCGATATTCACTCACGTTTTGTCCCGTCCTCGCTTATCTGATCTTTTTCTTTTATTTGGTGGCGTGGTTTCCCTCTTACGGGGTCCTCCATTTAAAGTGCGACAGAATCATAAAAGTACAAAGCAAGTTCATGCAGAAGCGCCCCGGATTGATCTTCACCTTAACCGTCTCCAGTGACGGCAAGTTCTGGGTAAACGCGAAAGGCGAAGTGTGTATATCCCTTTCTGCCACTGTATTCAAATATGGCGACGTACGAGGGCAGCCTCCAGCAGACCGTGCCCTGCCTGTGTATATATAGAGAAATCATTCTTAGCCTATGAGAAAGCTTCCATTTGAATGTGAATTGCATTACACTTTAGTAAATATAGATTTATGAAAGCAATAGTTGATATTTGCTAATAAACAACCACGTAAATTACACATTGTAACTTTAAATATTCAACACTCTTACTAAGTAAAGACAGAGGTTGTATGTCTGTATTATACTGCACAGCTTAAACCACTTGTTTCCTGGTGTGATGACAAAAGAGAGGCCAAATGGAAAGACATGGAGATTAATAACCAAGATACACCCATGCAAACTCTACTGGGAGATGTAAAACTTGCCAAGTCTAAAATCAATCTGTTAGACCCAAAGATGGCGATCACCATACAAAAATGTTGCAGTCGGCTGTCTCCGTCGCTTCAGGTATAATGTTAGTGAAGGCTCAGACAAAAGAAAGAAAACTCAGGACAGACAAGACAATCCTGGACGTGTTGAGCGAAACTTAAAAGTTTAAAATAATTTTGATCGTAAGAAAAGAAAGGGTTACGCAGGAACCAAGTTTATCACTCATAACATGACCTACAAAAGTGGGGGAAAAAATCATTTAACTAACAACCAAGGATTATGCAGAGGTATAATGATAGAACATGGATAAAATATAAAGTTTTTCCAAGTCTTTCAAGAGTTCTTGAAAAGTCTGTTACAAGAGAAACTTAGTCTCTGCTCAGAAATGCATACTAAATTTACGACTCCCATCTGGATTTCTAATCTCATCTTCAGGATGAGAGCCAGACAGCTGGGGTGGCTCCCATGGATGTGACAAAAAGGGGAGAGGATGTGGTGAATTTAAAAGCATAGTTAATGACCCAGGGTCTGGCAGTTAATCTGGCTGAGTTGTCAAAAAACGCTGGATTTTCCCAGGATGGTAATCAGAAACTTAGATCTGGAGGGTTTCCAATTGACACCTTTCCCACCCTGAGCATCAGGATGACGGTGAAAGAGTTCATCAACTTTGGGGTGAAACGGCCAAAGCAATAAACATTTGACCCTCAGAGTAGCCCATCTCATTCTGTCCATTTACTTACAATCTAGGTTCTAGAGGGGTTTAGATGGCTGTTGTCCCTACAATAATAAAAGGTCATTAAAGTCAGTAAGATAGCAATCAGATAGACAGCTCAACTCAACTCAACTTTATTTATACAGCACTTTAAAAACAAGGCCGAAATAAAATGCTGTATATAAACATAAAAACGTAAGACATAAAACAATTAAAAACAATAAAAACATTAAAACAATAAAATAAAATACAGCAAAACAATAAAAACACTAAAACAAGCAGAGTCTCATGCTGAGTTGAAAGCCAAGGAATAAAAATGGGTTTTAAGACGAGTTTTAAAAAGCTCAGATAAAGTCAGGATATGTTTTACGACAGAAATATGTTTTTAGGAGAGCCTTAAATGACTTAAATGCCAGTGACTCAGAGAGCCTTACACCCTCAGGCAGGTCATTCCAGAGCCTTGTGACATCTGTATTACACAATGTTATTAACATTACATATCTCTGTAACACTGCATGCAAGAGAGAAACTTTTTTTACCACAGAAGCTAACATTAGCCATCATGCTGCTCCAGCAAGGGCTCAGGTGTGATCATATTCCTTTTAGAAGCTTTGTAATCCAGCCTTGAACTGCAGTGTCTTTTTGGAAACTTAGCAAAATAAATCCATAATGATAAATCCTATACTCAGTGTCCTCTGTTATTTTTTAACCGTATTTCCGATTACAAATGAGAGTTGAAAAATGTTTGACATGGGGTAAAATGCACAGTCGTCAATGTCATCAGCAATCCAATCACAGTGGAGAAGGGGCAGGACAAATACAGCATAGACCAGTCATCACAGAGGACAAATACAAGCACATAATATCAACAGCTGTCGTTTTTCAGCTGAGAAAATAAAAACTTTGGTGAACACACAACCGTAATAAGCGATGTCCAACCAGTGAGAAATCGGTCAGACAAGAGGATAATGATCAAGCAATTGACCAACCGACTAGAACTTTACAGCCCTAAAGTGCTCACTAACATGGATTGTCATCCAGGGCATGGTAATCATAAGTGCTATATCATAGGCAACTTGTGTTTCTTGAAAACGTTTTGCCTCTCATCCAAGGAGCTTCTTCAGTTCTAAATGACTGGTAAGAAGTTGCAGGCTTTAAACCCTGTGTGGGTGTTAACCCTTGCAGAGTCGTAGGGGTCACGTGAGCTCTTAATTTCAGTCGTTGACCCACCTGGCCACTATCAGAGTCATTAGGGTCAGGTGGGACCATGGGTGAATGGGTGTAAAGTCATCTGGGGAGGGATCCCAAGACTGCATTGTAGGTGAGTGATAAGTGGTGTTGTCAGCCACCCCCTCTAACAATGGTCGTTCCAGCTTGATGTAGATGGCTTCTTTTACTCCTCTTTCAAACCATCTTTCCTCCCTGGCCAAGATGTGCACATTGCTGTCCTCAAAGCAGTGGCCCTTTTCCTGTAGATGTAAGTGGACAGCTGAGTCTTGACCCGAGGAGCTGGCTATCCTGTGTTGTGCCATGCGCTTGTGGAGTGGTTGTTTTGTCTCCCCAGTGTATAAATCTGTGCATTCCTGGCTGCACTAAACTACATACACCACATTACTCTGCTTATGTCTGGGTATTTTGTCCTTGGGGTGGACAAGTTTCTGTCTCAGTGTGTTACTGGGTTTAAAGTGCACAGGGATGTGGTGTTTGTTGAAAATCCTGAGTTTCTCAGACACTCCTGCAACATAAGGAATGACAATGTTGTTACGTTTTTGTGTCTCTTCCTCTCTGTCTGCTCTGGGTCTTTTCGAGGTTTTTGCAAAGGCCCAACTGGGATAGCCACAGATTTGAAGAACTTCCCTGATGTGTTTCTGTTCCTTCACCTTCCCCTCTGTTCTAGTGGGCACATTTTGATGCACATTATGATTCAGTGTCCTGATAACTCCCAGCTTGTGCTCCAGTGGGTGGTGAGAGTCAAACAGCAGGTATTGGTCCATGTGTGTAGGTTTAGGTTTAGGTGTTTAGGTTCCTGTCCTCTTCAATGTGGACTGCACAGTCTAAGAAGGGTAGACTGTCTCCTCTGACATCCTCCCGTGTGAATTTAATGTTGGGGTCCACTGCTTTAATGTGTTCTGTGAAAGTTTCCACTTCTTCAGTTTTTCAGTTCTCCACATCTTCCATGTAAAGTTTTGCGTTTCTCTCTTCTGCTGTTTATCTGAGCTCTGTTCCAGATATTTCTGTCATATTACCACTGTTGGTATTTAATCATCCCTGCAATCCCAAATTACCATCGTTGGTATTTAGGTTCCTTATTGTTGTCCTCTAAGCTATAATCAACTCTGTAACTGTTTTTTTTTTTGCTACTACAAGCGCTTTGTCGACTACCAACAAAACCATCACTTTATCTATGCACATTCCTGCCTTGCACTTTATATCAGGAGCTGCTACTTGGACTGCCTTTTAGTGTTTTGTAAGTTGTTCCTCCCTGCACTGTAACAACTTGGTTATTTTAAATGTGGAAATTGTATGTCTGTATTGTCTCTGTGCTTTCCACTGTTCATCTGTATTTTAGGTTTCTTCTTTGTATTTTAGATTGTGGTCTGTGTATATTGTAAATTATATGTTGGGACTACAGATGGAAATTAGCAGTTATAGCTAAATCTGGTGCAACCATCTCCTCATATCTTGTAGATGATTAATGCTATTGCACACTGTTCCTTGATAAACTAAATAAACTAAACTAAACTAAGATTGGCCATTATAGGGGACACCGGTGAGCCCATAGCACAGCCGTGCTTTTGTGAGTAGAAACCCTCGCTGTACTTGAAATAGGTGGTGGCCAAACAAAGATCCAGCAGGTCACAAATGTGGTCTGGGGTGAAGTTGGTCCTGTCTGGAAGGGAGCTGTCTTGTAGCAGACATTTCCTCCCTGTCTTAACTGCTTCTTTGGTGGCCAGGTGGTTTCAACTACTCACATTGTGACCGTAACAACTCTGAAACTAAGAGCTCACATGTGACCCCTACAACTCTGCAAGGGTTCCCACCCACACAAGGTTTAAAGAAGCAACAGACAGCATTTTTGCCTATATATCATTATGAAAATGATGTGGGTTACACAGGGTAGTATACACAGTAAAATCAGACAATCAGCGTTTACACAGGTTACTTAGTGACTTTGCAATCTTTGCAATAAACTTTTGCCACCGGGGATGAATATTCGCTGAAAAAATCTGCTTTACGGCAGGACCTGCATCATGTATTGCCAAACTGGTTGGTCAGCCAATCAGGGACTGGAGCTGGTCCTTATGAGGAACTGGCCGGGACATGAGATAGTTGAGTCAGGAGCACAATAGCAGACGGACAAAGTTTGGAGGTAAGTGAAAAACGGCCTCCCAAAAGAAAAGGAGCTAATCTGTCTGAGGAGGCGAGGATGCACAAAAAGGAGAGTGATAAAAGAAGAGGAAAAACAAGAGTAAACCTCAGTCAGGCGTTCAAGAGATGGAGGGAGCTCCGTGACCAAAGAGGCTCCAAACCGGTGTCCAGCTAGCTTTCTTTCTAATGGATCAGTCAGTAACACGGCTAAATGTTAGCTAGACGAGAGAGGACTGTACTGTACTGGCTGCTAGTTCATTCCTAGCTGGCCAGCATCGCAAATCGCCGCAACCAGGGACCAGGTAGCGAGTTATGGTCGGCTGACATCCTGGTTGCCATTCTACAGCAGCCCTCGGACAGTGATTACCCCAGCCGCCACCACCACAGCTACTGGGCACCCAGCATCTCCGACCGGGAGAAGTGGAGTAAGATCCTCTCCTCCGCTCCTGTTTGTCTGGTGAACGCCTCTCCTCTGTCAATACACTCTGCCAGCAGTTTAATAATAATGATTCCAGTTGTAACATTTGAATGTTTCAGTAGTAAGCCATGTTCTAAGCGGGATAATGTACAGTGAGCCGGTGACTGTTGAAAAATAACTCCACTGTGCGTCGGGGTTCCATTCCCCTGTCGGTAGTTATTTTTTAACAGTCACCGGCTCACTATACATTATCCCTTACGTGTCTACTGTTGTGTGAACTGATACTGTGCATACTGGTATCATTTACTGTGAGCTGTTTGTACTGGTACTGTGCATTCTGCTATGATTATTTGCATTACTATTTGCTTTTTTCTTCAGATAAATCTGATAATTGTTGCTTGGTCTCTTTACTTATTTATTTAGTATAGTGTCCACACACCTTCTCATTCTACATATACATAGAGGTATACTGGTGGCTTTACAGCCTACATTTTATTGATGATCTCTGATCCCTGCGGTCAATTTGGTCTTTGTGACAGTGCAAGCAACACTACTGACGCTAGGTGGTGCCAAGCTAAAAAAAAAACAAACGAATCCTATCTGTTGTCTCTTTAAAGCCTGCAACTTCATAGCAGTCATTTAGAACTGAAGAAACTCCTTGGATGAGAGGTGAAACGTTTTCAAGAAACGCAAGCAAGTCCAGTTGTCTATGATGTAGCACTTATGATTACCACGACTTGGATGACTGAGAATCTTCACCAACAATTCACTAACATGGAGTTTCACAAATTTGTGACCAAAATTTGAGAGAAATATGTCTATTGAGTGCATAAAAAATTGTTAGATCTTTAATGTATACTTGTGAAAAATGGGAGCAAAAACAAAAGTGTTGCCCTTTTGTTCAGAAACCAACACAAACTAAAGCATTGCTTTTGACAAGAGCTTCACTGATGATGAGTTGAACTGCACACAATCCTGTAACTTTGGCAACTCAGATCCAAACCAAATGTCAGTCTAGCTCATGAAACACTTTGTCTATAGAACTTTCCTCAGGACAACCAGAAGGTTCGTCTGTCTGTTAATGGCTTCCTGTGTGCATTTGAGATCCCAGTGCCAGGTTCACCAACGTCACTGAGCTCACCCACATTGACAGGTGAGCCTGTTCACCCACATTTTGTCTTTGCACTCTTATCTGTCTGAATCCTCAGTTCTCCATTTTCTCATCTCTTCGCTCTTCCACTTTGTCAGACATCACTCCAATAGCCAACAACTTGGCTTCCAATGGAAACATGGGCAATAAGCCCATCCTCATCCCCAACGGTGGGCCCAGCACCATGGTGCCCTGTAACCCAGAGATGCTCCTGGCCAATGGAGTTGCCAACGGACACATTACACCAGTGCAGGAGAGCCCCTTCATTGGATACATCATTGCCATGCACAGAAAGATGGTGAGAACTCTATACAAAAGAAGTGTGCTGTATTGTACAGTGCAGTATGTGCTAAAACATTATGTAACCTTAAATGGTTACTTTGTTGCAGTTGCTCTGTTCTCTACTTGCACAATGTAGTGTTATGTAACATTATATCCATTTTATGAACAGCATGTCGGTATACTTCCTGTTAGCTCTACAGTATTGCTGCCTTCACCACAAACCCCAGTGATCACAGTGCTTTTTCATTTTTAGATTTAACTTTGTACATATTGTTAACAGTAGTTCCTTTAGTGTTTCTGATCATTTTGATAATCAGTGTCTTACATAACCATTAGCAACGTTAGCTAGTCACTCAGTGTAGCACCAACATCAGCCTGATCTTCAGAGCTTAGCTAATAGGGATGCACAATAATATTGGTATGCCATTGGTATCGGCCGATATTGGCTTTAAAATGAACTATTAGAATCGGCCAACATGCTTTTTCTTATTCTGCACAATGAATATTACACACATTAAAAAGCACTCTGTTTTATGTCTCCGTCTGCTGGTGGGCCATCATAATAAGAGTATGCATGTATAATGTGATTTTAATTCCACTACAGAAGAGACTTGATGATCACTTCAAAATTTTGGGGGAAAAAGTGGATGTATTGATATTAGTTTTCGTTATCGGCCAGATAAGTTGTTATATACCGGTATATTGGATATCAAAAAATCCAATATTGTGCATCCCCATTTGCTAACGTGACGTCATAATGGCCCTTTTTTTCACACTCACTTCTTAGAAGAGCTGTAGAAAGTTAAAGTGACTGAGTGACTGACTCAGACTGACTTGATCATTTTTATCATGAGGTTAGCCAGTCAGCTTGCCTAGCTGGCTACTAACTGAAGAAAAGCTCAGAAAATCAGGCTCATGGTGCTACCCTGAGTGGTTATCAAAGACACTGATTATCAAAATAATCAGAAACACTTAATGCAAAATGTAACGGGCAATACTATTAACAATATGTACAAAGCTAACAGTGAAAAGTGAACAAACATGAACTAATTCAAGGATGAAAAAGTACTGTGATCACTTAGGTTGGAGGCGCAACGTAGGGTGATCAGATGTCCCTGTTTTCTATCCCCAGCTGGAGCTGTCCCCAGAAATGTCTCAATTTTTAACTGCAGGGCTGCCACCTCTCACACATTGACTGTGAGACTCATGTTATTGATACTTTTCACATGTTGCACACGACACGTCCTTTTTCTCACACAGATAAAAACAAATTTCTGTTAATAAGGTCTAACTGCACATGCATATAAATGTTTTAGAACAAGTATGAACTGATTACCACACTTAGTTTGTGGTGTTTTATTCAACAAGTTATTAATGATGCATCATGTTGTAGATATCCATCCAGCCAGTCTGAGCTGTTAGTACTTTCTCTGTGCAGAACTTTTCTTTTTATCTATTTACCTAAACCAGTCAATGGTAAGTTGCTGCTCTGTGTGCACAAGAGGACACTGCTGGCTCATTAAACCATTAGTATGGTCAGATTTCAGTCAGGTGCGCCCCGCCAAGTGTGTTGCAAACGTGCATAATACACTTTAGGTATTTTTGTTGCCAGGCTTCCTTGCCACACTTGAGATGTATTTAGAAAATGTATTCAAGGTGGACATTCAGAGGAAAAGCACATTGCTCTCTTCCTGTTTTCAACATATTCTGCTATAACAAGCAAGGTTCAAAACACTACTGAGTGTTAGTGTGTGACACATTTTATTGACAAGACTCCAAAGATGAATCAGGTATGTTTTGACATTATGATAAAAAATAAATAAAACAAAGAGGCAAACACAAGGACTGCTGAGTATTCTGTTAATGTTTTCAACAGCTGCCACCAGTACAACAACAACAACAACATCAGACACATTCAGCGCTGAAAGTCACCAACAGGGTCACTAGTTAGTCCACCATCTGAAGATTTTCAAATACTGGTGGCACAGTGGTTAGGTTCATCAGTGACTCTAAATTGGCTAAAGGTGTGACTGCGAGCACAAATGGTTGCCTAAAACTGCATGCAGGCTGTCATTTAAAGTGTGAACCTACACTCAGAGCTCATGCTGAGATGGTCACAGAGCTCGCCTATGTGTGCCAAATAAATGTCTTGCCTATAATCCAGCTGTTGGTTTAACTTAAACATCTGTGTCACCCCTTCAGATGCGTACAGAACTGTACTTCCTGTCATCTCAGAAGAACCGACCCAGTCTGTTTGGCATGCCACTCATAGTTCCCTGCACTGTCCACACCAGTAAGAAGGATCTGTATGATGCCGTCTGGATCCAAGTGTCCAGACTGGCCAGCCCACTGCCCCCACAGGAGGCCAGCAACCACGCCCAGGACTGGTACGCTGACAGTTTTCTCCTTTCACTCAACATACTTCAGTGATTTTTTTTTGCTTTTGACCGTTAGCTTGTTCCTCCTACTTTCACTCTTTGTGCTAAGCTAAGACAATCACATCACAATGCTATGCTAGTTTCTTTGCAAAGAACTCACCAAGAGGCAACTGACATACATTTTTTGTAGATGTGAATGGACTTGTACTTGCATAGCATCTTTTACACACTGGTGGCCACGGCGACAAAGTGCTTCGTACTACTCATTCCAGATGCACTCACACATTTGGGGTTCAGTATCTTGGCCAAGGAAACAACATTCAGACAGGAGGCATCAAATCACAGATCTTCCCATTAGTTGATGACCCACTCCACCTCCTGACGATGCCCGTCTCTTGAAGTGAAGATTATTAGGAATAGCCTGACTAAATCTGCAAAATCAAGATCAGGGCTTATCAGTATCAGCTATGAGCTACTATCTAAAGCTCGGTCCATTTCTGATCTGTTTAGTATGATTTACTCCAGGCTCATCCAACTGCCAACAGTGCCCCACTCTAAGAATAAAACATTAAAAGTGTTTTGTACAACACAGCGCTGTGAGCAAGCTGTCGAGTGTCAAATCCGAATAGCAGCAAGCAGTTTCAAATGATGATATCCACACAAATAATGTGCTTTATTTTTTTCCTCTTTTTCTTTTTCTTTTAACCTGCAGTGATGACAGCATGGGCTACCAGTACCCCTTTACTTTACGGGTTGTGGGAAAGGATGGCAACTCCTGTGCCTGGTGTCCCTGGTACAGGTAAGACCTATCTCATCTATGTGTGTATATCTCATATATCTTGTTATCTACTTTGAATTAGCACTATGTGAGGCTTCATGCTATGGTCCTATTGTTTTTTTCCGGTTCTAGTCATCTGCAGCATCCGTTTTCAATTTTTTTTTAAAACTTAAATAACTTAATGTCAGAAAAACCTATAGTCATTCTGACTGTTGGGGGAAAAAAGTCAGTGTTACCTTTTAAATAAGAAGCATGCACATGTACTGAATATGTAACATGAACAGCTTTCAGTTTATTTTGGGTGTATCTTGGATAGGTGTTTTAGTTGAATTTAGGTGAATTTTACAGGATTGGTAAGCTAACCAAGGACATTAACAAACCAAGACCAAAATAAGATGTAGAGCAATGTTTTGTTTTTTAAATTAGGAATGTTAATAATTTATGGGTTCCAAGTTTCCAAGTTGTCTGAACCCATGTATGTACTGCAGCTGTACCTGTGTCTGTGTGTTTCCAGGTTCTGTCGTGGCTGTACAGTAGAGTGTACAGAGGACAGAGCCTCTGTAGGAAATGCTTATATAGCTGTGGACTGGGACCCCACGGCCCTGCATCTCCGCTACCAGACCTCCCAAGAGAGGGTAAAACACACACATTTGCTCTCTCTCCCTGGCCGTGAGCACCAGTGTAATAACGAGCAGTCAAGGGATTTCACTGAAAAATGTAGTACATTTCTATATTGCTTTCTAGAGATTTTATCTTTGAGTGTGTAGCTCTTAGCTTACACACTGAAATGATCAGCCATTCACCTTGATTTTCTGTTCACCTTATCATAAAGAAAAGTGCAATGGAAATGGTTACAACTGTAAAACAATGTTTTTCTTTCTTTTATTGTCAGCCTCTAACTGCCCCATACTAGATATACAGTATTTGTCATCAGCACCATTTTTATTTTTATGTCTTTTGTACTAGTTAATAATTGTAGACAAACAAGATAATCTATTGGGGAATATATGAGCCTGAAAATGAGATAATCTTGACAATATGTAGGAAGTGAGAATGACCCTTTTACTGCAGATTGCTCAAAACGAGATCTGCTAAGTGAGTTCTATTGCTGCTGTCCTACTGCCTGCATCCTACTGACACTAAGGCCTATTTCGTTTCCAGACTTTTCCAGCAGTTTATGAATTTATGGCTGTGGTTCACAGTGACAAAGTCTTGTGCTATTGTGTAACAGACAAGAAGAAATGAGCTAGATGAGATAAGGAAATCTGGGAAACAGAAACTGCTTTAGTTCCGAGTTCGTCCATACAGTGTTAACAGTGAGCTGCTTAAAGGAGCAATAAGCGAAATCGTTTCACCGCTAGGTTTGCTGTTGTGCACTGCCTGTAGACCAAAACAAAATGTGTTATGAGCCACTCCTCCTTCTCCCTCTCCCTCTCCTCTCCACCCCCCACCCCCCATTACGCCTCATCTAGCAGTTAGCGATGTCTTGGTCTCTGCTGTGTTAAGCTATTTCCCTGCCTACTTCAATGATGATGGTACCTGTAATAAATGTAATATATTTGCTGAGATTAAGCTTCAGGTTAAAGTGGGAAGAAGCAGCGGGTTTATCGGGCAGCTGAGTGAAGCTGGGTGAAGTGGAGGCTGCGGAGGAAACACCGGGATGGGTTAATGTCTGGAGCTTGAGCAGCCCGCGAGCGTGGCAGCTCCCATCCCGGTTTTCCTCCACAGCCTCCACTTCACCCAGCTTCACTCAGCTGCCCGATAAACCCGCTGCTTCTTCCCACACTAACCTGAATAACAAACCAGGGCTCGCTGCTCCGGTTGGATCCAAACAGAGAGCCGGGGCTAGTTGGGAAGCTAGCGGAGGCTAACCGGCTGTGCTTCCCTCTGGTCATGTTGCGGCTAACGCCTCGCCAGCCGCTCCCAGCTAGCTCTGGATTGTTATTCAGGTTAAAGTGGGAGAGGCAGTGGATCTGTGGGGCAGCTGAGTGAAGTGGAGCCTGAGGAGGAAGCACTGGTTAGCCCCGGTTTCATTCCGCTCTCCGCCATTTCATTTCGAAAATATGCGCTGCCATTGCTCACTGGCTGTAGCCTTTTATAGGGAGGAAGAGCCAAGGGCTCCGAGAGGGAGGGGGGAGGGTGGGGATTCACATGAACGTACATGAAAGTGCAGCCGGACCGGCTTGTAAACAATGGGCTGGAGATCAACACAGAGAGGGTGTGTGAGGTCATGCTATACTCCAGATGAAATTACACCTCTAGATCTTCACATAGCAATTTTTTAATTCCTTCAATCTGGAAATGATGAATTTCGCTTATTGCTCCTTTTAAAGGGATAGTTCAGATTTTTTTTTTTTTTTTTTTTCAGTGGGGTTTTGTGAGGCAGTATATTACAAACAGTAGATGTCAGTCGGCGCACCCCCAGTTTGGAGAAGCAGGCTGGAGTCAGACATGGAAGCTCAGCAATCTACTGCTGTGGGGGTCAGCAACAAAACATATTTTAGCCACAATAAAAGGTCACACCGAAAAAAATCAGTATCGGTTTTAAGTGCACGCTATATTTAAGATATTTTCACTGCTTCACCTTAATATCATACAGTGATTTCTAACAGGATAATTAATTCAATAATCATTCTCCTCAAAGCAAGACTCCACTGAGAAAACTAGTGATTTAACATGACTGAACACAGGAGCTGCTGGTCTGTCACTGCCTCCAACACTTCATTTGTTTGTGTTATTGTGTGACTGTCGTGTTTAAGGGTGCTACCCCACCTGTAGTTGGGTTTATTTGGTCCACACCAGAGGGAAAAAATGACATTGTTGCATTTTAGTTTTGGTTCCTGTTTATACTGACTTTTTGCAAATGTACCAAGAGGTGTAAACAGGAAGTTCTATCAACTGACAGGTAACACGCTGATTATACAGTTTTGGTGTTTGTCATCCTGCAGCATCAGGACCTACATAGGGAAATCAAATTTTGGTGACTATCAGGAGTTTATGCAACAGCACTTAAATGCTTCTAAGGTGTTTATATTTCTGTTCTTTGGTTTCACAAAGAGCTCATAGAAAAATAACTGATTGTAAGTATTATTAGTAGGCTGTTATCAGACTGCATATCAATGGCATGTTCTGAATAATGACTAACACAGAGACTGACTCACTGACCATGCATATGTGTTACCATGGTTACATGTATGCAGTAGCATAAATAGGTTATGGGATATACGTGGCGTCTATCAGGATCAGTTATGAGGTCAGGGACAGATTTCACAAACAGCAGATGGATTTATTATTGATGCAACTGCTGATATCATGATAAAATCACATATCTGCTCTCATAAAATCCTGTGGTTGCTCCTTTTCTTTCACATCACAAATTAACTGCACCAGAGTCCAATTGAACCGTAAAAACTGCGCAAATGGACCTGAGTTCGTTTGAACTGAACATAAACTAACTGATTGAGGCAGCTGTAGACCAGCAGCCTCTTTGTTCAGAGAGCTAAAATAATTGTTTTTGTCAGTGGAGTCTGGTGACTTTAATGAGAGCATAGACGGGGAGCTGTAGCCTTTATCGGCCTCTCCATCAGAACAGGCTGTCTGACTAAAAGGTAAAACTGTGACAATACTCTCAATATAGCATACATACACTGCAACTGATACTGATTTTTTAGGTGTCTAGAATATGTTTTGTTGCTGACCACTCCACAGCAGTAGAGTGCCTAGTTTTTGTGTCAGACTCCTCCTTGCTTCTCCAAATTGGGGGCATGCTGACTGACCTCTACTGTATGAAATACACTGACCATGAGTAAGTACCCCATACAGCCTCATTTAAAAAAAATCTTAACTATCCCTTTAATGCTCAGTTCATTCAGCTTCAGAGTGCAATCTAATAAAGGCTCCAGGATCCAGGGACCTGTGCGGTGTGCCATTAGGTTGTAATGTTACTGTAATGTGTAATCAATTAAAACTACATACTGAAAGTATTGTGGTACATGTCAGTTTGGGTATTTGTAAAAATGCTGCTTCAGCTATATTTTGTGATGAACACAACAAGTTAGTAGTAAAATACAGTTTAAAAACAGTACTCACATACACCTGTCAGATCATTTGCATAGCCTACAGATTCAGAAAAGTATAAATGGTTAGGTGCCAGAAAATACAGAATTAGATGGTCTCCTCTTACAAGATGGACTCCAGAAAACACTTGGCATTGTCTGAGAAGACACCATGAAGTTCCTTTTTAGAGTGTATGCCCTTCATCTGCTAGCAGTTACTGGTTGTGAAAAAGAAGGCAGAAGGCAGAATAGAGTGAATTCATCCCCACCCTATTTAGTATCATGACCACCATGGTCTTCCTCCAGATTGTTGAGGAGCACTGCAGTGTGGAGCAGTCCCGTCGAGCCCAAGCTGAGCCCATCAGCTTGGACAGCTGTTTAAAGGCCTTCACCAGTGAGGAAGAGCTGGGTGAGGATGAGCTCTACTACTGCTCCAAGTGCAAGACGCACCGGCTGGCCACTAAGAAGCTGGACCTCTGGAGGCTGCCACCCATGCTGGTCAGTGGCACTCTTCTGCGGGCTCATTTATACTCCCTTTACATTTGCAAATAGATTTGTCTGTTTCAAATGTTGTAAAATATTGTAAACATCAATGCCCTCATTCATCCATCTGTCCTTTAGGATGGCATGGATACAGCCAATAGATGGCACTAGAAGGCAAACATTTCACACAATAGCAAACTAGGCGAAGATGGAGGAAGTCATAATATTGGTACTTTTTAACAGAGGCAGAGTTGTAGACGGTGGTGTGTGAGGACATTAAATACATTGTGACATGTGGATGGAGGATTTTTTTCACTTTGTTACTGATTCATCCCATTGCTCCATTTTTTTTAAATGTCTTTGTCGTTTCCTACGGTCGTATTTCGCTTAAACTACACTACACTTCCTCCACAGTCTCCAGTGACACTGCTCCGTTTCGTCAGTATCTGTAAGTTTTTTAGAAAACTTGCACAAATACGGAAGAAATCAACAGAGTAATGACAGAATGCTCCATCCATGTCAGTGTATGTAAATAATGTTGAGCTTAAATGAGCCCTAAGTCTGAGCTCTGGCCTCACATAGATTCTTTAAGTAGAGCTAAATTTACTGTTTGCATAAAAGTAGTTTAAGATCAGATCAGTATTTATGACATGTGTTCTCTTTCCCAGATTGTCCACCTGAAGCGCTTTCAATTTGTAAATGGTCGTTGGATCAAATCTCAGAAGATTGTCAAGTTCCCGAGGGAGAATTTTGACCCCAGCGCCTTCCTGGCTCCCAGAGACCTGGAGCAGCACTGCCTTCACTCTCACAGCGAGAGCGAGGATCTACTTAGGCTCGGAGAAGACAACCTGTCCTCCATCTCTGCCCCTGCTGGCTTTTTCAACCTCCCAAAAGGTAACACATGTAGATTTAAGCCTAATATTTAGTTACTGCAAGCCACTCATGCACTTATACAACTCACAGTTTTAAAGAGACGTGTTTTTTGGTTATGTGTTTAAGAGCATGATTAAGAGAATGAAAGCATGTGAAGCAAAATAGGCTGAAGTTTAAATAAGCAAAGCAGCTAATGGCCACTAGTGCAGGAAGTAAATTTTACTTTGTGGTTTCCCAACAGCCTCCCCTGCCTCTAGCAGGAAGTCAGCACCCTCTCTCAGTCGGACCAGCAGCCCCTCTGGCAGCCCCAAGACCAGCAGTGGAGGCCGCAGGTCAGGCCGGCTACGCCTGCCCCAGCTGGGCAGCAGACACCGTCTCTCTAACAGCAAGGAAAACCTGGATGGAGCTGCTAATCCTGAAACTGAGCTACGGGAGGGCACACCACAGACAGACAAAGAGGAGAGCACAACAGGGGCTGCAATATCAGGCCTTCCTGGATCCGGAGAGGCAGTCACGTCAGAGTCATCGTGCAGTACTGAGGCATCCAGTAGCCACTGTGACGTGGTCCTGGTGAATGGTGACAGCAACGGGTTGAGCTCAGACTGCAGTACAGAGAGCACCATGGACCCTGACAACTTGCTGCTCCAGCACAGAGACAATATGTGTCTGGACGCCATCTACAACCTCTATGCAATATCAGTAAGTACCATACATTGATGTCACAGTGATACAAGTAGTTTAAGGCTTCCTCAGTAAGCTTTGAAACAAATCTAAAATTATTTTACTGCTGTATCTCATCAGTGCCATTCAGGAATCATGGGAGGAGGCCACTATGTGACGTATGCCAAAAACCCTAATGAGAAATGGTACTGTTACAATGACAGCAGCTGTAAGGTAAGGCATTAAGACACTTCATATTTTATTTCCAAAATTAATAGAATACCTTTCATACCTGTATTTTGATCATTGCCATAGGTAACTGGCCAAACATATAGTATCACAGTCATCCACACTGTCAAGTCCCCTTTGGACTTTTGTCGTTTTTAATCATATTGACTCAAAGTAATTGATTGTTAAACTCCACCCATAGCAGCGCAAACAGGCATGGCTTGTTTTTACCGTCTTTACAAAATCAAAAATACAAGAGCAAAAGCAAAAGTGTCTCAGTGTTACTTGTGTGAACCGATCAACAACCCATGTGTTAATGTGTAATCTGTACATATAAAACACCTTCCACAAATACAAAAAAGATGTAAACCCCAAAAAAACTAATTTGCCAATATAAAAATGGATCCTCAAATACTAAAACAAAGTCCACATATTTAAAATAAGAAAAAAGCAAATTTGAAAACATTTAATGAAATTACAAATAGATGAAATAACATCTATGAATATCTTCCTAACATTAATAACTTTCCAACAAATATTCATGAATCCAGTTTCTTCTTCTTCTTCTTCTTCTTCTTCTCCTTCTCCTTCTCCTTCTCCTCCTCCTGTTTGTCTATTTGCAGAACCTTTTTATATTTACAAAGTAGGTTTTTGAGTTTACAAGTAGGAATGCACGATAATATCGTCACGTTATTGGTATTGGCTAATATCAGCTTTCAAATGAACTACTAGAATCAGCCAACATGCTTTTTCTTATTTTGCACAATGAATGAATATTACATACATTAAGTGGTATTGTATTTTATGTCTCCATCTGCTGGTGGGCCATCATGAGTATGCATGCATTAAATGATGTTAATTCCTCTACAAAAGAGACATGATAATCCCTAAAATTAGGAAGGAAAAAAGAGGATATATTGTTGTTGGTCAAAGTTATTACATATAGTTGTTGGGTCCAGTCCCAAGGACAATGAAGCTGAGGGACAGACTAACCCCAGTTGTGATGAGGAGGAGGATGAGACCAGAAATATGACAGGTGCAATGTGAAGGCACAGCCTACTATGCATTAGCCTACATTTTAGCCAGAGGAAAAACTTTTTAGCAGTATTAAGTGAGATTCTTTTGTTGTAGTAATAAGTTGACTAAAAGTTGACTATAGGGCCTATTGCCCAATTTATACCTCCTTAGTTCAAGGCTGTGAGCCATGGAGATATAAACTGGGGTTATGTAATATAAGAGCAGGGCTGGGCAGGGCAGGGCAGTCAATTATATTGTGCATAAAGTTAGATGCATTAGGATAGAGTCATATGCTCTTATTTTAAGTTAAATAATAAGCACATAGCCATTTGTGGCCTATTCATTATTGCATTTATTTTATAGTCTGGAATTAGACAATAACTGCTGATTTTCTTATGCAGTTGATTCTGAGGACAGCATAGTGTGTACAAGCATATAGAGGATTGTAGGTAGAAACGTGTGGGCCGGTGTGTGGGCCGGTGCGCCTGAATGTCCCGGGCTTTAATTTGTGTGCCAGTGCGCCCCTGGTCTCGTCTCTTATACAACATATGTGAACATATTAAGATACTTTATTTGCACTTAATTATACATTCATACGTTTGTTTTTGTGCAATCTATAATTCTGCATGTGACCACCACTAGAGTAAATCTAAGAAATCAGATATGAGCATTTGGAAGCTCATTTTTCCACCAAAAAAACAATTGAGGAGCCCAGGACCCCATAGCAGGTGCCGGGTCTCTTATCCTTCTCACCTTTTTCCACCCCCTGACCCTTTCAAGAAACCCAATATCACTTTACAATACATAGTAATGAAACAATAACACCAACAGAACAGTACAATACAACACAAGCAGTACAGAAAAGCAACAAAACTATAACAAACAACAGAAGAAAGCAGAGAAACTGTGTAATGGTACACCGGGCATGAGATGGATTATTGAATTAAAAAAGCCATGGTGAACAGATGAGTTAAAGAGGTCAACATAACACAACTATACTAAATATAACTGAACAAACTGACATGTCAAAATGGCACACAAGGGAGCATACAGTGGCTTGGCCAAACCAAATAATACACAAGGGGTAACCAAAATGGACAGCTACTACATCTAAAAAACAAAACAAAACCCAAATCCCTTCTATGACATGGCAGCACATGGTTTGGCCTGATGAGTTTACTCCAGGATTTAAGAGTCCTCAGCCCTCAACCACGCCTTATGCTCCACAAGGGACTTCCCTAAACAACTATGGTAATTCGAAGACAAAGAAACACTTGATTGATATCAAACAGTTTGCCTGTGTAACCCTACAAGACTAGACTGCGTACACTTAAACAGTGTAAGGTTGAAAGCAAATAAACAAATTCTAAATCAAACCAACTGTGTGATGTGAATTGTTCAGGTATGGTTGACCATAAATAAAAGTAAACTGTGTAGATAACAAAATAACGAGTTTACAGAGTGTGGCTTGGGAAAATATTACCATGTGTGGCTGTGACCATCACAATCAGCATATCGGATATTGGCAAAAAATCCAATATCATTCATCCCTATTTACACCTGTTTAAGTCTTTATTTGTATTTGTGGAAGGTGTTTTAAATATACAGATTACACATTAACACATGGGTTGTCCATCGGCTCAAACAAATAATGAGACAAATTTATTTCCATAGTTGCTCAAAAGTAAGTGGCTAATGTCAGTGTTAGCACCACAGCCAAGTTGCTCTTCCTGAGGTTTCTACTGGGGTTTTTTTTCCCTGTTAAAGGTTTTTTTTTTTGGGGGGGGGGGGGTTTCCTTATCCGCTGTGAGGGTCCAAAGGACAGAGGGATGTCGTATGCTGTAAAACCCTGTGAGGCAAATTGTGCTTTGTGATATTGGGCTTTATAAGTAAAATTGATTGACTGATTGAAGAGACAACACCAGTATAATATTAGCTAACGTAATGATTTGGGGAATTAGAAAAAGTAACTTTCAGGACTGACACATTCACCGAGCAGCAGGATGCTAGGAAGTCAAAGTTGAGGGTAATGCTAGCAGCTTCTGCTCTGTATTGGATTTTTAGTCAGTATGCCCAAGATGACTTTGCCAAACACATCAGTTACTCCTCATCCTTAATTTTTTCTATGGTGTACAAAAAAATGTACAGTATGTAGCTCTCCCCTGCAAGAACAATGGTGCTACTTTTTTTTCTCCAGTTGATGAGGGACCTGAGTGTTTGCTTGGGCCCTTTAGTTTCAGTCTGTTTTGCATCAGTACATGGTGCTGAGTTCCCATTACATCACATATTTAGCCATCAAATGCATATTTAAGATCCTTTTTCCAGGGTTCTGATTTCATATGTGAGAGCTGGAGAAAGACTATCCAACCAAGTTAATGTTTATTACCAAGGTCACCACAGTGATATAATCTGTCATTAGAGCCATCCATATCAATGGTTGGCGACTAAAAATGTGTCAAGTCCAGGGCATGCTGCACATATTGAGTGCTAGGCTGGAAAGCTTGACAGGCACAGGTTCCTCAGATAAAAGAGTCAAGACTCCAGGCAGGGCAGTTAAGGGTCAGTTAGGTTAAAGGGAATTTTTTCGTGCCTTCGTCCCAGCAATAGCCTGCGCTGGAGGCATTATGTTTTCAGGTTGTCCATCTGTCCCATTCTCGTGAACATGATATCACATTGAGGGAATTTCTTCAAATTTGGCACAAATGTTCACTTGAGCCCTGTTTCCACCAAGCAGTCTGATATGGTTCAGTTGAGTTTGATACGCATTTTTTTCCGTTTCCACTGTGAAAAGTTGTGGATTGTACCAATGGAACTGTTCCTTACCATCTCCATTTTAGTCACCCCTCTGTTGGGGTACCTAGCACACAGATCCGGTACTAAAAATAGGAGCTGTGAACGCTGCAGTCTGCTAACTGGTCATTAGTGGACTTCAATTTTGCTCAGGGCTGAGTTGTGGCTGGTTTTGAGGCTTATGTAACAACTGTGGCAAGTCTTACATACATTAGTAAAATAAATCTATAAAATGAAAGGATGTTTTGCTGCCTCTCGCAGCAGCTGTAAGGTTCATTCTCACTGCGACGATGCGGAAATGCGGGACAGATTTGCGCAATATTCGCACAGCGCTTTTCCGCATTCAAACCATATACACAGGCGTGGTACAGACGCGGTGCGGAATTTTGCGTTGTTGTGTTCCAATTCCACGCAGTGTGAACGGGTGTGGGTGAACTGGGACGAGAGTAGCAGCAGCAGCAGCAAGATAGCAAGCTAATGTTTAACAAACGACAACATCAACTTTCTTTAGCACTTACCACTCTCGACGCAGCCACCAAGCTAGACAATGGACTGCCAGACGTTGTCCTTTAATTCATTGTTCATAAAATCATCCCGTCTTTTATCAAAAAGGACGGGGTGCTGTGAAAAGAGGTTTATCAACCTTTCTCCCATACTGTCTTGCCTGGCTGGATTTCGGACTCTCCGAGGTCTGCGCGACTATAAACGAACAATTTCATTGGCCCAGCTGTGTAGTTCCGCCGGCGAATTCTGCGGCGGGTCAAAGTCTGGGCAGAAACTTTTTTCACCGCACTAAAGTTCCGCCCCGGTGTGCAAACTTCCATAAGAACCCATGAAATCAACTTTTATATTTTTCTCTGCGAGAATAATATGCGCGGATATTCGCCCTCAGTGAGAATGGACTTGTAGACTGAGAAAAAATTAACTTAATTCACTGGGTTGACTGCCAGCTACTTTTAAGGTGGAACGTTTACTTGTAATGTTACTCAATGCATGAGTTGAAAACGTGAATCCATCAGCACACCTTAATTTCAATACAACTCTGACCATTCCATTAGTTTTTATTGTTTCTCTTGGATAACATACACTTGAAGTGATGCGTTGATCTTCAAGTGTTTAAAAATATGTTTATATTTTGACCGGGTTATGTGAACTGCATATATTCTAATCCTCACTTGGAGAAAAAAAAAGCATGGTGGAGCATCGTTCCTGTGGGCTTCAACACACTAAACCCCTGTGCTTGCCTGAGAAGGACTAAATGCACATACCGGCCCTTTGCTGTGTGTTGTCCCCCTTCTCTCTCCCCCCTTCATGCCACACTGTCCTATCCATTAAAGGCAAAAATGCCCAAAATAAATCTTAAAACGAAGAGAGGGACTTTCACTGCAGCCTGTTCTATTTTGTTCTGAAAATGTTGGCGTGCAGCCTCGCTCTCTGGACGATAAACAAGGTGCAGACTTCCCTCTGCATCACCAGTGATGAGGAAATACAGTGAGTGCTGGACAGAGCAGTGAGTGACAACAACCCCGCCCATATTACTGTTTTCGGTGAAAACACTAAACGGGCCAAGGGTCTAGGTACTATGTCTGATGGGTTACTTCGGTCCCAGAGGTACTATACCCAAAGTGTTTGGTGGAAACAGGACTTTGGATTCAGCAATAAACCAATTAGATTTTGGTGGTCAAAGGTCAATGTCATTGTGACCTTGCATCCATCTCATTCAGTATCTCAAAAAGGCCTTGAGGGAGTTTCCTGAAAATTTGACATGATCGTCCAATTGGACTGAAGAATAAACTGATTAGAAGTTGGTGGTTGAAGGTCAAAGGTCAGGGTCACAGTGACCCCACAAAACATGTTTGTTGCCCATAACTCAAGAATTCAGGCACTTATTATGGAAGAAATGGACACAAATGTTGAGGAGTGAAATAGGATATAATGATTTGGTGATGACATTTTATATCCAAAAGGTCAAAGGTCAGATTCACTGTGACATCATAATGCTTTGCAAAAACATCAGGGGATACAGATACTGAGTTGGTGACACTAATTTTAGGTGTCCACCTTGAAACTGTACTAATTGTATAGATCTTCTGTGCTACCGGAGGGAAGGTGTGTGTGAAGCATCCATGTTTTCACAGACATGGATGTAAACTGTAAGACAAATTGGTTCACAGAGGCAAACCACTGTTCAGCGTCAATTCTAGTTTCTACTCAAATCGACAGAATAGAGATGTCTAAGTGAAAACAGATCTATACAAACTCATTGGAATAAAATCCACTGTATGTATTATTTGGAAATTCATCCGAGTAATGGATGCATACAACCACACATTTGCTTGTAGCAATACCTAACAGGTTCATTGACATGTACTTTAAAAAGATGAATCACATTTCCTCTATGTTTAAAAAAAATTCCTCCAGGAAGTGCACTCAGAGGAGATCGACACTGACTCAGCCTACATCCTCTTCTACGAACAACAGGGAGTCGACTACTCCCAGTTCCTGCCAAAGATCGATGGCAAGAAAATGGCTGACACCAGTAGCATGGATGAAGACTTTGAGTCCGACTACAAAAAATACTGTGTCCTCCAGTGATGGCACCTCGACTTCCTTCAGCTATCACTACATCTGCTCTCTGCTCCCACCTGCTGCTCTGAGCAGGAAGTACCAGATGTAAAGATAATTCTGAAGAATTCTCACAAACTGCTAATGACTAGAGTCGAACTGTGGTATCTGTTTTTAGAGACGCGTCACAGCACTTTCACTTGATAGCAAACATAATTTGGTGCAAAGGTTTGCCAAGATAACAATGAAGCCCCGGTGAAAGCACTAAACTGGTGCAATTTGCTGAGCCCAGCAAAACAAACCCCTTCCTCCCCTCATGAACAACCCTCACTATAACACACTTGTAACATATACTTGCATACTAAAGCATCTCTGAATGTATGCTAGTATGGCCAAGTCATGAAGTGATGTTGCTTTGTTTTTGTGCATTCATCACTTGTGATGTCAAAATACGAAAAAAAAAAGACACTTGGATCATATGATCTGAGCCTGGGTATCTTACTGAGGAATGAAAATAATGAGGCCACAGAATAAAGTTCAGGTGTAATTGCAAGGCCACTAATTGGATACAGGTTGAGTTTTAAATGCCAAGTTTAGCAGGGCCCAAAAGTTAAAGTACCTGTGCTGATGTCATATCTGATGCCACAGAAAATTTGGTATCTAGTATAGTGGATACTGTGTCTGCTTTTAATAAATGGTTCTCCAAAGGTTTTCATTAGCGATAGTGTCACCAGGGAAAACACAAGTCACATGCTACCTCATCGCTTCCTGCAGTTTGTCGGCCAACTATACCCTAAAAGTCTGTGACAGTATTAATAATTATAAATAAAATGCTTCCTTCCAATATAGGAGTCATGGTACACACATTTCAGACCCCCACCCCCAGACTGCCAGAACTGTTTTTTATTCTGCCAAATATCAGTGGTGATTTGTGCAATGTTAACCTGTGTGTACCCATAACTTCTCTGAAACTCAAAAAGGTTGAATATTAATTTGGGTTTGATTAGGACAGGTGCCATGATTTCAAAACAGAGATGCTAAAAGAATAATATACAGTATATGTTTGATTGTTTTTTTTGTTTTTTTGTTTTTTTTTCTAGAGGTAGGCGGGGTTGGGGGGTTGTGATTCTGCAAAGACGTTGTTTGATAAAAGATTTATTTTATTGTTGTGATCTTCTTTCGTAAAGGCGGGATTTGGTAGCCACTTCAGGTTGAGAATGGCTGTTTATCTTAAAGCTACAGCAGAGGCATCAGGCTTGTCTTCAAGGCACCTTCACAACATGAACTTTTCACCTGCTGCATTTCCCAACCATTGAGATTCAAACTCGTCTGTAATGGTAGTGTTTTTATGCTCCCCAATATGAAACCAGACAAATTTGGGGCATTGAGGATCACTTTGTTGTAGGTACAAAATGATTTTGCCTGTCATTTTAATGTTATTGTTACTTATAGTACTCCACTGATTTTAGCATTTCACTTAGAGAGATATCCTTTTCATGCCACGCATTCATCCTTCTTGTCAATACCTGGTGCCTACGTTATCCAGAATGCATCTCAGTGGCTGACAGTTCAGTCGGATGTTTTGGTGTTAGTAACAGATATAGTTTTAGTGGTTAACGTTTATAAAAATAACTTTGTGTCATATTTGCTGAAACTATCACTATATTCTGAGAGATTTACATGAGACTGCCAGTCTGAAAAAAATAACTTCCCTCCTCCTCTTCCTACTGCTTCTAATTTGCTAGAATCTGCTGCAGCACACCGACAACAACCAGTCAGAGCCGAGGAGTCTATTACACAGCTGTCAGTCATGTGCTGGCTGTGTCACTACTCGTGTGCAGTCAAACCAGGCAGCGCTGATCAAATATGAATCAAGATGCTGTCACTGCACTGGCTGTTTCTCACCTCAGATGTTTTCAGAAACGGTAGTAAAGGTAACGGTTTATCAGTAAAATGAAAAGTTTGTGGCTGTACGGACCAACTTTCTCATTTTACAGCTTGACAGTATAGTAAAATATGTTTCTGACATTATTTGAGGTGAGAAGTAGTTACTGCAGTAACAGAATCTTCATTCATATTTGATCAGTACTGCCTAGAATAACAGTTTGACCGCAGTTCATGAGCAGTGATTGACATGATTAACAGCTGCATCAAAGACTCCATAAGGCTCATTTAGAAAATAGATTTGTCTGTTCCAAACGTTGTAAACGTCGCTGCTTTTATACGTCCATCTGTCCTTTATGATGGCATGGATACAGTCAAATGTCAGTATTCTTTATTCTTTATTTGGATCCCCATTAGCTTCCACAAAGTGGTTGCTAGTCTTCCTGGGGTCCACTCACAAAACAACATTAAAAGTACATCAATTTAAAATCACACAATATCAGTGAGACAATAGAATTCAATATCAACCCAAAATTAGGACAAAAACAGAGTAAGAAAAACAAGATTGTCACAAACTTACTGCACCAAGTAAAAAAAACAAAAAATAATAAAATAAAATTCACAAAAATGTTCCAGAACTGCCATAACAAAAATTACATGTGATTCATCAGTTTTAGTGACTTCTTGAAGGAATATCTATTTTTAATCTGTCTAATGCTGGTAGGGAACATATTCCAAACTGAGGCGCCTCTATGACAGTATGCTTGAATAAAAAAAGACTAGATTTTAGTTTAGCCTCCACAGTCAGCCAAGATAGTCGATTATGCATCTCAGGACGGAGTCAAAGGTTTCACACAAAAACAAACGAGACGATGGTGGAGGACGTCATAATAATGTGTATTTAAGTGGACTCAGCATTGTAGATTATTGTCTGTGTGGCCATTATATACATCCTAATATTATTTATATATTACTGGTTCCTTCCATTCTGCCATTATTTAAATGTCTTTGTTTTCTCCTATGGTCATATTTCACTTGAACTATGCTACACTGCCTCCACAATATCTGGTGGTGCTCTGTCTCATCCTTATCCATAAGCTTTCAGAAAACATGTACAAATACAGATGAAATGAATGCAGAGTACAGACAGAAAGCTCTGTTCGTCTCGGTTTCTGTATCTAACATTGAGCATAAATAAGCCCTTAGCTCTCATTGGTTGTTTTCAATAGCAGTTGAATAGGCTGGGGAATTTATTTTTTTCAGATTATCTGTCTCATTTAGTGCTGTGTGAATATGATAGTTTCACCAAATATAAAAGTTACCAACTACAGCTTTAAACAGCTACAGAGGTCCTGTATCTCATTTCTTTCTAACTCCACACCCCAGATTTTTTTCATTTCCAGACTTGTAATTATCAGCCCTAACTAATGCTGACTCAAGTGACATCACGTGAGGACATTATCAGACTTCACACAGCTCCCTCGGGAGACACAAAAGGCTATTTTTTATATGCAGTACAACTCCAGAAACAGTTGCAAACAAATTTTGATGTGTTAATCGGTGTAGTTTAACACCAGGCTGAGTGTTACTGTCCTCTCCACTTCAAAGGTTGGAGCCTGTTTCTTGTACTTAGAGTCTCTTGTAAGCACACCCTGCAGTTATGTCACAGTGTCCTGGCGTACACCTGTTCATCACAGCAGCCAGGTGGTAAGTGACACCACTGTGCAGAAATCAGTTTGTGGGGGTGCTGAATGAATCCTTAAGGGCCACTCATAAGACATCTCAATATTGCTATAAATGGAGTCTGCACCTTGTGTTGATTTTCAAGATGGCACCCTGTTTAATATCTGTAGAAGCTTCAGTAACACTTGATTTTAAGGGTCTCAAAGCTGGAATACCAACCAGGCAAATTGGGCAGATCCCCCAGTGTCCTAGAGCTAATTTGATGAATTGCATTTTTTTTTTTTTTTTTTTTGTAATATCCACCATTAAAGCCTTTATTTAAACCAGATCTTAAAGTCCTGTATTTTTGGTTGGCCAGTGTCTTGTGGCCAACATAATACCACAACCTAATGTGTAAAATACAATGAAGCACAGTACCCCATAGGTAGGGGCCCATAGCCCTGGCACATCCTAGTAGGTTACTTTGGCCCTAAAGGCTCCCATAGACACAATCATTTCTTATAAAGAAAGTTTTACGGAAGTGTGAATCAATGGAAGACTTCTAAAAGAATTACATAATTTGGTGCTAATTGCAGGGGAAACTGAGACATTTCAGTTCCAAAATGTTTCCTAATTTATTTAACATTTAATTAAAATTTGGATTATTTTAAGAAGATTCCTTGGAAATCAGAAATGCTGAAAAACTCTTGGTAAATTCCACACCCATACAATAAAGTGTTACCAAAACTTCTGTCCTCATTAACAGAATCGCTGATATCACATAGTTTCAGTTTATTGTTCATTTGTTGTCCAACATTGACCACAGCCTGTGAAAACCGCTGAGAGCTACAGTGTGTGTCTGACTGTAGTAACATCTGTAAAAGCTTCACACATTACTGGACCCAACATTTAGAGTGTCACTTGTTTTCTTTGTTTTAAGTCAAATTATTGGTTTTATGTAAACTCTAAATTCTGTTCCAGCTTTTATCTGAAGGTTCGGCTTTGTGATGTGACTGTTGAGCTTAGTCTGGCAGGTTTTGCTGTGTGGAGAACAGTGATAGAGCTTTGTGTCTAGTGTGTAGCAGCGTGTATGGAGCTCCTCCTGCACGGGGCTCAGTCTAATCACTGTGAAGAGACAGCAGACGGTCAGCAGCACCATACTTTGTCTTTTAGATGACAGGAGATGGATCTCTGCGCTCGCCCCTTTTAAGCTGCTGTATTTTTGAGGACATAACGTCATTGTGGATATATTTAGGATATAACTGTCACTGAATGAAACTTTTTTTTCTTTGCAGAGTACATTTGTTGAACAAATGGAAACGAACGGATGAGTGCTATTGATGTTTGCTTGCTCAGTTCTTTTTGTCCTCTACCCTCCTGCCTTTGCACTGAGCTGTAGACGAGGTCCAGTTTGTGTCTGTTTAAAACTTCATCATATGACTTAAAGGGCAAATTACCCTAAAGATAGTCTCTTGAGAACCCAGGTTGTAATGTTTGCTTCATTTAAAGGTGCAATAGCTGTCTTTTGTGGCTGTGAATGTTCCCTCGCACTGTTGGACTACTTGTGTGATGCTAAGCTTACCACACCTGTAGCTTAAACTGTATTAGTAAAAAAAAAAAACACAATTTAAATCCAGGAACACCGATTTTCTGCCCAACAGAACTGAATTTTGATGCTGACATTGGGTAAACACCAATCTTGTCAACCACGGGGATATTATCTTAAGCCCCCCCACCCCCTCCCCAAACACACACACACACACAGTAGAATAGAGTGTTGGCAGGCAGTGCGATCTACTACTGAGCTGTCTGTCAGTGTCTGTAGCCTGTTTTTATTTAAGTTCATTTATGTTGGATCTGAACCAGATGTGTTAATTTAAATAACTTTTTTGTAAGCTGTTTGTTGAAAGAAAGTAACGTTGCACTGATATTAAAACGTGTACATAAAAAAATGTGTTTTGTAAATAAGCCAATGAAAAATATGTATTTGAATATGAACTGTACAAAATACTGTACTTGTAGTTGTATATGGAGTGATACTGTTGATCTGTAACAAAATACCCAAGCAACAAATTAAATTCTGCAGAGGAAATGACACCAGACTGAAATGTGTTTTTATTAGTGCTTTGAGTAATGCAGAATTTGATCTAAGCCACTGAAATGTTGTGGCTCTAGAAGAGAGATCAGTTGATCACTATTGTGTTTAAGACTAAATATTTTGACAATTTTTGTGCAGACAGTCATGTTCCCCACAGGATGAATGGTTACAGATTTGGTTATCGGTGTTGGTCAGGTCAGGTCAAACTTTCAGTTTGTCCAATACATGGACTATTAAGCCTGTTTATACATGTATTAACATGCATTTTGAGTAATCAAATAGACAGCGCTAAATTCAAATGCAAACGGCCACCAAGACACATGGTGATCCAATCACTGAGACCACTTGCTGAGGCAGTCTGGGACGCATTCGACCGCATTATCTTTTGCTGAGTAAACACTAATGCATCCTGATGTCATTGAAGCTGTCCCATAGGGAATGAAGAGGAGCCAGGGCCACACTGCCGACGAAGTGCCGCCAAGCGCAGCGCACCGATATTCTCACATGAGCCCGTTCACATCAGACGTGCATTTCTCCATGCCAGTCGACAAGCGCTTCTGCTCCCAGCTGTTGTCTCCGTCACATTTGGGGCTGTTTTTCCATCATGGGTTAGCCTGGTTCCAGACCATAGACCCCGCCCACTCAAGTGAATAGGCTTGCATCTCTGGTCTGGCATACTGCAATGAATTTAAGATTTATCTCGTCCAAACGATGGACGGACCAATGAACACCGGGGTGGGGGCGGGTCTAGATCCTACAGACCACTACAGACTTCATGAAATTTGATTACAGCCTGGATATATTATTCAGCAGAGCTGATTTTGGACCTGCCGAGATTTGCATCCCCTGTTTTTTCAGCCTAAGAGACTACCACATGTATGACATTTACACTGTTGAGCCAAAATGACCCAGAATATGACCTGGTAAAATCATTTGATTCACAGACCTCCTGAAATATAATTACAGCCTGGATGTATTTTGGTCTGTTTTCGCTTATGAACATGAATTTCATACATGTAACAATGTCTCTGGCTGAAAAACCAGGGGATGCAAATCTCGGCAAGTAGTCACACCTCTGCCAAATAATGCATCCAGGTTGTAATTATATTTCAGGAGGTCTGTGAATCAAATGGTTTTACCAGATCATATTCTGGGCCCTTTTGGCTCAACAGTGTGAATTTCAGACATGTGGTCGTCTCTTAGGCTGAAAAAACAGGGGATGCAAATCTCGGCAGGTGATAAATACACCTCAGCCGAATAATGTATCCAGGCTTTAACTTTTTTTCAAGAGGTCTGTGAATCAAATGGTTTTACCAGATCATAATCTGGGTCCTTTTGGCTCAACAGTGTAAATTTCACTCATTTAATAATGACCTAAGCATAAATAACAGGGGATGCATTATTCTATATATGCAGCAGCAATCAGTTCTGTCGAAAAATGCATGCACCCCTTAACACCCTCATGACACTTCAAATCAAAAGTTTGATAGGAACACCATCATGGCTTCATCAGCACGTAGTGTACTTTATTTGATGGGCCTTGACAGGGCGAATGACTCCCTACATTGATTTTCTGCATTTAAAAACCTTGTTTTCATAGAACTATCTGAAATCCCATGCTTAAAAATGCAGCCACACACAAAATAGTTAATGGTTGGCATTAAGAAATAATGAGAGATTAATCAAGCAGACTCAGACCAATCGAGGAAACGCTACTTTACCGATTCTAATAAAACACTGATGACGCTAAACGTTAGAAAAGTAGACTTCAGCTCAATGATCACCACTGATGAACCTGACAAAGAGAATTATTTTGTTTTTAAACAAGACGTTTCCTTAAAAATCAAGATGGTAGCTTTCCTTTCGGCTGTGCACACGCGCTCCCGCGAGGTGCATGCCGTTCTCGGCATAACACCTGTTGTGGGTTGAACGGGGGTCACAGCAGTGGCGGCTCCTGCCAAATTTCTCGGGGGGGGGGCAATTGTTGTGACGATGGCTGCGGTGACCAGTTCAGTGGGTAAATTTGACCAAAACGGGAGACTTGACAGCTATGCAGAGAAGTCCAACTCCAGGTCATAGCTGTCAAGTCTCCCATTTTGGCCGGGAAACTACCATATTTTACCCCGTCTTTCCCGCCGTGCTCCCGTATTAGTATTTTCCCGTAAATCTCCCGTATTATAATATAATTTTAAAAAACATAAAAAAAAAACATTCCTCTGCCTCTCCAAACTGAACTCTGTCACTAACCTAGCGAGAACTGCCACCTGCAGTAGCCTGGATGGCAGCTGTCGCAAGGTTAGTGTCGACAGCAGGTCTGGTTTACAAGTGGTTATTTTAGATTTCCTGTACACCCGGGGACGGATTTTGCTATGGGCAATGTGGGCGACCGCCCAGGGCGCAATATATGTGAGGGCCCTCCAAAAAAAACAAGCAGCAGAAAGGAAACGCAAATCTTTGCGGTTGTGGGTTGAACGTGGGTCACAGACATGAATAAGGCGGAGGCTCATAGTGCTCTGCTGCGCAAGATAACGGCTTACCGGCGACAGAGAAGTCCGACTCCAGGTCCAGTAATTTCCTCTTTCGTTGGTGTCATGACTGCCCAGTAGTACCTGGACAACTGAACCGTGGCGGCACACAGGTATGTGGCACGTGAGAGGAGAAACGAGCCGTTCACATTTCTCCCTTTGTGTCACGTAACGGCCCACAAACCTCACTGCACTTTAGGGACTGTTCTTTACTTATGGAGGGACTTGTCAGGGGAGGAGGGTGGCTGGTTGATTTTTTTTTTTTTTTTTTGATCCCCCCTATGTTAATCAATTATTGATGCTGTTTTTGAAGTATGAATAAGTCAATAAGTAATTTATTCCATTGAAATATCATTGATGTGTTATAGAAAAGTGATTTATCTTTTTATAAATGACAAAAGGCACATCTGCCTCATTTTTGCTTTGGTATCATGATATTACTCAGAACCGTGATACTTTCACTGGTATCAGTTTCGTGGTGGGCGCCGAAAAATTTCCCTTATTTTCAAATCCAAAACTTGACAGGTATGCTCCAGGTCCAGTAGCCTAATTTCCTCTTTCGTTGGCGTCATGACTGCCCAGTAGTACCTGGACAACCGAGCCATGGCGGCAACAGGTATGCGGTGTGTCAGAGGAGAAACAAGCCATTCACATTTTTCTCTTTGTGGCAGGTAACGGTCCACAAACCTCACAGCACTTTAGGGTCTGTTCTTAACTTGTCAGGGGAGCAGGGTGGCTGGTTGATTTTAATTTTATTTATTTATTTATTTATTTTATTTCAATCCCCCCTATGTTAATCACTTATTGATGCTGTTTTTGAAGTATGAATAAGTCAATAAGTAATTTATTCCTTTGAAATATCATTGATGTGTTATAGAAAAGTGATTTATCTTTTTATAAATGACAAAAGGCACATCTGCCTCATTTTTGCTGTGGTATTGTGATACTACTCAGAACCGGGATACTTTCACTGGTATCGTACCGTGTGTCCCAATTTTGCTACCGTGACAACACTAGATGTCACAACCATTCCATTCGGAGTTGTGCAGTGAGGCGGCTCGTGTGCCGCTTAAAAAAGTGTTTCACTTCACTTTTGGGAGTGGGGGAACACTGCTCTCTCAGAGGCCCAAAGTGTTCCCCTACTTCTAATTTTACAAATTAAGCACTGGATGTAAGTGTGTCTGTGACTTCCTGTTCTGACTGAAGGCTGCTGGAAACTGTCGGGAAACTGTCTGACTTCAACGCAGCTTTTTGTCACCGCCCCCCGCTGTGGCCGCCTACTCTCGTCTACTTTCCAGGCGAGGCGCAGTTCATCTGGAACGAGCCTATTGGCTGGGCAGCGCCTGGTGGGCATGCTTTTTTAATCATCACTGACTGACAGTTCACTGTCATGTGTCACTCATTGCACAGACAAAAGCCCACAGTGGAGTACGTATTTACTGTTCAAGTCGCAAGACAGCCTAATGAGAAAAAAAATAAGTAAATTAAAAACTGGTCGGGGATATTTGACACGCAACTTTTTTGTCATCTAACAGCTTAGAGGAAACAGTGGCAGTAATAACGTCAGCTTTAGTCAAATGGCTCTAGCTCTCCCGGTAAATGTCATAAACTCTGGACACATTTTCCCTGTATATTGACATGATAATGGCTGCGTTTCCCAGATTGCTCTTAGCTTAAGAAAATCTTTCACTAAGAAAGAGTTGTAAGATCGAGCTGACCCACTCTTAACAGTCTTCTTAGCCACCAAACGCTCACAGATCCGGCCGCAGCAAGCAGATTAATATTACACTAAGCAAGGAGATGTTAAAACAGTGCGCACCGTATATATTTTGATCTATTTTATACTTCAGATTTATGTTGTTTAGCATTAATTGGTGACAGAAATGAACAAATTTCATTCTGCAGGGAAATGCGTGTCCTTAACTGTGCATATTGAATCTTAAAATCTATGGACCAATTCATTGCTATTCTGTTGCTAGGGCAACAACTTTGGTCCCTGTTTACTTCCTGTCAGCTTCTGCATTAACATACATTCAAACAGGAAATACAAAGGGACCCATTTAGAATGTTTATGTTATCCAGTTTGAAATAGTGTTGCACGGTATACCGGTACTAAAATAGTACCGCGGTACTAGAGTATTCCAAACGGTACTATACTGCATTTGGAAAATACCGGTACTTTGAAATTGATTCAATTCATTAATTTAGTTAATTTATTTTACTCATTTATGCACACAAACGCCTTCCTTGTTCCTATTGGAGCACAGATTGCGCAAGTGGTGTGTATGACAACACCTGTATCAACATTCGCAGCTGGCGCACGTGAAAAAAGACAAGAGAAAGTCTGCCTCGCAAAGGGAGACAACACGAGACAACATCAACTTGGTGAAACATTTGAGCAACCAAACCGTGACGTCTGTACTAAGGTACTTTCGAACCACGATTTTTTGGTACCATTACACCCCTACTATTTATTGTTCTAAAGGTTTGTAGCCAAAAGGACTTTTCCTTAGGAAAAGTACCGAAAAGTATCGAAATTCATATTGGTATGGGTACCGAAACAAAGATTTTAGTATCGTGACAACACTAGTGTACAGTTGTGACCAAGGTACCTTTTAACAGTTTGCTTTCTGGGAATAACTGACACAATCAGAAACCAGAAACAAGTCGGTTTTTTTGTTTTTGGCCAAAAAATGAAAAAACGAAATTCAGCTCAATTTCTGGTTTTCTGATCCTATTGAAAAAAACAAAATTACCACTCCTTATTTTGTTCCATTGGTGGGCGGGCTCTCAGCGCTCCCTTGCTTCTCCACCAGCTGGAGAGTTACTCATACCTGTGTCTTCTCTCCATCCTCCTGTTGCTCTCTTGCTAAATGCAGCCGGGAGCCTTAAGACAGGAGAATGGAAAAGAAATAGATGATTTCAGCTGCCTGCAGATTGTACATATGCTTAATGCTTTCATTTTGTATCATTTTCACACCCTACCAAGATGGCGGAAAGACAGAGAGGAAGGAGCGTCCTCCTCTCTCTGGTGCCGGTCTGAAAACCAGGCCTAACTGACCTGCCAGGATATCTCAACTCTCAGGATATCTCCTGTATCTTCAACTCAACAACTAGTAAAAAAGATCGACTTACCAGATTTTTTCACCAGCAGCGGGCCGTTTCAGGCACTTGGTGGTAAGTCTCTCTACCTGGCCACTCGATTTCTTCTGAAATCTGCCCTCTCACCGCCGCGGGCTCCTGTTGGAGCCCTGGCGTCCATACTCAATCAGCCACACCAGAATAGCTCCTGGGCTCCCTTTGTGCACGTTTTGCTGGCGTCTTGCTTCGTTTTTATCTGTTTCAGCTCCACCGATGGCTCCCGCTGCAGAGATCGTGGAATTAAAAAGTGAACTCCAATCCATAGAGTGCTCGATTGATGAGCTCCTCCAGCAGCAGTCTGTGCTCTGCTCCCGGCTGGCATCCCTCGAATCTGGGGATACGCAGCGGTTCCTGGAGCCTGCGGTTAACCACCGCCCCCGGGCTCCACATCCCGCAGTCGCTGCCACTCCCTCCTGGTCGTCTGTTGTCAAAGGGGAAAAAAGGCTTTCTCTCCCCCTCTACCATGATAGCATCCCACTCAAACTTTTTCACTCCCCTTGCGTCTCTTCCCCCGTGCAAGATTCTCCCCTGCCTCCTCGCAGTACAGTTCGGGCCCGAAAGCGCTCCTCTCCCAGCACCCTGCACCTGGACCCCCATCCTCTCCATCGGCCCCCCAGGAGGTAAACGGCGCCGTTTGTCATTTTCACAGTCCGATAAACTGTCTCCGACCTCTGTCCATGCGTCCTGCACCGCTTCGTCCTCACAGCCAGCTCACCTGCTCATTAGCTCACGAGCCACAGCTGTGGTCACTGATGATGTCATCCCAGACAACGTATCAACAGCTCCACCGATGGCTCCGTCAGAAATTGCAACCAACCCATTATCTATTGGACATCACCTGAGATCAAAGCTTGCTGTCTACAATGATAACCTCGGTACAAGCCGACCAGAGATTTTAATTGTCGGCGATTCAATTGTGAGATTTGTAAAGCTCCCTGGTGCAATAACCTACTGTCTCTCTGGAGGTAAAACCGCTGATTTTATTGAACTGATCCCAGTTCTCCTGGACATTCATCCCTCAGTTCACACGGTGATTTCAAACTCTGGCACAAATGACGTCATGTTCAGGCATTCAATTAAGCTTCACTATGACCTTGAGTCTCTGACCACTACAGTTGAAAGTCTGGGTAGGAGGTTTATTCTATCTGGCCCCATCCCCTCTCTGTCAAAGAGCTCAGAGCATTTTAGCCGTCTTTTTAGTCTGCACCGATGGATGGAAAATTTTACCACTGCCACTGGTCTTGGTTTTATCAGTCATTTTGACTCATTTTGGACCAAGTGGGACTTGTTTAGGCATGAGGGCTACATCTAAACAAGAGAGGAACAAGTATACTGACCCAAAAACTTCATAAACTTCATTGCTTTTAACCTAAATTGATGGTCTCTACAGCAGGACCCCGCCCAGACCACTGGCTCCCTTTCACATAGCCTTGTCCCTGACAATGCGGGTCCTGCTGATGATGATGATGCTGATGCTGATGCCAATCCTGCTGTCCCTGCTCAACCCTCAAACGTTTCAGTTTCATCCATTCCTGTTTGGAAAACCAACAGGCAGCAGGCTACTTTTAGATATACTTATTCAACCCCAGAATCTAAAACAGCTAATTTCTGCCTACTAAATGTAAGATCCCTGGTAAACAAGTCTTTTATCTGCCAGGACTTTATCTCAACTAAAAAAAAAAGGACTTTTTTCATTGTCACCGAGTCCTGGATTACCCCTGATGATTGTTCGCCTCTTATTGAGTCATCCCCCCCAGACTATGTATTCTTCCACCAACCGAGGTTGACTGGCCGTAGGGGGGGATTTGCAGTAATCCATAGTAATGATTTTAGCTGTTCCCCACTTTCTCTAGGTCATTTTTCCACCTTTGAGAGCCTTGGATTCATTTTTTTTTTTTTTGTGATTAACATTTTTATTTTCATTGTTTCAGCAAAACAATAGGAACAGTAACCCCCCTCCCCCAACAAACAAACCCTTCCCAAGCCACCACCATCCATGCTGATCCCTTTCTGGTTATCAACATCAACCATTGTGCTCCTTCATGTACAGCTATTACAGCTACATGGCCTGCATCAATGTAGACAAAACACAAAATAACTATAACAAAATTAGACACAGAAAATAACTCCAAACAAGGTTAATACAGCACAAAGTAATCACTGCATTAAAGAGATAATTGGTAAACAAATGAAAAAAAAATCAAAATAAAAGCAATAATAGCTGAATAAAATTCAAACACATGAAAAGCACTATTCTGTATTTACTCACAGTAATAAAAAAAACTTGCATCTCTCCACCATCCAACCCCTTTCAGGAACCCTTTAAAAATTGTATGTATTTGCCCCACTTTGCTTCATATAGATCCAATCTACCCAGTTGTTTATATGACATTTTTTCAAATGCTGCAACTCGTGCCCTCTCTACAGCCCACTCTTGAAGAGAGGGAACCCCCTCCGTCTTCCATCCTCTGATAAGTATTTGTCTGCCAATCATAATACTGGTTTGGACAAAACTTTTGATATGTTTATCCTCTCGTACCAGAACTGAATCATCACCCAAAATAAAGGATCTAGGTATAAATGGCATTTGTATCTCTGTGATCTCACACAAATTATCATAAATATTGATCCAGTATTGCTGGACTTTATCACATGACCATAAAACATGAACTAAATCACCTTCCTCAGATTTGCATCGCCAACAATTTGATGTGGGTAATAACCCTAATCTAAATAATCTGGAAGGAGTCCAATAAAAACGATGTATAATTTTGAATTGAATAAGACGTACTCTTGCATCCCTTGAAACTACTTTAACACTTTTACAAATTCTGTTCCACTCTTCATCACTGAATGTCAGATTCAGATCCCTTTCCCATGACTTCTGCAAAGCTGAAATGGGCCCGTTGCCAAGAGTCTGAATCATTATAGAATAATAGACAGCCGCCTCGTGCCCCTTCCCATAACTCTTTATAATTTTATCAAGGACTTCTGCATTTTGGGGAACCGCCGCACCAGACCCAAAAATCCCCACCAGCATATGTCGGAGTTGCAGGTACCTAAAAAAGTGAGATGTAGGGATATTGAACTGCCGCACCAGATCCCCAAAAGATTTTAAGGAACCATCACAATACAGATCACCCAATGTGACCACACCATTCTCCCGCCATATTTTCCAATAAATGGGGAATTTACCAATACGTAATTTAGGATTTAACCAGATACTTGAAGAGACATTCAGAAAGGGATCAAATTTAAATATTCGAGCAACCTTAGTCCAAATTAATTTCAGATGAGAAATTATTGGATGTGTTTTTGCTTTTTTACTGATATAGGGGCCATTACAGCTTGCTCCATACAGTACCATGGGGGGGCCCTTTCGGGAGGGAGAGACCAATGGGCCAAGTGCCTTAGATTAAAAGCGTAGTAGTAAAACAACATCTTTGGCAGCCCTAGGCCTCCTCTATCAACTGGTCTTTGTAACTTGCTGTGGTTCAAACGAGGGCGCTTACCATTCCAAATAAATATCTTGGATATCCTGTCAAACCTTTTAAAATAATAATGGGGAATTTCTAAGGGGAGGGACTGTATAAGATAATTAAGTTTGGGAACAGAGTTCATTTTCAAAACGTTAACTTTACCTGCCATAGATAAATTAAGAGTTGCCCATCTCTCAACATCACAAGAAATTTTCTGTAATAATGGGTCAAAATTGACTTTGACCAAATCTTTCAGCTGTCTAGGAAATCGGATACCCAAATACATGATACCTTGTTGAGGCCATTGAAATGCCCCTGGATGGAAGGCAGTGGAGGGGCAATAAGCGGTTAGGGGGAGTGCCTCAGACTTGGACCAGTTCATTCTGTAGCCAGAGAGTTTCGAAAATGAGTTTATGATCCTTAGAAGACATGGTACAGATCTGCTGGGTTCGGACACCAGTAATAAAATGTCATCAGCATAAAGCATCAATTTATGTACCATCCCACCCACAGTGACACCCGGGAAATCAGTCGCCCCACGAACAGCTGCTACAAGAGGCTCAATAGCCAAACAGAAAAGCAAAGGAGAAAGGGGCGAACCCTGCCTGGTTCCTCTACCCAACATAAAATAATCCGAGATATGCCCATAAGTATAATGCATGAATCCATTTTCTAAAGGTAATACCAAATCCAAACTCTTCTAAAATTTTGAATAGATACCCCCATTCCACCATGTCAAACGCCTTTTCGGCGTCCAACAAGATTGCTGCAACTGGGGACTGGGCATCAGCCACTGACCACATAACATCAATAAGGCGTCTAATATTATCTGAGGAGTTACGACCACGAATAAATCCCACTTGGTCAATATGGACCAATGACGTAATTACACTGTCTAGTCGGTTTGCTAAAATTTTCGAAATTATCTTAACATCTATTTGCATTAATGAAATAGGACGGTAATTCTTGCATTCATTCAAATCTTTACCCTTCTTAGGAACTAGACTAATAAGGGCCTGTCTCAAAGTTGGTGGTAGTATACCCCTCTCCAGTGCCTCCTTATACACCTCTAGTAAAGGTGAAGCTAGCTCTGTCACAAAGCTCTTATAAAATTCCCCAGTAAAGCCGTCGGGCCCAGGTGCTTTACTTGAAGGTAAAGCCTTGATTACCCCTTTAATCTCCTCAATATTAATATCTAAATCTAGAAAATCCCTCTGTTCATCAGTCAATTTTGGAAGTCCAAAAATGTTGAACTATATAGATTCTTATAAAATTCTTTAAAGGCCTGATTAATATCTACAGTTGCAGTAAGCAGGTCCCCAACCGGCGACCTAACAGCAGGAATAGTGGAGGCCAGCTCCCTCTGTTTTATATAACTGGCAAGCAACTTTCCTGCTTTATCTCCTGACTCAAAATATGTTTGTCTAGCCCGAAATAGATTAAATTCAACCTTTTGGGTTATTATGTTAATATACTGATATTTTAACTTTGTCAGTTTTCTCATGCCGTCTTGTGTCATTTGTTGCTTTGATTCTGTTTCAGCCTGTTTAATTACGTTTTCCAATTCTAACAACTCCCGTGTCTTAATTTTCTTATGGTATGACGTACTGTATGTTGGATAATACGTCCCCTAATCACAGTTTTTAAAGCCTCCCACGCAACACCCGCGGATGATACAGATTGCCAATTTATCTCCACATAATTATTTATTTCTGTTCTTAACCACACTACATTTACTGGGTCCTGTAGAAGTGATGAGTTCAGACGCCATCTATAAGACTTTCTTCTCTCACTCTGGGGTAATAGATCCAGGCTAACCCAAGCATGGTCAGAAATGAGAATATTCCCTATTTCACAACCCATAGCAGAGGAGGTGAGTCCTTTAGATATTAGAAAAAAATCTATTCGGCTATAGGTCTTGTGTACTGGTGAGAAAAATGTGTAGTCTCTACCAGAGGGGTTCATGATCCTCCAGATATCTATTAATCCCAAAGATTCGCAAATTCTCTGCAATGTCACCGCAGCCTTTGGCACTTTACGCAACACTACCCCACTGTGGTCAAGAGCTGGATCCATTAAAAGATTAAAATCTCCGCCCAGAACAACCGCATGATTCCCAGCGTTTTTTAACTTCCTTTCAAGATTAATGAAAAAATTTTGATCATCCAAATTGGGTGCGTATATGTTGGCCAAGATTAGCTTCTGCGACTGTATTTCAGCCAGTACAATAATCATCCTTCCTGAATTATCCTTAATTTGCTTGAGACATTTAAACTGTAAATGTTTACTAAGATTATAACACCTTTGCTTTTGCTAGAGCCTATGCTGTAAAAAACATGTCCAACCCATCCTGCACAGAGCTTCTCAGACCCCTCTTTTGACATGTGTGTTTCTTGAAGAAACACCACCTCATGGTTTTTGTTCTTAAGCATGGTCATGACCTTTTTTCTCTTAATGGGGTTCCCCAGCCCGTTTACATTCCAAGTGGAGAGGCGAATTAAACCTATTTGTGAGGACATGCCTGCCTACACACAACCATTTATCAAAATAAGTACTGTTTCACAGTGGTGGTGACTGAACACAAACATCCCCATAAAACTAACAAAACAAAGAGTGTGCAAATGAACCTGAACTTTGCACATTTCAACCCCCACAAAAGTCCCTCCAACAGAGGTCCGACGGTCCGTGTCAGGTCAGCGAGGCTCCACTCGTTATGCTTCCCTGCACTGCTACCGTAAATAAAGAGTCTACACCAGTGTCTTAATATAACGTTTGGGTGCGTAAGGATGAGGATGAAAACAAATCAGTCCATCAGTATTCACTGCATAGCATTTATGAAATCCATGGCTCTCCGGGGACAATCAAAAGCCCTCTCACCCTCGCCGGTCTCGATTCTCAGCTTAGCCGGGAACAGCATCCTGAAACTCACCCCCCGTTCATGCAGTTTTCTCTTGCAGCCTTGGATTCATTTAAAAAAATAAATTATCTATTTTATGTGTTTCAATTTACAGACCCCCCAAATTTATCACTGATTTTATACAGGAATTTTCAGGAGTTTTTATCAGACATTATTTTAAAGCACGACAGAGTTCTTATTTTAGGTGATTTTAATATACATGTGTGTGTAAAAAGGTGCCCAAGCACAGCGTGTCGAGGTAGCCTAAAAGCCTAAAAGAATATTCAACTAACACTGAAAAAAACACTAAAATGCAATAAACTAATAAGATAACTAATAAGGGCCGACAACGCCACCTAGGATTAATGAGCCTAGGACTCTAAAAACAGGTTCGAAAAATCAGGGCCCGTATTCCTAAAGATTTTTAGTGCAAAGAGTTGCTCCTAGTGGCCAAATTCTAAGAAAATTCTTAGAATCTTGGTGTTTTCTTAGAATTTTTTCTAAAAATTAAGAGTAGATCCTAGTAAAGATAAAAGTTATTCCAAAAGAATCCTAGCTCCTAAGAGTGCTCCTAAGGTGAGATCTATTAGGAGCAGGGAAGAGGACTTTTAAGCAGCTTAGGAGTTCCCTAGCAGAGGACAAAATGGCGGAGGGAAGAGGCAGGAGAGATATTCTCCAAACACTGGAAGACGGTGAATTATTAAAACGCTACAGATTGGATCGCGCCGGCATTGTTGTTGTGGTCAGACAAGCCTACTTCTTATACACCTGTCAGCAATCAAGGACATTGATGAAAGCTGTGCTGTGTTACTCTCGTTAATACCAAATTAAGTTGAGATTTTGATAGTTGAAAGTACAAAAGCATGCAATTAATAAAAGCAAATTAATATAACCATCACTATGTGAATATGTGGGCATTCAGTAGGATTATTTTATAGTACAGTTTACTATTCATTTAACATGTATTTTCTTTTATGTGATATGTTATTTACAATTACACAGTCTTCATAAGATTAGATTCCATGATTAAGTTTATCAATTACCACCAAAAGTAAGTTTTTTATCCAGATTTTAGGATCAACTAATCACAGCTTTGGAAATGATGACTCATACCTAGCAACGGGGTCAACCACACCTCCTCACTAAGATAGGAGTTTCTGTCCATTCCTTGCTCAGAGTTCTCTGAGAATGTTCTGGAATCACTCGTAAGCTAAGACTCCTTGCTAGGAATTTTTAGGCTAAGTTAGGAGCTCTCTGAGAGGATTCTCAGAATCTTTAGGAATACGGGCATAGGAAGAGCAGAGCTTTAAAATAACCAAAGAGGTGTAGCAGGTACAACAACTTGGGTTTATTACCATAAACAAAGTCTTTTCAAAAAGGTGGTTTAACCCAACGTTAAAATGTGTGTTAAAAGTCCATGAATAAAAGTACTTAAAATACACTGGTAACTACACAGGTCTCAGTGTGCGGCTTCCGGTTCCGTGTGATCCTCTCTGCCCGCCGGAATCTGCTGGAGGACAAGAGAAACTCGGCGAGTAAAAGTACCATCGGCTCTCAGGTGGCCACTCCTCGTCGCTCTCTCTCTTCCTCCTCTCGCTCACCTCTCTGTTCTTCAAAGTTTTTCTGGGGTTTTGGCCCTCCCCTCAGCCACTGATTGGCGCTCTTAGTGGTCGTGGCAACTGTCATTCACATCAAGTGCGGCTGCACAGGTGCAGCACATCTTAATCAAGTAAATAAGGCAGGTAAAAAATTCAAACTCCAGCATGCATCAACAAAATCCAACAGTAAAACAACTATATAAAAAAAATCTACAACCATAAAAATAATAAAAAACATGCAATTAATAACACGCTAAAAAACAAATAAAATCATACACAATAAAAACGTTAAAGCATGCATAGATACTGCACAAACACTTCAGCCTTATTACATGTGCTGTCCTGCATCCTCACTTGCCTCTGATTTTAGCAACAGACAGCATTTTTGCCTATGTATATCATTATGAAAATAATGTGGGTTGCACAGGGTAGTATACACAGTAAAATCAGACAATCAGTGTTTACATAGGTTACTTAGTGACTTTGCAATAAGCTTCTGCCACCAGGGACGAAAATCTGCTTTACGGCAGGAACTGCATCATGTATTGCCAGACTGGTCGGTCAGCCAATCAGGGACTGGAGCTGGTCCTTATGAGGAACTGGCCGGGGCATGAGATAGTTGAGTAAGGAGCACAATGGCAGACGGACAAAGTTTGGAGGTAAGTGAAAAACGGCCTCCCAAAAGAAAAGGAGCTAATCTGTCTGAGGAGGCGAGGATGCACAAAAAGGAGAGTGATAAAAGAAGAGGAAAAACAAGAGTAAACCTCAGTCAGGCGTTCAAGAGATGGAGGGAGCTCCGTGACCAAAGAGGCTCCAAACCGGTGTCCAGCTAGCTTTCTTTCTAATGGATCAGTCAGTAACACGGCTAAATGTTAGCTAGCCGAGAGAGGACTGTACTGTAGCCTACTGGCTGCTAGTTCATTCCTAGCTGGCCACCATCGCAAATCGCTGCAACCAGGGACCAGGTAGTGAGTGTTGGTGGACTGACATCCTGGTTGCCATTCTACAGCAGCCCTCGGACAGTGATTACCCATTCCCCTGTCGGGAGTTATTTTTTAACACCGGCTCACTATACATTATCCCTTACGTGTCTACTGTTGTGTGAACTGATACTGTGCATATTGGCATCATTTACTGTGAGTTGTTTGTACTGGTACTGTGCATTCTGCTATGATTATTTGCATTACTATTTGTTTTTTCTTCAGATAAATCTGATAATTGTTGCTCGGTCTCTTCACTCATTTATTTAGTAGAGTTTCCACACACCTTCTCATTCTACATATACATAGAGGTATAGTACCGGTGGCTTTACAGCCTACATTTTATTGATTATCTCTGATCCCCACGGTCAATTTGGTCTTTGTGACAGTGCAAGCAACACGTACGCTAGGTGGTGCCAAGCTAAAAAACAAAAAAAGAATCCTATCTGTTGCCTCTTTAACTCAATCTGTGAAGCAGCCTAGCCATGTTAAAGGACACATACTTGATCTTGTGCTCTCACATGGGTTCTCTGTGGACAATGTGAACATAGTTGATTTTGTAGTATCTGATCACAACGCAGTGCTTTTCACAGTTCCATTTCTCTGCCCTGATCCCAAACCCACCACTGTGATTCACTCCCGCCCCCTAAACTCCAGCTGTACTCATCGCTTTTCGCAAGCTTTTACTGCTTCAAGCTTATCTTTAAATCCTGATGAATAGAATCTTACCATTGAGGAATGTCTCTGTGTTTTTAACAACTCCTGCTTGAACATTTCAGACTCAACAGGCCAAAACCCTCTTTCATACCTTGGATGAGTGAGGACTTAAGGAACCTTAAGAGACAATACAGAAAAGCAGAAAGGAGATGGAAGAAAGACATGCTTGATACCTCCCTTGTCTCTTTAAAATATCTTATGGCCAGATATCAGCACGCAGTCAAAGTGGCAAGGAATAACCCAACCAACCAGTTGATCCGTCTCCAGAGAGATGTGAAGAATTTTTAAACTACTTCCGTGACAAAATATCTGTGATTCGGCAACAGTTCAGTACCAATTGCAGAAAGACTCCCGATGACTGTTGTCCGGCCTCTGCTTTCTCACATTTTTCTGAAATCTCTCTCTCATACTGTCGCACTTTCGAAATCCTCAACTTGCTCCTCTGACTGCATTCCCACCTGGTTTTTAAAATCAGTTTTTCAGGCAGTTGGTCCGGATATTTTAGCTATTATTAATTCTTCTCTCACTTCAGGTATCTTCCCACCAAATTTTAAACATGCTATCATCCACCCCCTTTTAAAGAAGCCGTCCCTTGATCCTTCTGTCTTAAGTAATTTTAGACCTATCTCAAAGCTTCCTTTTTTTTTTATCCAAGATTTTAAATAAAATTGTTTTTAGGCAACTAATTTCTTTTATGAACAACAATCAGCTCTTCAAAAAATTCCAATCTAGCTTCCGTTCCCTACACAGTACCGAGACTGCTTTGGTCAAGGTCTCAAATAACCTATTGCTGACAAGTGACTCAGGCCAGTACTCAATTTTAATTCTCCTTGACCTCCGCTCAGCTTTCGATACCGTGGATCATAGTATCCTGATTAGCTGTCTGAAAAACTTTGTTGGTATCAGTGATGTGGCTCTCGATTGGCTTGTTTCATACCCGTCAAATAGGTCCTTCTCAGTAATGCTCTGTGATTCCTCCTCCTCCAGTGCTCCTCTCATTTGTGGGGTCCCGCAGGGCTCCATTCTAGGACCCTTTTATTTACAATCTACATACTACCCCTTGGGAAAATCATTCAGAAGTATGATGTCAACTTTCATTTTTATGCAGATGACACCCAACTGTATGTCCCTTTAAAACCTGGTTGCTCTGATGTCTCCCGCATAACGTCCTGTCTTGCTGACCTCAAAAAATGGATGTCCAACAATTTTTTGCAGTTAAATGACTTAAAGTCAGAAGTGCTCATCGTCACCCCTTCTGGCTCCAGCACAAACAACATAGATTTTCAATCTTCTAGTCTGGGTGTCCTGTCCAGCAACGTTCACAAAGAGGCCCGTAACCTGGGCGTCATCTTTGATTCAGAACTTTCTTTTGATGCTCAGGTTACCAAGGTACTGCAGTCCTGCTTTTCCCAACTAAGACAGTTAACAGAAATTAAATCCTTCCTCTCTTGTGCTGATTTAGAAAAGGTTATTCACGCCTTCATCACATCCAGGCTAGATTATTGTAATGCACTCTACTCTGGCATTAGTAAACAAAATATTCAAAGAATGCAGTTGATTCAGAATGCTGCTGCCAGGTTTTTAACAGGTACCAAGAGAAGTGACCACATTACGCCAATCCTTGCTGCCCTTCACTGGTTACCTGTGAGTTTTAGAATTGATTTTTAGATTTTACTGCTCGTTTTTAAAGCCTTACATGGTCAGGCTCCTGCCTATATTGGTGACATGCTAAACTCTTATGAACCTGACCGGAGCCTGAGATCTTCCAGCGGGGCCCTCTTACAGGTACCCAAAACTCGGCTGGTTACTAAAGGGGACCAGGCCTTTGCTGCCTGGGCCCCTCGGCTGTGGAACGCCCTGCCTAGAGATCTCAGGCAGGCAAACTCAGTGTCCTCTTTTAAATCACTCCTTAAAACTCACTTTTATTGTCTGGCCTTCTGTATTCCTGTATTTTAGTGTTATTTTACTGTTATGTATTTTATTTACACTAATCATTTTATTGTTAAGCATCTTGTAACCTTGTTCTGAAAGGTGTGCTACAAATAAATTATTCTGATTGGCTAACGTTAAGGTTAGCTCTTGGCCTTTACGCCAGCAGGATGTCTCTGCAGACCCAGAGGCTGCAGATTCGACCCACACAGACAGGTGATGAAGTAATGCAACAGCGTTTTATTGTACTGCCTGTTGATATGCAGCTGATAGACCATGAAAATGAAAGCTCTATAGTAAGTTTTCTTCAGGATGTACCGTGAACAGTAAAGTCTGTTCTCAGTAAAACTATCAGCATGACAGCAAGCACGCCAAAAGTAGTTATTAAAAATGACCAGCAGGTGTCGCACTGCATCAAAGTTCTCATCAAAAATATAAATATGAATGAATAGGCCTATGTTTGTTATGGTCTGAGTTTGTTACTTATGTTTGTGTTTTAGAAAGTGTCTGCATGCTTTGATTTCTCCTTTTCTCTCCAGCACTGCAGGCTGTGGCTGGGGGGCGTGGCTGACCTACTTTCTGGCTGCATGCAGCGGGGCACACCTGATGGCACTTTGCATCAACTCACCTCTCCATAAAAGACCGGCTCTGCCTCCACTACTCTGCCAGATAATTCCGTCACGCTCGGTAGTGCCAGGTTCAGGTTATGAATTCTAGATCCTCTGAAACGTTTCCACTGGTGCTGATTGTTTTTTCCTTTTGTGCTCTCCAGATTTGGTGCCTCGCTGCTTCACCTAAGGCTTCTTCAGTTCAGCCAGCCTCCTGCCGCCACTGCCTGCAGGAATCCTTTGTTATATTGGTGCATTGTTTCTGTGTCTCCTGGGAGGCAATAAACACTTTTGTTGAACTGCTTTGACGACTCCTGCCTTTCGGGTCCAACTATCAGCTCAGACCCCAACAATGTAGACAGCCAGATGGGAAAAAACTGATCTACATCTATGGAAAGGCATTTACTATAAGCTACTATCAGTTAGAGTTAAGCTGTCACTGGACTTTCCCCTCAGTTGTGGTCACATGGAGACACTTGATAATAATTGTGCAGACAGTTTAGAGATTCACACTACCTGCTATGGTGGAGTAAAAAGAACCATCTATTTTTTATTGCAAGGTTTTTATAGTAATAGTCTGAACGTGTTTTTAACAGCATTGGACAGTTTATCAGATTCCAAGAAACACTGTGTTGTATATAACATGCAGTGTTTTGAACATGTAGCATTGTGCTGTACTGTATATAGCATGTATCATAGGCTACATACTATCCCCTATTCATTTGTACATACTTTCCCTTTTATTAATACTTTTTTCACATGTGTATATTTTTACTCAAATTGTTTTGACTGTATTCTTCTCAATTTTTCTATTTGCACTGTGTGTCAATGCCTGGGTTCAATAAAGGACATCTTAATCTTACCACTGAGCACAATTTTGTCTGTAGCTGCTATTCACCCATACCCTACCTGATGTGTGTCTGTTAAAGAGACAACAGATAGGATTCGTTTTTTTTTTTTTTTAGCTTGGCGCCACCTAGCGTCAGTAGTGTTGCTTGCACTGTCGCAAAGACCAAATTGACCGTGGGGATCAGAGATAACCAATAAAATGTAGGCTGTAAAGCCACCAGTATACCTCTATGTATATGTAGAATGAGAAGGTGTGTGGACACTATACTAAATAAATGAGTAAAGAGACCAAGCAACAATTATCAGATTTATCTAGAGAAAAAACAAATAGTAATGCAAATAATCATAGCAGAATGCACAGTACCAGTACAAACAGCTCACAGTAAATGATGCCAATATGCACAGTATCAGTTCACACAACAGTAGACACGTAAGGGATAATGTATAGTGAGCCGGTGACTGTTAAAAAATAACTACCGACAGGGGAATGGAACCCCGACGCACAGTGGAGTTATTTTTCAACAGTCACCGGCTCACTGTACATTATCCCGCTTAGAACATGGCTTACTACTGAAACATTCAAATGTTACAACTGGAATCATTATTATTAAACTGCTGGCAGAGTGTATTGACAGAGGAGAGGCGTTCACCAGACAAACAGGAGCGGAGGAGAGGATCTTACTCCACTTCTCCCGGTCGGAGATGCTGGGTGCCCAGTAGCTGTGGTGGTGGCGGCTGGGGTAATCACTGTCCGAGGGCTGCTGTAGAATGGCAACCAGGATGTCAGTCCACCAACACTCGCTACCTGGTCCCTGGTTGCAGCGATTTGCGATGGTGGCCAGCTAGGAATGAACTAGCAGCCAGTACAGTACAGTCCTCTCTCGGCTAGCTAACATTTAGCTGTGTTACTTACTGATCCATTAGAAAGAAAGCTAGCTGGACACCGGTTTGGAGCCTCTTTGGTCACGGAGCTCCCTCCATCTCTTGAACGCCTGACTGAGGTTTACTCTTGTTTTTCCTCTTCTTTTATCACTCTCCTTTTTGTGCATCCTCGCCTCCTCAGACAGATTAGCTCCTTTTCTTTTGGGAGGCCGTTTTTCACTTACCTCCAAACTTTGTCCGTCTGCCATTGTGCTCCTGACTCAACTATCTCATGTCCCGGCCAGTTCCTCATAAGGACCAGCTCCAGTCCCTGATTGGCTGACCAACCAGTTTGGCAATACATGACGCATTTCCTGCCGTAAAGCAGATTTTCGTCCCTGGTGGCAGAAGCTTATTGCAAAGTCACTAAGTAACCTATGTAAACGCTGATTGTCTGATTTTACTGTGTATACTACCCTGTGCAACCCACATTATTTTCATAATGATATACAGTATATAGGCAAAATGCTGTCTGTTGCTTCTTTAAGAATGACAGGTTGGCTCAAAAATTAAGACAACAGCAGAGCTCAGTTCAAACGGTTTATAATTTTAACTGAGATTACACATTATTTGCAATAAACATTTCAGTGCAGGTGCTGCTCTGACAGACTGACAGCTGTCTGATCCATGTGCACAGAGGCACAGGCTTAGGCTATAAAAAAAAAAAAAAACTAGATGGTTCTTCTTACTCCACCATAGCAGGTAGTGTGAATCTCTAAACTGTCTGCACAATTATTATCAAGTGTCTCCATGTGACCACAACTGAGGGGAAAGTCCAGTGACAGCTTAACTATAACTGATAGTAGCCTATAGTAAGTGCCTTTCCATAGATGTACATCTGTTTTTTCTCATCTGGCTGTCAACATAGGCCTATTCATTCACATTTATATTTTTGATGAGAACTTTGATGCAGTGCGACACCTGCTGGTCATTTTTAATAACTACTTTTGGCGTGCTTGCTGTCATGTTGATAGTTTTATGGAGAACAGACTTCACTGTTCACGGTACATCCTGAAAAAAAACGTACTATAGAGCTTTCATTTTCATGGTCTATCAGCTGCATATCAACAGGCAGTACAATAACACGCTGTTGCATTACTTCATTGCCTGTCTGTGCGTCTGCAGCCTCTGGGTCTGCAGAGACATCCTGCTGGCGTAAAGGCCAAGAGCTAACCTTATTTTGAAGGGTACAGCCCAAATGTAAGTGACAGAGCACGTTAGCCAATCAGAAGCAAGGGTGCGCTGTGAGCCTGCCCACCAATAAAATGAAATATAGAGTGGTAAATTTGTTTTTTTGCAGTAGGATCAGAAAACAAGAAATTGAGCTGAATTTCGTTTTTTTCATTTTTATTTTTTTTTAGCAAAAAAACAAACTGTTTTTTCCCAAAAACAAAAAAACTAAAAAAGATGGACAGATGAATAAAGGAACGGGAGGGAAGGAAAACTACATTTTGCTCTTCAAATGCTTGAAGTTGTAAAGAAGACCTTGTTTTTCTTCAACTATAATGTACGCTCCATTTTTAAGATGGTGTACAAGTTAGGAAGAAATAAATGCCATAATCTAACCACTTGCTTTTTATTAACAGCATTTGCTTGTACTTTTACTTTCAATATTTCTGCTCAAAAGGCCACCCTGTCTCTACAGTTCCACTAGCTCTTCACGTGAACAGGTCGTGCCATCGGTAACTGACTCGCTCCACCAATCACAAGTCCCTTACACCAATCAGTGGAGCCCAGCAGCAGCACAGGATATCTGACTCCAGATAAAGCAGACATCTAGCTATTCGGCAATTTTGGGACTCTGTTTCTCTGTTTATTCATCGGGTTTATTATCCTGTGCGTCGTCGCCGTCGTCGTCCAGGTCCGGGTCGCGGGGGCAGCAGCCTTAGCAAAGAAGCCCAGACAGTCCTCTCCCCAGCCACTTTCGTCAGCTCTTCCGAGGGAACCCCCAGGCATTCCCAGGCCAGCCGAGCGATGTAATCCCTCCAGCGTGTCCTGGGGCAGCCCTGAGGTCTCCTCCTGGTTGGACGTGCCCGAAACACCTCCCAAAGGGGCGTCTTTTTTTTTTTTCCACTGGGGGTTGTAGACCCAAACCAGCTCCCCAGCCAGAAAGTGTCTCTTTTCATCATAGTTTCGTTTTTGCCTCACGCCGGCACTCCGTTGCTGCTCCCGAGCAAAAACATGGGCTGACTCAAGGCGGTCCTGAAGCCTCCTTGCATACTCAGGGCCTGGGGGTGTGACTGGGGAATCAGGCGGCCGACCAAACGCCAGCTCCGCTGGGGTGTGGACCTTTCTTCCCAGCATGAGAAGGGCAGGTGTACAGGATGTGGTCTCCTGAACTGCAGAACGGCACGCCATGAGCACCATGGGTAGGTGGTTGTCCCAGTCCCGCTGGTGCTGCGAAGTGAGGATGGCCAGCTGCTGGCCCAAGGTGCGGTGGATCCTTTCCACTAAGCCATTACTCTGAGGCCTCAAGGGGGTGGTACGGGTTTTGTGCACGTCCAGGCGCCCACATATGGAGGCGAACACCCGGGACTCAAAATTCCTCCCTTGGTCACTGTGAATAGTCTCTGGCACTCCGAAGCGGCTGAACATGCCCTCCACCACGGCGTCCATGATTGTCTCTGCCTCTTGGTTGGGGAAGGCATACGCCTCGGGCCATTTTTTAAAATAGTCTATGGCAGAGAGGATGTAGCGGTTACCCTTGTCAGAGTGAGAAAGTGGACCCACTACATCCACCGCCACTCTTTACATTGGGGACCCCACAGAAAACTGTTGGAGTGCTGCGTGGGAACAACCAGGGGGACCCTTACGTGCCCTTCAGGGGTCGCAGCGGCGTCAGAAGTCCTCCACGTCTCTCCTGCACTGACCCCAGTAGAAACCTTGTCTGAGACGGCGGAGAGTCTTCGTACCTCCAAAATGTCTAGACCCTGAGGCACCATGCATGGCCTCAAGCACCACCCCCCTCAGGCTCTTGGGGACCACCACCTGCCACCTCTCGTCTTCCGTTGCTGGCTCCTTCCATGCCCACTGAAGCACACCCTGACACAGGCGCAAAGCCCCGAACTGAGACCAGAGCCCCTTGGTTGCTGTGGAGAACACTGCCACCTCCTCCCAAGGTGGCAGCTGCTACTATGGGCTGAAGGTCAGCATCCTGCTCCTGCAGCTGGCTCCACTCATACATGCCCACTTTCTGCAACTCCCAGCAGATAAACTCCCCCACTTTATGCACTGCAGCACAGCCCCTCTCCTCTTCACACAACTCACTCTCACGAGTCTCTCTCCGCTCACAGTAGTGACACCCGTCTGTGGCACACGGGCGGCGTGAGAGAGCATCTGCATTGGCATGGCGTGCCCCTGCCCTGTGCTCCACGCTGAAGTTGAAAGCCTGGAGCTCCTCTATCCACCTGGCCACCTGCCCCTCTGGTTCCTTGAAGGTCATGAGCCACTGGAGAGCAGAGTGGTCTGTCCTCACAGTGAAGGGCAGCACGCACAAGTAGTACTTGAAATGCCTGATTGACAGCACCACTGCCAAAAGCTCCCTGCGTGTGACCCAGTAGCGCTGCTCAGCCTTGTTGAAGATCCAGCTGAAATATGCCACACTCGCTCCCCCGCAGGCCCCACCTGAGAAAGCACCGCACAAACTTCCTGTAGTACAAGGCCAGCCCCAAGAAGCTCTTCAGCTGCTTTTGGTTGATGGGGGAAGGCCAGTCTATGACAGCTCGCACCTTCAACTCCATGGTGCTGATGCCCTCACCCCCCACCTTGTGCCCCAAAAAGGACACCTCTTTCCGCAGGAAGCGGCACTTCTCGGGATGCAGCTTTAGGCCTGCTGCTCTTATCCTTTCCAGCACCAGCCGCAGGGACCCCAGGGCAGCCTCGAAGGAGCTGCTGTGCACCAGAATGTCATCAAGGTAAACCAGGCACTAAAGATTGTGTCCCGTATCGATCTCATGTTGTACCAGGTGAGTCCTCCCCACATCCTCCTCGCTCATGGCTAAACTGCCTTGGAACTCCAGCAGCAGCTGCCAGAGCTGTTTCTGCTGCTCGAGGTCCAGGTCGCCACAGTTCTTCCTCCATATCTCCCTTACTGCAGACAGCGCCCCCTCCTCCTCGGGCTGGGGCTTTGGGCCGGGGCTGAGTGGCACATGCTGTAAGTGGAGGAAGGGGCTTCACCCTGGGAGTGTGTCACGGGAGAAGGGAAAAGGGCAGGGGCTGAGTTGCTCACACTGGGAGTGGGGGAGGAGGGGTCGCCCTGAGAGAATGAGGAAGGGAAGGGGCTGGGGCTGATTGGCTCTCACTGATTGGTGGAAGGGGGGTCATCGTGGGAGGGTGACACAGGGAAAGTGGGTGTGGCAGGGGCTAAGTGGTTCACGCTGAGAGTGGTGGAGATGAGGATCACACTGGGAGGGTGTTGTCGTGGGAAGAGGCAGGGAGGGAGGGTTGCTGACAACAGACTACTGTACTAACTGCTGTAGTGGCCAGTCTGACAGGAGCCATGATAGGGGTGTCACCGGAGAGCAAAGTGACCACAGGCCCCCCTTGGAAGCGTGCTGTGTCTCTTCCTAGGTCCAGCTGGCAGCCCATAGCTTTCAGAAAGTCCTTGCCCAGGATACACGGGTCCTGCACTGCCGCTATCCACACCGGGTGGCACACAGAGCACCCCCCTACCATCACAGTCATCCTGCCCAGGCCTTTCAGAGGTGCCAGCTCACCTGTGACTGTGTGCAGTCGCACAGCGATGAGCTCAAACGGAGTCCAGGCTGGCACTACATCAGGTCTTGCCAAGGTCACTGTCAACCCTGTGTCCAATAATGCAAGGCAGGGCACTCCCTCCACTGTGGCGGGGACATAAGAAGGGTTCCCATCGCAGGCGTCCCACTGCGATGACCAGCTTCAAACCTGTGTCATCTTCCGCTTCTGAGGAAGTGGAGCCTGGCTTCCCCGGCTATGTTGTTGGGCTGCTCCTGCTGCTAGAGAGGTATGAGAAGAGAAAATTGGCATTGGGGTTGGAGGTGGGGTCCGCATATCCCCCTCTACATGGGCCCCGAGCCGTTTCCCTGCCCCCTGTGTGACTTGGGGCACTCTCTGATCAAATGTCCTGGCTGTCCACATCCCCAGCAGACCCTGGGGCTGGGGCGTGGCTGACGTGCTGCCTGTAGTGACACAGCCCTTAACAGTTTGGTCACTTCACGTGTCCCCCTCAATGTATATGGTGACTACGGCCCTGTCAGCATGCATAATTAGGCCTCAGTTGTCTGGGTGCGCAAAGGTGAAGTGGCTGGTCTTGTCATACAAAGTTTGATGGAGTGTCAACTGGACAATATGGAGATTTTTGCATCTTGAAAGCTAGACTACAAATGTGGACAGACAGGGAGAAACACACACAAGCCTAAGGCATGGTAAGATACGATATTCCTCACTATATGAAGTGACTGATAACAAGATCTGTATAATGGATTGTAAAGAAATTCGTCAGGTTTTTATTTTGTAGACAATTGATCTGTATTTATAGCATGATGGGATGACAGCACAATGATGTGTGGTATCATTGGAAAGCTCTGCTCCTGCGCTTTCATGTGATATGCGTGCATTTCTGTCCGACCCTGCATTCGCGAGTAATTCATCCAAGAGTAATGTGTGTGCAGAGCTGTATGAAAGCTCTGTTACACATAGTTTTAGTGTAACTTTATCATTTTTTATTTCGCTGTGAAAACATTTTGAAAGCTACGATTCCGCTGTTTGACGTGATATGCGTGGTTTCCTCGCTATGACGCACGGTCGCGGAGAAAAACCATAGAGAAGAACAGGTGTGTATTTGGACGCACTATGCGTCGTTCTGGATGGACTCCCTGGCCTGCTGCTGCTGCATTTTCCCCAAAAACAGGACAAATTGTGTCCCGGGAGAGATTTTTTTTTTTCCCGGGACAGCTGATGAAAAAAGAGAACAATTCTGGGAAAAACGGGATGGGTGGCAACTCTACCGATTACTCAGTTCATTTTGCAGAGCTCAGACTGTAAACACTGTCCAAACCGCCTCTTCAGAGCTCCCACTAAAGTTTGATAACTGCATCTTTCCTCCTCACTAAGCAGCAGAAGACAGGACAAAGCATCATCCGTGAGACATACCGCTAGCTGTAGTGCCTAAGTTTCCACTGACCACCCCTCTGCATGAGCCAGCAGTTCAAACTGAGCATGGAAAGCCTCCCAGTCCGACCCACCGGAGTACTTGGGTGTTTTCACGGAGATGACAACTGCTGTATGGCATCCACCGCCATGCTTACTGTACGCTCACACCAAAAGCTTCATGAGCACCAGCGGTCGCTCAGGTCGCTGGCATCACACTGCCTGGCAGCTCTGGCAGGGCTTGCAGAAGGCTGCCAAGGGGTGGGGCTTTCAAGCTGCGCTGCAGAAGATCTCTTTCTTTCTTTCTTTCTTTCTTTCACTGTCCCGCCTTGAGAATATTCACGGTCTGCAATTGGCTGCTGCTCGCTGCTGCATAAAGTTGAGCTTCTCTCAACTTCACAGTGATGCTCCGATCACTGGCATCGCGCTGCTCGCTGCTGCCGACGCTCCAGACGCCCTTCGTAGCAAGCATACACTGATAATGAATGGCTGCCAGCCGCTTGTGATGCTCATGACGCTTTTGGTGTGAATACACAGTAATGCTGCATTCTATTGGTAGCTGGAACCGGGATTGATACGGTTTCTGGTCCGGAAAGGTACAAAAGAACACCCGTTCTACCTGGAGGTCTCGTCATCAGACTCGGGCAAGGTCCAGGTAGACCGAGTCGGTAGAATTGACGTCACGATGAAGATGGCTGCGCACATTGTGAATGGTAAACAGAGTTATTTGTCCTCAATTTGTCCTGGTATATGCTGTTTAATTAAGCGTTTGTGTTGTAAAAATCATACAAGTACTTTGCAATGGCATTTCTATTTCAACTGTTGATTTGTGTTGGCAAAAAAGTCTGTGCAAGCCTGTTGTAGCAAAGTCTCCGGTGCTTAGCAACCATGCAAACAAAAACAAACTTACGGCTTGCCGCCATGTTTTCCGGACTGTTGCAATGAAATGCTTTCAGATCAGACGTGTCCTACGGTCATATAAATCTGACAAGGAGTGACCGGCTTGGATTGTCAAACGAATGCGGCATAAGTCCCATCTATATCCTATATTTCTGCCTGGCTTGACACATTCGCTCGCGGCTCGCGCAGAAAATAGACCAGATGCCGAAACAATCGCTGCAGCGCTGGCGGCCAGTGTGGATGACACAATCGGTTAACATGGGCGCCGAAAGGACACTGGCTTCGCTTCGAGGCGCTTCGAGGCTATTCGCAGTGCTTCTGTGTCCAGTGTGGCCCTGCCGTGACTCCACTCATACCACACTTACCACTGCCCCAGGGTCGCTACAGTCTATTCAATGTTGTAGTGTGATTTCTTCATGTCATACTGTTAATGTTTTTTTATTGTTAGATATTAATTTATGTGCATGTCTGTTTTATTTCTTTATCGTAGTAACCACCCATCATATAGCCTACCTCACCTATGAATATTCTGACCAAGAGAAAATAAATGAGTGGCAAGTGTCAATTAGTGTGTGGACTGGATTTATTATCACCCATCAGCATTCTGTTTTTACCAGACAACCTGTGGAGATTGACCATCCATAAAACCAACACCTCTTTTATAATTTCATTACATTTAATATCACTGAATTACTTTTGATACTTAAGTACAATAAATATTAGATACTTATTGACTTTTACTCAAGTAATATTCTCAAGTGTGACTTTAACTTCTGCCAGATCGGTACTTTTACACAAGTGTGGCTTTCAGGTACTTTATCCACCAGTGGTAAGGGGAGAGAAAGGAGGAAAAAGGACGTCTCCCCCAGCAGACCAGGCCTATATCAGCCTAAAGTCTAGCAGTCCAGAGGAGACACCCATCAAACCTGAGACAGCTAGAGCACTGTGCTCAGGAGGAGAAGCCCAAACTGTCTGTTTACAGTTACACAAAATGTTTGATTGCAGTGACTGGCCCTAAAGATTGTGTACCAAAATATTACGTCAAGGGTCCCTTAATTTTTGCCCGTGTTGTTTTCATTTGTTTTATTATTTAAAAAAAGAAAAAGAAAAATCAAAAGCAAAGTCGGATTTCTATTAAAAATAGAATAAGCAATGGTGTTTTGTCAATTTCAGGTTATTTCAGAGAAAGTTGTTCATTTTTTAAGGGGCACCATATTAAAGTATTTTTAATTATGTATTATTTTTCCAACAACAAGTCTACATAAACAGATAATACTGATCAAAGAACAACTAACTTAATGAACATAAAGTTAACAATTACAGTGATTATGCTGGAGATACCACAGCATAATTGTGCATTTTAGTATTTGTATGAGCAAATCCGACGTTTACGAGGGGCACCTAAAGTAGCATGCCAAGTACCTTCTCCTGAGTAAGATGAATGGTGCGTCCAGGAACGTCCCCATATCACTCTGAGCCAATGGAATTCCTCCTCGGAACACGCGTTTCTACGACACACTACTACTGGAAATCTGGGCTCAGTTTCCTACTTGTCATTTGCACCAAACAAGTGATAGATAATGTCTCTCCGTGTATTAGAAATAATCTTTTTCTTCTATTTTGCCTCTCACATTCCTATCACTGTATTTATTGACTTACAAGCCCTGCTTCCTGGATATGTCTATCCTCAGCCGGTAAGCGTCAGAAGCAGGAGAAAATAGAAGTTAAAGTCATAATCAGCTGTTTTGTGTCTATAAGACAATTTACACATGGAATCTTTGTCCCCACCAGCTGAGAGATCTTCTGAGGTGGTATGCAGAGGAGTTCAAAGACCCGATGGTGCTGTATCCGCCGGAATGGTTCAGCTCTTTCATTTTCTGCGAGGCTGTGTTTCAGACGCCGTTCTTTCCCGTTGCAGCTTATGCTTTCCTGAAAGGTAAGTTTATACAAAATATGTAGGCTATAAATATGTTCAACACTGCGATGGTCTTTGATACAGAAACGCGTCATGTGGGACACATTCTGGTTTATGCCTCAGGAGACTAAAAACAGTTAATTCACTCCAGTGATGTTTCTATGAATTATTTTTGGCCTTATTAGTATCATTCGTATGTGGAAATGAAATGGGACTATTATTTTTTAGAAGCTACACACCTTCAAACATAGGCTACTTTGCCCCCCTTTGTCACTCAGGTAGCAATTAATGTGGGACAGCTTGTTTGATAATGTGAGACAGTTATTCTTAAGGCTCATTCATACTCCCTTCATGAGCGAAAATAGATTCGTCCCTTGCAAACTTCACTGCCCTCAAACTTCCACGAGTTCTTTATGATGGCATAGGTAGGCCTACAACCAATAGATGGCACTAGAGGGCAACGTTTCACACAACAACAATTGAGGCAAAGGTGGAGGAGGTTATGACATTCAACAGAGGGAGCGTTGTAGATGGCAGTGATCAATTAGTTACAATCAGTTAAGATTCGTTACATTCCGGAGTTAATTGAAGTGTCTCTGTCGTCTCCTACAGTCGTATCTCGCTGTAATTACGCTACACTGCCTCCATTACCATTGGCGGACTTCCGCCGAGTCCACTGCGGTCAAGCCAGCCCTCACTTTGAAACATTTGGTCAAGCCAGCCCTCACTTTGAAACATTTGGTCAAGCCAGCCCTCACTTTGAAACATTTGGTCAAGCCAGCCCTCACGTTGTTTTGCGTTGCGCGCATATACTACATATTACGGCAAGAGCGAGAAAGGGCTGATGTCAAAGTAAAACCAAGCTTCTAAAACGACCTCAGACTGTTTCAAAGTGAGGGCTGGCTTGACCGCAGTCCGAGTCCGAACCTGTTAGGCTTTCTGAAAACGTACACAAATATAAATCAAATGAAGGCAGAGTACAAGCTCCTTCTCTGTATCTAACATTGTGCGTTAATGAGCCCTTAGCTCTCATTGGTTGTTTTCAATCGCAGTTGAAAAGGCAGAGGAATATGATTTTTTCCCCCACGGATTATCTGTCTCATTTAGTGTCACATCACTTCAGTTATTAAAGCTGATGATTATCAGCTTTAATAACTTAAGTGATGTGAGGACATTTATCATGTAATCACGGATAAGGCAGTTCACCCACTAATAATAGCTGTGTTAGGGGAAACACTAGTTTAAAACGTCATTTTGTCAATCTAGCCTTAATGATGGGTTTGTCTATATGGAGGTAAACTAATCTAGATTTAGGTTTATGTCTGTAAGTTTATAGACTATGCTGGGTGTTAGGGTGAGAGAGCTGTGGTGCTAAGAGTTGATTATATACTAACAGTTAAATATATTATAGTATTATAGCATAAGTAAAGCAAAAAATAGTGTCTCGCTTAACCTGAACAATGCCTTCCACATTAGCTGATGTTTAGGTAATGTGAGACAATGACATTTATGAAGCAAAGTATTATTTTACACATTTTCTGTGTGTTTCAATCATAGTGCAGGTTGTTATCTAATTTAAATTCCATTAATAACCTTATCATTGAGAAATATAATGTCATTACCGCTGAGCATAACATGTGCTTGCACTGCAGAGACTTCCTTTAAAGGGAGACCACGCCCACTCTGATGATGTCAGAACAACCCAACCATTGTTTAGTGACAAGGAGTGTTGTAGCAATAATTCAAGATCAGTTTGATGATTGGCTGTTGATTTTGCACGTCAAATAATTATAATGTCCTACTTTACCTGAAGACCCACATAACCTGAACTCACCCTTAAACATGGCTGAATGGATTTTTAGAATGTTGTACGACCCGTTGCTGAATTCAGCCAACATTTACCCAAACTAATTACCCACTGTACCGAAGAAATAATTATTTTAGCCTACTGCAGACCACTGTTTGAGGCCAACAAACAACAAAACCAATTTGATTTGATTTGATTTCACTTTATTGTCAGAATAAAATTCTGAAATTTGCCTTGCGTCCCAGGATATCATCATAAATAAATAAACAAAATATTTAACCAAACAACAAAATCATACAACAAAGGCTAGAAATCACAATAGACATACAATTGTTTGTCGTCATTACTGCATTCCCAGTGCTTCGTCATTGCTGCATTCCCAGTGGCTTTTTAGCCACCAAACATGGGTGTTTTTGAATGGCCTGTTGCTGCATTTCCTGTCGGGTTAGTGTCATAAAGAGCTGTTGCTTTTTACAAAGACATCGTTGTGTGTCCAGCTGGGATTGTACCACCAAAAGTGGGTATTTTAAGCCAAAACATGATCTTTTCCTAACCATAACCCAAGTGGTATTTGTGCCTAAACCTAACTACATGTTATTCACAGCACTGTTGAAATGTGAAGAGTAAAGTTTCAACGCATCCGCGACATAATAACGTACACATGTAAGGTATCTGTTATCTTTGTTTTGTAGAAAAATACAATGCCAACATTTATTCTGGTGATTGGGTTACAGCAGTTGTTACTGGAACTATTTCCTACCATGAAGTGTGTTCTCTAGCTGGAGCGTCTTTTGATTACTCAGTGTTTCTTGTCTTTCAGGTGGCTGTAAGTGGATCAGGACTCCTGCCATTGTGTATTCCACACATGTGGCCACCACATTGATCCCAATTGTAGCTCACATCCTCCTCTATAAGTTCCCTATGAAACCCCACCCTGGTCCCCAGACTCTGCAGGAGCGCTGGCTGCTAGTCTCCATATACTTGCCATACCTGCTGGTGCCTGTGCTGCTGCTCCTCACCATGCTGCTGTCCTCAACATACAACTCCACCACCAAGTCTGGACACAAGCAGGCCAAATCTAAGAAGAACTGACTTTTATTTTTCCACATTTTTAGGTGCACCATTAGTATGTGATCTATCTGAGAGGTTGTGAGTCAATAATTATTATTTTAATAGCTTAGTATTGTATACACCAGAAGAAAGTATGTTTATACATGGTACTTTAGGCTGCCCTGCACATTAATGTAGGCCCAGTAATATGCTACTCAGTTTTATATGATATACTGTATGTAGTAGTGGTTCCCTGCTCCATCTCCCTTTCAGTTAAAGGGCCTTTGGCCTGATTAACCCCTGATTTAAAGCATATGTCTACACTTTACAGTAGTTTATATGAATGTGAATATAAAAAAACATTTAAGTATAGTGTACTTCAACACGAACAGTTAAAAACATTAATGTAAATTACAATAGCAACACTGCAGAGATATAGTATATTACTGGCAGATAAGATACAGTATTACACTGTAAATGTCACATTCTGCTGTGAAATACTGTTCTAAATTTAATGGTAATAAACTGTTGAAGTAAATTACAGTAGGATGCTGGCATCTACAGCTGCCAGTAGTTTTCTGTAATTTTACGAGAAAATGTGTTACAATATCTTTAACCCGTAGTACACCACAACACCCCCACTGTAGATGTTTTTTTTCTTCTTCTTTTTAAAGATTATTTTTTGGGCATTTTGCCTTTAATGGACAGGACAGTGTGAGAAATGGAGGAGAGAGAGAGAGAGAAAAAGAGTGGGGGGATGACATGCAGCAGTTGCAAGCTGGAGTCCAACTTGCAACTGCTGCAGTGAGGCATCGGCTCTATACATGGGGCGACGGCACTATCCACTACGCTACCAAAGCCCCCCACTGTAGACATTTTGATTAAATATGGTTCAGATGTTCATGGGATGAATACATTTGCAAATCAATGTATAGCCTACTCTCAACCTTTTCAAAGCTATAGAGAATGATCTGTCAGCCAAAACCTTTCTGAAATAAAGTGGAAAAAAACAACAACACCAGAATAGTCGATCATCTGTTCATTTATAAAGTGGGCTAGAATTGTTCAAAGCATTTTGTATAGTATATGAATTACGTAAAATCTTTATTTTCAAAAATGGGATACAAAAATTGCTCTATAATAGGCTGTGAGGTTTTTTTTGTGACAGTTTTTTAAAATTAAGTATTTGGAATTATAAAAGTGTATCAAGGCTTATGTAGGCAATCCACATAACAAACAAAGTATAATCCGATCAACAATAGTAGGACATAAGAATACAGACCCAGAATCCCCAAAATAGAGAAAAAAAATAATAATAGCAATAAAGTATTCCATCACTTTATTAGAGGACTATGAGTATTAGTACTTTATACTGCCTTTAATGACTGTGTTATTGTTTGTGAATGCTGGCTGGGTAACACAGGCCTACCACAAGTGACTGCTCAGTACACTCTGCAACGGGACACTTTACTCCACCACCATGGAGCTCAGTCCTCTTCTGTACTCTCTGTTCATCCATGGCTTAGCACAGCAACAACACTATAAAGTGTACTCATGTCAATATTGTGACATAGAGGGTGCCGGCGCCCCATGTATAGAGGTAATGCCTCGCTGCAGCGGTCGCGTGTTTGACTCGGCTTGCAACCCTTTGCTGCATGTCGTCCCCCTACTCTCTCTGTCTCCCCATTTCACACTGTCCTGTATATTAAAGGCAAAAAAGCCCAAAAAAAAATAATCTTTCAAAAAAAAAAATTGTGACATAGATGAGTCACACTCCTGTTCCTAATAGAGAGGAGGAGGAGGAACACTTTGTGGCTTAATGTCCTGACATCAACCTGTAGTTAAATGTCAACAAAATAAAGAAACTTAGTGCCGACCTCAGAAAATAACACCCATAATGGGTATTACTGGTGCAGCTGGTGAAAGTCACTGGCTTTAAGTTCTTGAACAAACACACAAACACACACAGAGATTACTGAGGACCTTGAGTGTGCCATTAACAAATCCATTTAATTTAGAGTTAATGCTGAAATCCTTGATTGTATTTTGCAGGTTTGAAATAACTAACATAGGCTACCCATCTTAGAATATTTGCCTTATTTTGAATCTTATACTTTTTCAGTACTTAAAACCACAGATCTAGTGTGTGTGCTGTTATTTGATCCATGTTAGATTCTAGTTCCTTGGATATTTTTTTATCTCCAATCATACTTTTATTGGAATTTGGTTTGTTTCTTTTTCTATATCTTTCCATTTTGCTTTAAATTCTGACTTACACCAACAGTATACGGGTCTAAGTTGGGCTGCATAAAAGTACTCCATTAATCTGGGAAGACCCCTTTAACCCCTTTAATTGTAACCCCTTTAAGTTCTGTATTTTGTCGGACTGCTTGGGCTAAAGGTTCTATAAAGATCACAAACAAAATTGGTGATAGACAACAACCTTGTCTGGCTGATCTCTGCAACCATATTCTATCACTCAAATTTCCATTAATTTTGATTCTAGCAGTAGGATTTTGGTACAATATTTTTATCATTTGTACAGATTTATTATTGAATCCGAATCGCTCTAATACTTGATAAAGAAATGTCCAGTTAACACAGTCAAATGTGGGGCATCGGTGGCTTAGTGGTAGAGCAGGCACCCCATGTACAAGGCCGTAGCCACAGGGACCTGGATTCAACTCCAGCCTGTGGCCATTTCCTGCATGTCACTCCCCCTCTCTCTCCCCCCCTCACACTTGTCTGCTCTGTCAATTAAAGGCTAAAATGCCCAAAAAATGTCTTTTAAAAAAACACACAGTCAAATTCCTTTTTAACATCAGTACTAACCAAAATAATACTTTGATTCTGTCCTTGTGCTTGCCCAATTATTTCTTGTATTATTTCTCTATTCAATTAGTTCATTGAATATTGTCTTGGGTTTGATGACCCGATATAAACCCCGTTTGGTCTTCGTCTATTAATTCTACTATAAAAGTGTTCAGTCTTTTGGAAATAACTGATGTAAATAACTTGTAGTCTATGTTCAATATTGCGATCAGTCTGTAGCTTTCACATCTGTCCTTATCCTTACATGGTTTTGAATGAATTAAGTTATTGCTCCTGCCCATGTTGGTGGTTTGACATTTCCTTTGAAAGTCCAATGAAATGAAGTCTGAAGTGCAGCTATCAACTCTTCTTTAAACATCTTGGACCATTATGCAGGGTAGCCATCACTACCTGGGGATTTATTATTTTTTAATGAATTTATTGCTTGTATAATTTCCTCCCTTGTAATGTCTGATGTTTGTCTTTCATTCTGACAAGTGTCGATTGATGGTAAATCCATTTGTTTCAAAACAGTTCTAATTTCTTCCTCATTTGCAGCAGGTCGTTGCTTATGTAATTCCTTATAGAACCTCTTAAATGCTCTTTCTATATCTTCTGGTATAAAAATGTAACATGTTTTTTCCCTTTTTTCCATTTTCTTAAGACAGTCCCTTTCTTCTTGGGTGTACTTACACCATTTACGTTTAACAACATTATCTTCACATCATGACATACCATATTGCTTTGCTATTGTGTGTATATGTTTCCTCAAGCATTTCAAAATCCCACAAACATGAACAAAGTTAAAAAAGCTGTGAACTAAATTGGATGGGAAATCCTCTTCTGTGAGGGCCCATCCCCAGACTCAGAGCTAAACCCACCACATGGTGTTGCTCCCGGTCTAGACATGTCCAACTTTAATGATTCATTCTTTCCCTGTTCGTAACATTATATTATGAAGTGAAAAAAAGAAGCCCTTCAGTATTAATAAACTCAAACAGAGGGTTGAGGTCTTTTCCTATAGTCTCGTCAAACCGGTGTGAATGGACTTACTTGAGTGTTATCTTTAAGCCCTGTTACCTCTTTATATTAGAAAGATATTAGTTATCAGGTCTCCTCTGGTATCCTTGCAACTTTTCCTTCACTTGTTGTGTTGCCGTATCTTGCTTTGCTCTGCCACATCCCACTTGCTGCCGTCGATCCTCTCGTACGCTTGCCCAGCATTGTTGCTTAGTACGTCCACGGTTAACCCCCATGCATTCATGTCCTGCACTGCATCCCGCGCGTTGTTGTAACTCTTCCAATCAATTCCAATTGATTTGTATTTTTGTGAATGGGGTCTGAAAACGGATCCCCCTCTCCTTCAGTACCTTCTTGATACATAGGTAGGATTTGCGTTTTTGGACAATCTCAGTGGGGTAGTCATTGTCAGACTGGATTTTTTTGTTGCCCACTGGTATCCCCTTCTTCTGCCAGACTTAATGTAACACCATCTCCTTGGTTTCAAACTGTAGAAAAGTGACTACTATTGATCTCTGAGTGCCACCTGGACTTGGTTTCCGTGTGAGAGCTCTATGGGTGCGTTGGATTTGTAAATTGTCTCCCTTGGGCAGCTCTAGCTCCGTTTTAAGGAGTCGGTCTAAGTAGTCAGTGACAGAGCCTCCTTCTGTGTCCTCAGGTAGGACGTAAATCCGGACATTATTTCTCCGGGACCTCGCTTCTAAATCAATTATCTTGTCCTGCATCTGGCGTGACTGTTTTGTTATCTTTGCTAGCAGGTCGCTTGCTTCTGTGTTGTACTCCTCCAACTCCACTATGTGAGCCTGGGCCTCTGTCATGCTCGTCCTTTGCTCCTGTAGTTCTTTGTTACTTTCTGTGAGTTTGCGTTCAGTGTCTTGTCTGAGCATAGCGATTGTCTCATCTCACTTTTAAGTTAATCTTTGAATGCTGTTAGCTCGATGTGGAGTTCCCTTTTGAGGTCTCTTATATCGTTGCTTATACTAGCAAGTCCAGCTCTCAGTGCTTCAGCCTGGTTCATTTTCTCTGCTGCTTGACTTTCGTGTTCACTTATGTCATTGTGGTCGGAGACCTCTTCCATTGTAGACTGTTCCTGAGTTTTATTTGAGTTTTTAGTGTTTCTCCTGTTTCGGTGCCCACTCATCTCTAAGTTTATAGCCTTTTTATTTCTACCGACTTGGGCGAGCTAAACATGGTCATGAGGAGGAAGCACTGGTTAGCCCCGGTTTCACGACAGGTAGATTCACTTGCTATAGGGGTGAGGAAATAAGACCTGAACAGCCAATCAGAGTGATCTCTCACTGACAAGCCCCACCGCCGATTCAACATGCTCAATCGACAGAAAAGCTGCCGATGCCAAAGTGCCGACGGTGCGGGACACACTGCACACTGCATATTTATATTCCCTAAAATATGATAACGGCACAATTATCATTACTTGGACCTTATTTTTTGTCAGTATTTATCTGAAAGTACTAGAATGTCTGTAATATATCCACCATAATACATTTTAACTGAAGAATGTAACTCCCCCAGGTTGCTAAATAACCTCAGTGTCCTCACTCTACAGTCCTGTATATTTATGCATCCTGAGCCTGTGATGCGTTTAACTTGAGCTTGAGCTTTTGTTCAAAATGCCAGAAGGGGCTTTAAGACAAAAAGTCTACTATTAGTTAGGTTGTTGTTAGACACCAGAGGGTGTCAGATCTGAACGGTGGGTGTACACTGTAGGCTGTGGTAAGCAACAGACTTGTAACTTCTTCAATGCTTCCCTGTTTTCCCCCATTTGTTTGCCTAATGTGTATAAAATGTATCTAATATGTGTTCTCTTTTGTCAAGAAATTTTCTCTGGTTGACCAAGTGTGCTATGTTGTAATAAATGACCCACAGCCTGAGTGCAGGGTCGTCGGACTCGGGTGGGGTACAGTGGGGGGAATATACACTGAGATGTCGCCCGCAAAGATAGACTATACACCCACACACTAATATGTTGTTTTTGTTTGAAACAAAAACAGTCTCTGAACACACAAGCCTTTTAGTATTGTTCCAGAAATGATCTCCGAGCAGTACTGGCAGTGTTATCCATTGCTAGAGGAATCCATGGCAAAGGGAAAAGAATACCTACACAAGAAGGATGAAATCTCAAAAGGTATGTATACTTAGCATTAATGTTTTGGGCTTGACACATTGTCATTGATAAGACAAAAGTGGAAAGTTTGCATTATTGTTTTCAAAAGTCTCAGGTTACTATTGTCCAGACTAAAATGCATCCCTAGAGTTTTTAAAGTAAAACAGGGTCAGCATCGTTTTTTTATGGTCTCTTTTTTGGGGGTTCCAAAATGCTTAGTTGTATGTGGTACTGTACTTATCTATAGTCAGTGTATTCTGTACAGGAGATGTCAGTTAGCATGCCCAAGTTTGGAGAGGCAGCTGGAGTAGCCTACTAACACGGAAGATAAGCTTTGTACTGCTGTGGAGGAGTCAGCAACAAAACATATTTTAGCCACCTAAAAAAGTCCTAATTAAAGAAAAAAATCAATATCACTTTAAAAGTATGCTATATTGAGAGTAATATCATTGCTTTGCTTTTCTATTAGACAGCCTGTTCAAACGGGGGAGCCATTATTACACATTTCCCCATCTGTGCTCTCATTAAAGATAGCAAACTCCATTGACAAAAACAAAAAAATTGGCTCACTGAAAATGTGAGCTGCTGGTCTACCACTACAACATTCAATTAGTTAATTTGTATTGTTGTGTGATTTTGGTGAATCCAAACTAACCCTTTGAAAACCAAAGTCACACAATAACACAAACTAACTGATCAAGGCAGCGGTAGACCAGCAGCTCCTGTGTTCAGCAATGTTAAATTAATGTTTTTCTCAAGTCTAAGAATTGCTCAAGTCAGAAATTACTGTCTAATTATAAAGTAAAGCAGTGAAAATACTTAAAAAATAGTGTACAATCAAACTGATGCTGATTTTTTTAGGTGGCTAAAATAGTTGCCGACCCCTACACAGCAGGAGATTGCATGGCTTTAGTGCTGAGCTCTAGCCTGCTTCTCCAAACTGGGGGGGGGTGTTGACCACCATCTACGGTATATAATGTAGCCTACACACAACATATGTACCTCATACAACCCCACTTCAGAAAATGTGAACTGACCCTTTTAACTGTGTTAATTTTTTTTCTAGCCAATTCTTGATTGATACCCGAGTTTCACGTTTACTTAACTTTGACATTTCTTAAAAAGAATGAATGACAAAGGCGTATATAATCTGAGAATGTCAATAGTAATGTCCTCCTCTTTCACCCAAGTTCTTTTTGTTGCAAAAGATACAAAAATGCAATAATACAGATGTAAATATCTGAAATATAGGATTCATTATACAACACAGACGTCATCAGATGCTTTTCATGCAACAGTCAGTCCGAAATCATTTGAATCATTTCAAATGAATTAAACTATTGACTCTTGGAGATCCCAAAACAGTTTGATCACATCCTCTAAATAGCCTACGTTGGACCATCTAAAAACGATTATAATTTAAAAAAAATGTTGTTACTGCCATATACATGATCAGGGTTAGCACATATACTCAACAAACAAAAAACAGTACAAAACAACAACAACAACAAAAACAAAAACAAACAGCGTCCTCGAACCTATTCCTGCACGCGGACTACCCTTCGCAGCGGAAGGAAAGGTCTGGCCTCCGCGGAAGGATAGGATATAAACAGAGAACATGATACTACATTTCAGTTTGGTTCAAAGGACTGTCGGGAACAGAGCACCACGATGATGTGACTGTACCAGGAGTAAATACTGTACAGCTTTTATTAATACGTCAACGTACAGTGTCTTAATGTGAAACTAAATATAACTGACGAAGACAGATAGTCCCAGGGCTAACATTATCGTAAGCTATTCTGTCAGACTCGACGACGAAGGAAACAACCAAGTGTTCCTTTATGTCACACGGACGAAATCAGTGCTCACTGAAGAAACGTCACTGTCTTTCAAGAGGAGAGAAATGTGTCTTGTGGACTCGGGCGTCTCGTCGAAGAAGACATATCATAAGGACTAACATCCTCGGATTAACAGCAGTAATGTGTTGACATTCGCGTTGCATCCCTCAGATTTTTTATGCTAACACTGACGAGGCTCGCGGATGTTAGCTAGCTTTATATGTCGCTACAACTTGTATTTTAGATAGATGACGCTTACATTACCTAGCATCACCAAACAAGGTAACGTTATTGACATATTATTGTGAACATGTTTGTAGAGACCTGCTATGGGCAGCAGCTATGACGCTAGGTGTAGCCCCAGGGTTATGTCACTGTCAGGCTAACAGATAGCTCGGTGTCTGCAGCTACTTTCAGTCTTAGCATGGTCATGTCCAACTGGGTTGGCATCATGTAACGTTACACTGTCCCACTGAACAGGTTAGGTGACTAGGGAAACAGTGTGTTAGTGAGTCTGCATGGAGAGTAATGCAAAGCTGGATTGCAGCTATCCAACTGGGTCAAAGACTGACAGCTGGCACTGATACAGTTTAGCTCAGGATTGTTGTTAGCCATGCTCACAACCGTCTGTTCAGTGTGATATTACAAACATCTCAAGTTATTTAGAGGTTACGTTAATGCATCATATCCTGACTGCATCTCTTATTTATGCAGTAAGGGACACTAGAGCAGCCTGACATGAAATAAATCCGTAGTGCAAGAAGCAGCATTGCCAGGACTGAGAGCATCATTTGCTCTAGGATAATTTTCTGAAGAGGAGAGCAACATTTACAGCTATCCACCAGTGCCCAGTATCAACCCGACCATCAGCCCATCACAATGGAAACTGTGGGAGATTTTGAGTACAGCAGAAAAGACTTGGTTGGACACGGAGCCTTTGCTGTGGTGTTTAAAGGAAGACACAGGAAGGTAAATAAATAACTTGCCTGCAGTGTTATCTTGATTTCTTCTCCCTCATCTTTTGCAGGATAAATTGGGGCAAGTAGGGAGCTTCATTTAAAAATCTGGGTCAGTCAGAGGCATTGCAGAATGCAGTCCTGCAACAGCATATGTGGGCTGTCAGTAGCTTTTTATTGCTTTGTAATAATAAGCAACAGACAGTGGTGGTAATGTTTCACTGCTTTTATAGCTAAACATCTTGATCCAATCTTATGTACGGTGAAGTCATGATGTGACAGGTGATTTCAGTGTTAATTCGTCAGCCTGATGTTAGTTGTGTAAGTGTATTTATGCCTCTTGGTTCATTCATGAAATGGATGAGTCAGGCAGCAGTGAATGACTTGCTGACGTACTGAGGCAGGAGGGAGGATGGGATGCACTGTTTTGCCTTCGTCTTTTTAAGGATACAATCCTCACTTATGTAAGAATTGCACAAAATTCGTCCATAGTGAAGCACTGGACCCTACTACACTATTAACAGAAAATTGATTTAACTCAATACAATTGACTTGGATGTATCTTTTTTTTAATCACATAAGGACACAGGAAGTGCTGAGTTTGTTTGCATATATCTGACAGAGATGCAGGAGATGACATCATGTTGCCCCCACTGCTACTGGTGTGAAACAGATGGTTCTGAATTCCTCAATAAAAGACACTTTAGAGCATCCCCACAGTCCCTGCTGTAGCCTGGGCAGAGCAGCAATCGATAAATAGCTTACAGCTCGGAAACTAAGCTGACTGCAGGCCTGCAAACAATCACCCAGTCATCCTGGAAGCTGTGCATCAAGCACATCCGTCCACTGCTCACATTCCTTCCTGTGCTGTTAAAATGGTCCTGGCATATGATCAGTGTATTTACTTTTTAAGTCCTATCATCTGCATGCCATTTAGCCTATTTATAGGATTATTTCCACGTTGGAGGAACAGGAAGGTCAGAGCCACCTGCATGCATCAGATGTGATGGATTGAGTCATTGCATAGGCAGAGTTGGATGTTACATATAGGCTCTTGTTAGAGTATGATATCAAGAAATTATACAAAAATCACAAAAGATTAGGCTAGATAATCAGCCAATTTGTGTTAGCAATTGTGTTTTTGACTTTGTTAAGAATTTGATTTAACAAAAAATGCCAGAACAGAAACGCATGTCTGTAGTTTTATCCCAAAATCCAGTTACATTTATATCCTTTGAAAACCGTGACCCTCTGCAACTCTGCAAAATATATTAAACTTGACATTTTTCAGAGAGACAAGTTGGAACATGGCACAGCAGCTAGATTTCATTTCCTTAAGTGTAGGGGTGAAGGTAAAATCGATACAGCTTAGTATCATGATATTTTTGTGTATTACTGTGTTATATCAACCCACAGTGCCAAGTATCTTTTTCGTTTATTGAATTCAAATAAACACAAGAAGTTTGTGCTCTAGAAAAGGATCAGCACTCAGTGAATAACCTCCTAAGCCCTATGATAAGCTATTATGGCAAGGCTTAACTATACAGACCAGTGAGCAATGATAACTAACATGTCTTTGGGGTTATCTGGTGGGAACCTCCTTTCACCAGTGTTTTGTCTAGTTGGTCCCACGACACCTCCAGGAGGCTAGACAGTGATCTCTGGCGTCCCAGAGACACTCCCCTAATGCCAGGTCTCACTGCTCTCCACACTAACCTCCTTAACCTTACTTACACATGGCTTTCTCAGCCCAAACAGCATATATATATATATATATATATATATATATATATATATATATATATATATATATATATATATATGTGTGTGTGTGTGTATATATGTATATGTAAATATATATGTGTGTGTGTGTGTATATATGTATATGTAAATATATATCTGTTTATGTATATATATGTATACATACATAAACATATATATATATATATATATGTGTGTGTGTATATGTGTATATATACGTATATATATATATATATATATATATGTATATGTATATATATATATATATATGTATATATATATATATATATATATATACATATATGTGTATATATATATATATATATGTATATGTGTGTGTGTGTGTGTGTGTGTGTGTATATATATATATATGTGTATATATATATATCTATGAGGGCTGTGTGAGTGTGCGTGCTGGTGTGTGTATGAGCGAGCTGGAGGAAAGAGCAGGAGTGCACAGTTGGAGTTACAGCTAAGTTCTTGTTTGTTGGTTGTTTTGGCATAGTTACAACCAACAGTAACCTACACTGTTCAGTAATAAACGGTGGTTTGCCAAATAACTGCGTCATCCTTTCCACACGTCCTGGTGGACGCTACAATATGTTGTAGCTTACCAGTGACATATAGGTTATCTGTGAGATATAACATTACGTTTGGAGTGTTGTATCTCTAACTGTTTTGGTAACACGAGCAAACATTAGCACAGTAATGCTAAAATAACACGTTTATGTGATCGTCACGGCACAGTGTGGCAAATATGGGTTGGTACGATTATAATATATGCGTCTCCAGAGTGTTCTTTCACAGGAGTTCTTTCCACCTGGAATAAGCAATGCCGATATTCACTCGCATTTTGTCCCGTCCTCGCTTATCTGATCTTTTTCTTTTATTTGGTGGCGTGGTTTCCCTCTTACGGGGCAAAATATATGTGTGGTCTTCCATTTAAAGTGCGACAGAATCATAAAAGTACAAAGCAGGTTTAAGCAGAAGTGCCCCGGATTGAGCTTCACCTTCTCTGTCTCCAGTGACGGCAAGTTCGAGGTAAACGTTAAAGGCGAAGCGCGTATATCCTTTTCGGCCACTGTATTCAAATATGGCGACGCAAGAGGGCAGCCTCCAGCAGACCGAGCCCTGTCTGTGTGTATATATAGAGAAATCATTCTAAGCCTATGAGAAAGCTTCCAGTTGTATGTGAATTGCATTACACTTTAGTAAATATAGATTTATGAAAGCAATAGTTGATATTTGCTGATAAACAACCACGTAAATTACACATTGTAACTTTGATGTACTGGAATAGAACACTTTGGTCACACCTTTAATTTACCATTGTCCTACATTAGAATGAAACATATTTTTCACTTTAACTGCTCTCTATATTTGTGGTGATGAAAACATGGTAACAGCAGCTTGCTATGCTGCCCAATTTATTACACTGAACAAAAATATAAACGCAACACTTTTGTTTTTGCTTCCATTTTTCATGACCTGAACTCAAAGATCTAAAACATTTTCTGTATACACAAAAGACCATTTCTCACAAATATTGTTCACAAATCTGTCTAAATCTGTGTTAGTGAGCACTGAAAAAAAAAAACCTTAGCGTTGAAACCTGCAGGCCTGTCTGTGTTTATTGCTAAATTATCAGTAATGCAGTTAATCTCGACAAAATTATGAATATGTTGTGTTGATATAGATAGTGCTCCTAAATTTTGTGCTGGTGCTCCTAAAATTTTCAGTAAGGAGCACTGGTGCACCTAGTGGAAAAAGTTAGTCTGGAGATAATCCATCCCACCTGTTGGGAATCAACATATATTTACCTCACACGATGGCACCAAATATGTTGGGGTCAACACACTAGGCTTCACATGGAGGTACCAAATATGTTGGGGTTTAATTGGCTATCGGAAATAATTAATAATTATTATTAATAATTAATAATTATGTTAAATAATGTGACTTAATTAACATTAAATCACCTCGTGAGGCACCATTCCCGTAAAGGGAAAAATGATAGCCAGTTAAAGATATCATTCTCATAAAGTAGGATAAACTATTAATTTGGAGTTTGATTAATAATTAAATTAATGACAACATCCAAAATTAACACTAACGCCTGAAGGATTTCAGAGTTCTTGACGCAGCAGAGGTTGACTATTCATTCACTCTTGTGCAACATTAAACAGACAGCAGGTATGATTCCACATGATAATGCACGGCCCCATGTTGCAAGGATCTGTACACAATTCCTGGAAGCTGAAAACATCCCAGTTCTTGCATGGCCAGCATACTCACCGGACATGTCACCCATTGAGCATGCTTGGGATGCTCTGGATCGGCGTATACGACCTCGTGAGGCACCATTCCCGTAATGGGAAAAATGATAGCCAGTTAAAGATATCAGTCTCATAAAGTAGGATAAACTATTAATTTGGAGTTTGATTAATAATTAAATTAATGACAACATCCAAAATTAACAGTAACGCCTGAAGGATTTCAGAGTTCTTGACGCAGCAGAGGTTGACTATTCATTCACTCTTGTGCAACATTAAACAGACAGCAGGTATGATTCCAAAGAATTATATTTATTCACAAATTAGCAAAGCAAACCAAAAGACACAAATTCTAACAAACTATATACAAGCTTGGTGTGTATATGTGTGTGTGTGTGTGTGTGTGTGTGTGTGTGTGTGTGTGTGTGTGTGTGTGTGTGTGAGAGAGAAGAGAAAGACAAAGGCGGGTGTGGTGATCAAGTAGCCGTTTGGCCTACAAAACAAAAAGGCTGACAACAGAGAACTACCAAAATGGCCAAATCAAGGCTGGCTTCAGGGGGAGGTTTATGTCTGACCGTGTGCTCAGGACAAAGACAAAGGAAAAGAAGCGGGAACTTTGAAATGCCTGTTTGGGTGTAGCTCTGTTGAAAGCCTATTTGTTAATGAGTCTATGTCAATGTGACGTGTGTTGCAAACAGTCTGGATTAGTGCAGATTGTTTAGTTGTGTGCAAGAATCTGTTGTGAACAGTGTTAGCAAACTAAACACTTAGCTTTGGCGAAGCCAACTAATCAATGACCTGACTGCAATCTATCACAACAATACTCAGTAAACAGCATCATATACAACGAGTCAAACAGTTTTGCTTAGTCTGTAAAGCTGTGATAAGCTATGCCCAGTTGTTACATTACCGATCCTTGAGTGGATGGGGAAAGAATCACTTGGTGTTGTACTGCTCTGTTAGCCGGCAGAAGAAGGCTGGGAAGATGGTTTCAGGTGCAGTCATTGTTGGGTCCTTTGTTCCAAAGGTTCTGATCCGAGGAAGCTGGACGCTCTGTGTCCTTGCAGAGTTAGACGCTGGGTGCTAACTCACTTAGTTCCTTGTTGCTGGAAAGCTGGTTGCAAACCTTGTGTTTGCAAGAGAGTCTGTGATCAGTTGCCCTCCCTTTAGTGGTTTGGGCTATGAAGCCAGGGTCTAGGCCTCTGGACTGTTCCAGGCCCAACAGGAAAGAGGTCTTAGCTGTTCAACAGCTGGAGCAAGAGAGAGAGAGAAATCTGTTGGAAGGGAGCAGATCTACAGCCTGTGACATCACAGAGTCACATGTCACTGTAAAAGGTCTTGTCCAATCAAGTTTTGGGACTTGAGTCTCACTGAGTTGTGAGGTGAGACCTCCTGTGGAGATGGGTGTCACCTAGCTGTCTTTGTTTGAAGACAAAGAGCATGCAGAGGAAAAAGCCTTTAAATTGTGATGATTTTACCAAATGATAAATAATCTGTGGTCCTGTGAATCCCAACACACCTCACAGGTGTGGCATATCAAGATGCTGATTAGACAGCATGAATATTGCACAGGTTTGCCTTAGGCTGGCCACAATAAAAGGCCACTCTGAAATGTTCAGTTTTGCTTTATTAGGGGGGTCTGGGGGGTCAGAGAACTAGTCAGTATCTGGTGTGACCACCATTTGCCTCACGCAGTGCAACACATCTCCTTCACATAGAGTTGATCAGGTTGTTGACCGTGGCCTGTGGAATGTTGGTCCACTCCTCTTCAATGGCTGTGCAAAGTTGCTGGATATTGGCAGGAAATGGAACACGCTGTCGTATACGCCGATCCAGAGCATCCCAAGCATGCTCAATGGGTGACATGTCCGGTGAGTATGCTGGCCATGCGAGAACTGGGATGTTTTCAGCTTCCAGGAATTGTGTACAGATCCTTGCAACATGGGGCCGTGCATTATCATGCTGCAACATGAGGTGATGGTCGTGAATGAATGGCACAACAATGGGCCTCAGGATCTCGTCACGGTATCTCTGTGCATTCAAAATGCCATCAATAAAATGCACCTCTATTCGTTGTCCATAACATACGCCTGCCCATACCATAACTCCACCGCCACCATGGGCCACTCGATCCACAACGTTGACATCAGCAAACCGCTCACCCACACGACGCCACACACGCTGTCTGCCATCTGCCCTGAACAGTGAAAACCAGGATTCATCCGTGAAGAGAACACCTCTCCAACGTGCCAGACGCCATCGAACGTGAGCATTTGCCCACTCAAGTCGGTTACGACGACGAACTGCAGTCAGGTCGAGAACCTGATGAGGACGACGAGCATGCAGATGAGCTTCCCTGAGACGGTTTCTGACAGTTTGTGCAGAAATTCTTTGGTTATGCAAACCGATTGTTGCAGCAGCTGTCCGGGTGGCTGGTCTCAGACGATCTTGGAGGTGAACATGCTGGATGTGGAGGTCCTGGGCTGGTGTGGATACACGTAGTCTGCGGGTGTGAGGCCGGTTGGATGTACTGCCAAATTGTCTGAAACGCCTTTGGAGACAGCTTATGGTAGAGAAATGAACATTCAATACACGGGCAACAGCTCTGGTGGACATTCCTGCAGTCAGCATGCCAATTGCACGCTCCCTTAAAACTTGCGACATCTGTGGCATTGTGCTATGTGATAAAACTGAACATTTTTGAGTGGCCTTTTATTGTGGCCAGCCTAAGGCACACCTGTGCATGCTGTCTAATCAGCATCTTGATATGCCACACCTGTGAGGTGGGATGGATTATCTCGGCAAAGGAGAATTGCTCACTAGCACAGATTTAGACAGATTTGTGAACAATATTTGTGAGGAAATGGTCTTTTGTGTATATAGAAAATGTTTTAGATCTTTGAGTTCAGCTCATGAAAAATGGGAGCAAAAACAAAGTGTTGCGTATATATTTTTATTAAGTGTAGTTTGTTAGCAGAATTATACAAAAACTGTCTGACCGATTTTCACAAAATTTGGTGGAGGGATGTAACACATACCAGCTTAGAATACATTAGATTTTAGCGTTGATGCAACTCAGGGGGCGTGTCCACAGGCCGCCCACACGTGGTCGCCCATTCACTTCCATTCATTTTTTGGATGAGTATTAGGTGAAAACTGTCCAACCGATTTTCACAAAACTTGGTGGAGGCATGTAGCATGGCCCAATTTAGAAGCCATTACATTTTGGAGTGGATCCAATTAACGGGAGGGGTCCATGGGCAGGTAAGATTCAATTGCCAAACATCTCAGTACAATAAATCAAACGCACCCCAACCGCTGTGTTTTGGAGGTAGACGCACATGCGCAGTCATGTACTGCTGAGAGTGAAATCCCTGACCGTTAGCTCACACGCAGCTTGTTCAAGCTGTGTTGTTAAAAATTAAACAAAATACAGGGCTTGACGCTAACATTTTTCCCAAGGAGCACATGTGCTCCTAAGTTGAAAAAGTAAGGAGCGCACAAAGAACTTTAGGGGCACAATGTAAATTGATCAAATAATGTGTTTTCCGTGATAAACGTGATGCAAATAGACATTTACAAGCAAAATTATGTTATGAATTTCTATACAAAATGTACAGAAAGGTAAAATCATCAAGTTTTGAAAAAGTATTGCAATTTAATTTTGTCTTTAATGTTATTATCTTATATGTATTATCTTTGCAATATGATTATCTTATGTAATGTTATTACTATCCTAAAACATTCTCCAGGTCCTCTGAAACTCTGCAGGAGTTAAGCCTCTTTCACACAGAGCTTTCGAGGCGCCCACCACGGGGTAGGGCACAGAGGACAGGATTTGGGGGAGTACAGGCTCGTTCAGGAGCTACAGAGAGTTGAAATTATTTGAACTACGGGGTGAACGGAGCAGGCTTCCCCAGAGATCTGCCGCTTAACCCGGTCCATCTCCTCCACACTTTGACTTATTTCCACCCAGCCGACAGTGGGACTTATATTCATTGTGCTGAAAGTGGCTTGGAAAACCACCCATAACCGTGTCACACAGGGAAGAGGGAAGAGGGAAGGCGGCTGGAGATTATCATATTTTTTTATTGACAAAAATATAGGCTGCTTTGGCTGATTTTTTTTTTTATGCGCACATGTGCCCCTAAATATTTTTTACAGTTCACACACACTTATTTGTAGTTGCAAATGCGACTGAAATGCTCGCACTGTCGAGCCCTTAAATAACATGGGACATATCTGCTTATTATGCTACTGATTTTAATTGGGATATTTTTTGATGAACTGAATGACATTTAATGGAGTGTTGCACATCTCTAAGGCTGGGCTCATAGGAGTTCGCCTGACTCTCTCCCAGGGGAGGGGCTGGGGGAGAGAGGGAGATGTCCGGAGTCAGGACAGAGCTCAGCACGGAGCACAGACGGTTTAGACGCAATTCGGAACGAGTTAAAAGCAATTAATAAACAGACAAAGTGGTGTTTAAAACTGCATATATTGCAAGCAGATCTATTTTCTGGCCTAAAGTGCGGCCTTGACTGGTTCTGAATGTGGGCTTTCGCAGGCAGCCTCTCTCTCCTCTTCCTCGTCACCCCCTCGCTCTGAATGTAGGCATGGACTGTAACACTATATGGCGTATACTGCCCCATCAGTTCCAGAAGAGTCATAGCACTGATTCTTACACTGGTATCGTTTTTTTTTTTTTTTTTTTAAAGAGTATCAGCGGATGTTCATCATCATGGAATCGAAAGGTATTGCAAGTATTGGTTCTCATGAAATCACTAAGTATATGGTCTTCCTCTTCAAAGGTTGTAGAGACATTTTGGGAAGATAAATGAGATGTAAATGTATCAACTGATTTATGAAATTTTATTTCATTTTATTTATTTAGTTTAGGATAAATTCATACCTGACCAGTTAGTGCCACATACAGGTTTTACATTAAAGTCAAACTTGTTAGACTTTTTCTAGATGTGTTACCTCTGTGTTATAAATGTCAGTCAGCTGAAGTCACCCTTTAATATTAACTCTGTCCCAGTTGACATTTTCACATTATTTACAATCATATTGGCTAAAATTTCTCTAATTGCCCCTATTAGATCTAAAGTATGTTGGTACTCCTTTGGTATCATAGTCTTCTGCTCAGTCTCATTCTTCCGCTGTCTATCACAACACCTTCAGTCAATGTCTGGTTGCAGCGTTGGTGACGTTAATCTCTTTGTTGCTCACACCTCTGTAATCCGCTGTGATTCATAAATGAGATTATCCATTATTTTGGAAAATGTAAGCACACTTCAGTCTTTGCAGCTTGACTCTGGGCAGAGGAGAACTGCCTACTCTGCACTGCTTAACTCACCAGTGCACTGTGCACTACCAAGCCATTAATTTAGTTTGATAGAACACCTTTCACCCCACCCGCACATCTCCTCACCCTCCAGCATTGCATAATGGGCCAGTGGATTCACCCTTTTTTTTCTCTTTTTTTTTATGGGTGTAGTGTCGGCAGCTTAGTCATACTTGGCTGGGCAGGCTGTCAGTGAGCTGGATATGGATGCAGCTCAGTTGACAGTGTGTCACAGACACGCAGACTCATGTCACTCGCTCATGTGCTAGATTCTATGCCAGTCTTTAAGTGGAGTGCACTGGAAGAACTAGAACAGATCCTTTTAACCTACAATCATTTGGAAAGCATGTCTTTTTATCCATAGAATTTCTTCCTTATTATCCCGCTTAACTGACCATGTTGATTAAATTTGTTCATACTATCTGTGTGTTTTCCTCAAGGTCATAGGCACAAGCATTTCCCCCTGGATCTATTTTTGTGTCCTTAGCTGGGTGTTTGCATGTGTAGCACATGTCCTAAGAGCCTTTCGAGCTCACGTGAGCTCTAAGGTCTTTTTATACCTGCTACAGGAGCTCATTTGGAAACATTATTTTAGCCCAGTGAGAAAATATGTCTCTCTCCTCCCTCTTAGCTTTTAGTTTAAGTAGATTGGCTGTCGCTCTAGCTGTCATCTGAGTGCCTCGTCATTCAGCATGTCATTTAGTGTACTAGGCTGGCCTAGCTGTCAGAAACCCAAGTGGGCTGGTGTTATTGGGACAGCTAGAATTTGTTCCATTCTTCTAATAGGGCTTTTTTGTGTACATGCACAAATGTGTTTAACTTTATAAAAAATACAGGCACCTTTTTAGAAAAAATAAAAAACAATACACACACACACACACACACACACACACACATATATATGTGTATATATACATATATATATATATATATATATATATATATATGTGTGTGTGTGTGTGTATTTAATCTGTACCATTTTGTTAGTTACTGCACCATTTGGTGTATTTGTCCTTCTTTATCTGCAGTTCCATCACAATTTTATTTTTTTCAAATTTTATATACTTTATTAATCCCCCAGAGGGGAAATTCAAGTTTTCACTCCATTGTCATTAACACACAGGTCCGAAATACACACACACTTGGTGGTGACTTCGTGTCTTCTATTTTTATGACTATTTATTCAGATTAATTCATGAATTCATTAATAATACTGACTGAATATTGATCCCTACACTTCAGTTACCAACGTCTCATGATTACAGTAGCTTTCAATGCTGTTCTTGAATATATGTGAAACTAAATGTGACACTGGAAGTTATTAGGGGAAAAAACATTTTCTTTTTTTGTAAAAATATTTCTGAAAAGTAGAAAAAAGCACTAAAATATGAGGAGGTGTGCTCTGTGATGATGTTTAATGTGAGTTGCTAGGTTCGTATTACAGAGAGGTTACTGGAAAAAAAACCATGAATGGCTTGCTGAATCCGGTTTTCTTTTTGTTTGTTTTGTTTTTCTTGCATGTGTGTATATAATTCAGTGTCCCATCTCTAATCAGAGGTTTTTACAAGTCCGTGAACATTTTTTTCTCAAAAGCAGTTTGTAGAAATTTGAGTGGCAGGGAGGATAATTGTACAGTTGATCTGATCAGAGTGAATCAGATCAGATTGATGGATGAGAGGAACAGCTGTTTGTAAGTGAAAGCAGAGTTTTAGACCCAGTGCAATAAATGGTTGAGTTTCACTGTCACTGCGCCTGACATTTTGCTACTCCGTCTCTCCGACTGTTCAGCAACAAATTACTGAATGGTTTATATATTCCAACAGTGCACATAATTAAGGGTTCAGCTTCAAAACTAGAAAATCAAAACATGGTGGTGTATGTTTTATTCATGGTTGACTGCCACAAATAAATAAATATGTGAGAAACCCTGTCTCTGTAATCTGGAAAATGCAAGTGGAGAGTACTTGAAGTGCCCCACAATGCACCTTCCCGTAGCTGTAAGGTTGTTTATGCTGCACTAAGACAGCACTACACTATGGACAGCCAGCTGCAATGCATGGGCCATACCTCCCAAACTTTATAATTTGGCATCTTCCATGGCTTTTACCGTGTTTCAGGCATTATCTCTGAGTAAGACATGCGGTGCTGCACTAGTATGGGAATGTGAGAACTTTTGTGAATGCATGACTGCTTTAAGAAATTGGAAGTCTGCATCAATCCAGAGAGCTTTCAAACTCAGCATTGACATGGGGCTGACATCCAAGCTCCAGATGTCACTTGTAAAGCAAACAGAAGAAACGTCTGTGCTGCCTTCTCTGCCTTTTTCTTTTCACTCTTCACTGTCAGCTTAACAAACTCTCCATGCTCCGCTAGGTGCCACGTCTTCAAATGCCATATAAAATTTGTTGTTGAAATGTTTAACCTTGCTTCTCCCTTGAGGTATTTTATCTTGGCATACACTGCAGATTGCATATGTTACAGCTCTGTTACACACTTTGTAAAAGTTATTATGCATCGAGTTTGCCAATGGACCCGACACAACAAGGTAATTTCAACGTCACGTTTAATTGCATCAATGATTGCTAGCTGAGATTCATAATACATGTAAAGAACGTACATGTATAATGGCTTCACTATGGCTGAGTAATAACAGAAGTCAATGCGGTCGCTAACGTCACCTGGCGATGTATCATGTGAATTAGCCAAGTTTTGCTATAGAAAGTAGTAACACACGGAAAATAAAATGCTGTTGTCATTTTGTTTACACTCATGTACACATGCTCCCCTGCAGTCATTTTCAGACACACACACACACACACATACCAGAAAATAGAGCCTAAATGCACAAATCAAGTAAAGCAGGTATATTTATAGGGATTGCAGTAAGTAGGGTCAGCAGATGTAAGGCACCCCTTGACCACAGTGAATGATTCTAAACTACCCAGTCTTAGGAAGTCTTACTTTGGACAGCTTTGTGCAGAATGTTCCACCATGTTCAACTGAGTAAGTAGTTGATTTTACAGACAGCAGATGCATCATTTCATCTGTCACAACTGTTAAAGTGCACACTGCAGACAAATGTTTTTGCATATATTGCAATAAAAATGTTGAATTTTCAAAAAGTAAACAAATTTGTTGCTTATTTTTCTCATTTCAGAGACTTTTTTTTATTATTTCCTCTTTTATATATTACTCTTGCCCTTAAATATAATAATTTATTTTTTAATTTTTTTAATAACAAACTTAAAAAAATAATTTAATGAAAACACGCAGTATTTCTTGTCCGATTACTTGATTCATTGCCAGAATAATCGATAGAATACTCGATTATTAAAAGAAGCGATAGCTGCAGCCCTAGTTTCATGTTCACTTTCAGCTGTATGGATCGTGTGAAGTTACTGCTGATGAAAACTCAATATTTCCTTATTTTGCTGCTTCACACTGAAAGCCTTTACATAACAAAATAACGGGGCTTTTGTTGTGAAGAATCTGCAGGAAATGAAATGTTTTTTACTGAATTAGTGGAATTTTGTTTTCATTCATTTTCCGTAACCGCTTATCCTGTTGAGGGTTGCGGGGGGATAGGTTGGATAGGTTGCCGGACTGTCGCAGGGCTAAAAACATAGAGACAAACAACCAATCACGCTCACATTCACACCTACAGCCAATTTATAGTCACCAATTAACCTAGCCTGCATCTCTTTGGATTATGGGAGGACACAGAGAGAACATGCCAACTCCATATAGAACCCCACCCTGGGTTCAAACCAGGAACCAGGAACCCTCTTGCTGTGAGGCGACAGTGCTAACCACTACTCCACCGTGCCTAAGACTGCAGGGGGGAAGAATACAAGCAGAATCATCCACAGTGAGATGTTAGTTGAAGAGCTGCAGACAACAGGCTCTGAGTACACCTTACTGAATTCCAATTTGGAAAGTGTTGGAAATTGCCTGCTTAGGAAGAAGTAAATGGTTGGCTGAACCAAAGAATTGAACTGTAATTACAGTGTATTAGAGTAGTAACACCTACCTGGGTGCACACCTTTCGATCTGCCCACTCCACCGAGCTTACTGAAGCAGCAGTTTCTTGGTTAAAATTAAAAAAAAAAAAAGAAAAGAGTCAATGAGCTCTGTGGTAGGACTAACCAAAAGCCAATCAGTGCCACAGGTGGGACTAACACCATTGTTAAGCTGTTGCCAAATGGTGTGCTGAAACCACCAAGGAGTATTAACAGCAATGGCAAGTGCTAGACAAGATGCTTGCTGCTATCAAGGGGTGCGTCCCAAGTCTCTTAAATTACTGCTAGTGCTACTGCTAGCTGACTTTGCTAGCTGTTTAGCCCCTCCCACCTAGGAAAAAATGTGAGGAGCTAGCGCTAGGAGCGATGATCAGGCATTGTCAGTTTAAGAGACATGAGACGTCCTTATTCTGAAGCGACACATGAGGCGACGTCCATTCCTGATGACGGCAGCACCGCTGGATCTGCTGCATAACGGAGCCAGCGGAGCCCCCCCACAGCTGATCAGGAAAAACTCCTCAAAAAACCCCTTAACGGGGAAAAACAGTAGAAACCTCAGGAAGAGCAACTGAGGAGGGATCTCTCTTCCAGGACGGACAGACGTGCAATAGATGTCGTACAGAACAGATCAACATAAAAAATTAACAGTAATCTGTATGACACAATGAGACAGAAAGAGAGAGACAGAGAGAGAGATGCAGGACAGACGGTAATGACAGTAGTTTACTACAACCTTAATGAAAGTAATAATATTAATATTAATATAGGCTAATTAATATTACCTACAAGCTATTAAACATAGTGTGTGTGTGTGTGTGTTCGTGTGTGTGTGTGTGTGTGTGTGTGTGTGCGCCTGGTGTTATATCAACACGTGTGGTTCTGGATATGAGCAGCTGCACATTTAACAACCACACATCACCGACAGTCCGCTGAACAACGCAACGGGTTGTGAATGAAATAAACTTTATTACAACATGACAGTCTTGCAGGAAATATCATTAACGTTACTCTTTGTAGTCACATAGGCATGTGGATTACAGCGATTCATTGCAAAGAATGCATGTAACGGGTACACTTGCGCTGTTTCTCTGCCATCTCGTTCAAATGAGCCAGATGTAGGGGGCGGGTATTTATACGTCATGGCCTCAAGCTGAAAAAGACTTCCTGTTAGGAAGCTCTCAAGCATCCTAGCTCGTAGCTGCTTAAAGCTTGCTGCTAGCTCCTAGTGCTAGCTCCTTACTGCACAAATAAGAGACTTGGGACGGCCTAGAAGATGGCGGACCTCGAACGACTTCCGGTTCAAGCGAGGAGCTAGCAGTAGCACTATAAAAATAAGAGACTTGGGACGCACCCAAGGCTGTTCTAAGACATCTTCAGAATATTGCCTGACATCAAAGTTTGTTGTACTTTGTTCAGCTACACTCTTAAAATCCCGGCAAATCAAGTATCTTGGACTTGGATCATTGTGGACTTAAAATGACATAATCTTCAGGCAAATGTTAATCCCCCTCTCCCATGGAAAGAGTGAATACAGGGTGCACTCTGAATCACATACTTTAAGTAGGTACTGCAGCTGCCCTTACAAAGTATGTATTGTTGCATGTAGTACGCACATAATTGGGGCATCTGCTTCTTTGTAACATTGTGCCCCAAACGTTGACCCTCTTGCTCATATATCAGCTAACTTGGAAATAAAAAAAATGCCATTTGCCAAACTCGCCAGAGATGGAGGTTAACCCAGAGAGCTCTGCCATTGCTACTTTGTAGTGTGTGTAGTTTTAACTTTTCAGTTACAACTGCATACATTGTAGATTCTAATATATTCACAATAGTAAAAGTACATTTCTCATTGTTATTTTTCTAGTTATATCCTTTTGTTGTCAGTAATCTTAATGATTATTTTGTTCAGTTTAATTAGTATTCTTATTTTTACTATTTGTGTGGTCACCAGTTGCTTTAATACTGTCATTTGTCATTGGGGCTTCTATCAGCTGGCAAGCTGTAATCTGTTTGCTGCTCAGTTGATGTGACATATTTTCTGCTGTGAAGAGGATTGTGGGTCAGAATAGCCAGAGAAGCATGCTGGCTTGCATATCGCAAAAATTCAACCAGATGTAGTAGAATATCCTGGTATTAGTATATGAGGGAAGCAAATCTAGAAGCCGGTTGTATGTTTTACCATCATTCGACTGGTGGCTGGTGCTGCTTTCCGAGCCTGCATACTTTGTATTGGAACATTTTTTTTTTTTTTTTTTTTTTAAATTCTGGCATACTGTACAGTATGGGCAGTGGAATGCAGACAATGTCAGACTGAAGATGGTAACAAAGTGTAGCTAGTTGACAATTCTGTCGTATTTCAGCCAATAATAACACTGTAAGGATTTGGTTTATTAGGTGTTATGAATCAAAACAAGTTGAACGCCAAAGTTACTATGTTTAAAAGAATGGTTGAGGTGGTGTACAAAGTGAACAAAGGTCAGTCCAAGGCTTATTTTTTTTAAACATCCTCTTACCGCTTTTTTCTTTGTGTCATTTATTTTGTTTTAGCCTCTACTTTTTATTCTTTCCTTCTCTCTATTATCATTTTATTGCATTACAGGATGTATTATTGCCTTTTATGCACCTTTTTACTTTTCCAATCATATAACACATCTGCCTCTACTGGAAACCACATTGGTTAAACTCCTGTTGTTTTTAAATGTGCTACAAAAATAGAAGTGGCTTGACTTGACATCAGCAGGATTACCTGTTTCATTAATCTTTGATACAAGTTAAGGGGACATTTTACAAGGACATTGGGATTAAGTTTGATCTTTTTTCCTCTATCCTGCTCTCTATGTTCTGCAGAAGACAGATTGGGAGGTGGCGATCAAGAGCATTAATAAGAAGAACCTGTCCAAGTCCCAGATCCTTCTTGGCAAGGAAATCAAAATCCTTAAGGTGAGCCTTACACTTAATTGCCTCTAACTTATCTCCTCAATGTATTTAAAGAATGATTTGGCATTGACCTTATGTGAGTCTGCACCTTTGACAGAGAGGTACCTCAACTTCCCTGATAGAAATATTGATCAAAGTGGTGCCTTTAGCTGCTGTAGTATGTATGTTCCTGTTAATGAATCACACATGCAATTTTCTGTCCTGTTTTTTTACTCAGGAGCTGCAGCATGAAAACATTGTGGCACTTTACGATGTCCAGGTATGTTTTTATTTTCTGCACCAAATTGATGTAAGCATAATAGAGTATGAAGTGTTCAATAGTATTTTAATATTAATCTCCACTGAGTGATAATTGCTCTGTCGTTCTTTGAGTGGTACACAAGCAGGTATGTCTGTTCCAGTATCAACTGTATGGAGCCAGTGTTAAAAAAAACTTTAGTCTAGTCAGATGATTAAAGAGGATCAATGTTGCTGTTGCTTGTCCTTCAGTTTAATGCTGAATAAGGCCCTGGTTACACAGGATGTGTTTTAGCAGTTGGAGGTGCCTTTTTGTAATTGATTTTAATGAGAATGAAGCTTTTTGCAGACATTTTTTTTGCATTGCGATGCGCCTTGCGTTTTTCGCACTCTAAGCGCCTGGAGTTTTTGCCAGAGCTCTCTGAACGCCTTGTGTTGAAAAAACTTTAACTCAGAGCAGAAAAATGCCCCACGTCATATCTGCCTTTTCCCCATTGTCCAATCGGATGATTTGAGAGGCGACCTTCTGTGGTGGTCATGACAACAAATTTACAGCTGGCAAACAGGAGAAACTTGTGGTAGCAGTTGCTGGATACCCAGAGCTATAGATCCCAACGATAGACAGCAGGTTGTCAAACTGCCCCCGAGTCATCCTTTAAATATGCCGGGAAACAGCCATTGGCACAGCTCCTGGACCAACTGGTGGTACTCTTTGTAATCCACCCTCTTTTTAAGGGTCATATGTACCCACACAGATCTCTGTTTCCTTACGCCTGACAAACTATGAACTGAAAGCCTCTCACCCTCAACCAGAGCTACAGCAAGCACCCTCTGCCTGAACATTTTAGGTATACTAATAATTGTCAAATAAATAAAGTAAATAAACAGTACATTGATTACATAGGAATGTTAAGACGCGATGGGGTGGTTGCCTGGCAACAATAAAAAGTTTTTACTAATGGCATCAGTTAAAAAAAAAAAAGGCAGTGCAGCGTCCTGTGCGATCAGGGCCTAAGAATACCACCTGTCTCTCTCGACTTAGGTGATCCCATCAATCCCATCGGTCCAGTTGTCAGGGTTGTGCCGTACAGCCTCTACAAAGTCAGTCTGAGGGCAGCTTCTGCTACAAACCTGACAATGCAGTTTGAGTCAGAATGCACTATGGTGATACTTGAACCCCTTTATACATACAGTCCAACAGTATACATATACTAAATTTTGACGGGTGCCTGCTACCGCCACCGAGTACTATTAATGGTAGTAGCTGATTCATTGATATGTACTGCCTACTACAAGTACTGCAAACTACATGTAATACATACTACATGTATGTAATAATAATATTGTATGTATATATGTTAGTATGTTAAAATACGTATTTAACATTTATAATCCCAAAAGTAGCAACATTATTATTAGTAGTAAAGGCTGGAGTAGTATATGTTAGATGGAAAATGCTGATCTATAATGTTTACATGCTCATTAAAATGGAGATTCTGCTCCTGTCATTTCTGAGACACGCACACACCATGTCACAACTGCAATTAACATGTGACATGGTGTGTGCGTGTGAATGCTCAAGCTGAATAGCTTACACTACACTGCAATGCTCGCTTGAAACATTGAATGATACTATGTATGTTTGAATGATGAGGAATATTTGAAGGTGTTTTAAAAAGCTTACACTGCAATGCTGGCTTAAATGTGGATGAATGTCATTGAATAGTTGAATCAAAGCAAAACTGTGGTATATTTTAGTTTTTAAAAGACTGACTTTACACTGCAATGCTGGCTTTAATGTGTAAAAAGAAAGTGAAGTAGTAGGAATAGATGGAAAGCTGGGAAAAAGCTTAATTAGTATGAATATTATTGAAAAGTTGAATGATACCAATACTATTGAATATTTCACGGTTCTTGAAAAGCTGACGCTACACTGCAATGCTGACTTAAATGATGAAACACCACTTTGTACTGATTTGATAGTTTGTCAAAGTTCGTCAAGATTGTGTCTTTTTGCTGTTTAAAAACACGAATAGACTAATGAGTCTGTCAGCCAGTAAACAATCAGCTTCAGCAAAACATTTAGTTGTGTACTGACCAACTAGCACTATTAGATCATCCCATCAGTACCTTACTCAATTTATTCAGTATCTCTAAGCAGCAGCTTGTCCTCTCAGCCCTTAAGATTTTAACATTAGCTACCATAGTGTTGGGATTTAAATTCGGGTTTCACACGGAGGCACCAAATATGTTAGGAACATAATTTTAGGTCTCACACGGTGGCACTAAAGATGTTGTGATCAATCAATCAATTAATCAATCAATCAATCAATTTTATTTATAAAGCCCAATATCACAAATCACAATTTGCCTCACAGGGCTTTACAGCATACGACATTCCTCTGTCCTTAGGACCCTCGCAGCGGATAAGGAAAAACTCCCCCCAAAAAAACCTTTAAAGGGGGAAAAATGGTAGAAACCACAGGAAGAGCAACTGAGGAGGGATCCCTCCTCCAGGACGGACAGACGTGCAATAGATGTCGTACAGAACAGATCAACATAATAAATTAACAGTAATCCGTATGACACAATGAGACAGAAAAAGAGAGAGAGAGACAGAGAGAGATGCAGGACAGACAGTAACGGTAATAGCTTACAACAACATTAATGAAAGTAATAATATTATAATTATAGTTCTGGCTATTGTGGTACAATATGTTGAAAGTATATATTAATATCTGATAGTATACATATATAACAATAATCATATGTGTATAATAACAGTAGAAGTATGACTAATGATAACAGCAACATATTAGGGCATGCATGTCGGGGTCAATTGGCCATCAGAAATAATTAATGATTATTAATAATTAATAATAATTAATATATTGGTCAGAGATCTACTTGCCCAAAGTCAGTTGTTACTTGCCCTATAAAAATTGTTTAATTTAAGTGGCTATCAAATAACAAAGACTGCAGTTATTTTCTGTTATGTAATCTTTATTCACACTGTACTTATTAATTAAAACCACATATGTCATGTATTGTAGCTTAATGCCATGCCCACCTTTATTTATTTTTCACCCCTCTTTCCAGTTCTGTTGTATTAACACCGGGTTTAATATATTTTGCTTCCATCTCTCTGCCCTGCTCTCTCTACTTTACCAGTAGACTACCACATCCATGTGTTGCACAAAACGCACACAGTAGTGTTTCCCCTAGGATGGAGTTGTAGCAGCGGAGGTGAAGCACACACATGAAAAATAATTTTCACATGAGTGAAACTTTTTTGTATGCTTGCAAAGCACAGCCTGCTGGGATGTGTCTATGTATACTGGCACCAGAAGGGCTCTTTAGGACTAAGTACACACAGTACATGTGTGCACAGTAATGAGCAGGTGAAATGTCTGTCTAGCTTACACATGAGGTGTCTCAAGATTTAAGAAAATACAATTTTATTGAACATAATAAAAGTAAAAAGTCACTTGACATGCTGCTGTTCTGTGCTATGACCTATTTAAGTGCTGGAAGTTGTTAATTACGTGACAACGCCTGAACACAACACAAGCTCAGCACCAAGATTGCCATGCTGTGCTGCTGTGCGAGCAGCGTGTTTGTCTGTGCGTAACAGCAGTCTGTTGATGGTTATTTACACACTTTCCATAACAAAATAACTTTGTCAGCTGACAAACTGCACTGGGCTTGGATCAGGTTTAGTCAGGAAAATGCGGCCTGAGCCACTCTAGCGTGCTCACCTGTGTGTGGCGGAACTCCGCCATGCGCGATACAGAGAGCAGGGGAGAATTGTTAACGCGTGACCATGTAGAGACAGAAATGACACGATGACATAACACCATAAATAGTATATGTTATTATATGAAGAGTCTGTCGCGCAAAATAATATGACTTTAGTCTATGAAGAGGTAAGACAGTGCAGCATGTAGAGAGGCTTCAGTGTCGATTGGCTTCACTTGTGCCATGTAACCAATCAATGGGGGCTGTGGGCAGGACATTGTTACACAGCGTGTGCCTGTGACTTCAGGCAGAGAGACATCAGAGCCGAAGGAGCGCGTTTTAAAATATATTTATTTTATCAATTAGTTATCAACTTTTACTATTTTTAGCAACTTGCCCGATTGGGCAAGTGAGTTTTTAGTTTACATGCCTGACCTTGAGTTTTACTTGCCCCGGGCAATCGGGCAATCCTTATTGCTGAGCCTTGCAGTTAAAGATATCAGTCTCATAAAATACGCTAAACTATTAATTTGGAGTTTTGATTAATAATTAATATTAAACAGACAGCAGGTATGATTCCAGAGAATTATATTTATTCACAAACTAGCAAAGCAAACAAGAGAGAAAGACAAAGGCGGGTGTGGTGATCAAAGAGCTGTTTGGCCCACAAAACAAAATGACTGACAACAGAGAACTACAAGATGGCAGAATCAAAGCTGGCTTGAGGTCGGGGGAGGTGTTTGTGTGACCGTGTGGTCAGGACAAAGACAAAGGAAAAGAAGCGGGAATTTTGAGATGCCTGTTTGGGTGTTAATTGCTATTTGTTAATTAGTCTATGTGATTTGTGTTGCGAACAGTTTGGATTAGTGCAGAGATTGTTTAGTTGTGTGCAAGAATCTGTTGTGAACAGTGTTAGCAAACTAAACACTTAGCTTTGGCGAATCCAGGTAATCAGTGACCTAACTGCAAACAATCACAACAATAACTCAATGACAGCATTAAATCACATACAACAAGTTAAACAGTGTTGCTTAGCCTGTAAAGCTGTGATAAAGCTATGCCCAGTTGTTATGTTACTGATCCTTGAGTGGATGGGAGAAAGAGTCACTTGGTGGTGTACTGCTCTGTTAGCCGGCAGAAGAAGGCTGGGAAGATGGTTCCAGGTGCAGTCTTTGCTGTGTCTTTGTTCCAAAGGTTCTGATCCGAGGAAGCCAGTCGCTCGGGGTCCTTGCCGAGTTAGACGCTGGGTGCTAACTCACTTAGTTCCTTGTTGCTGAAAAGCTGGTTGCAAACCTTGTGCTTGCAAGTCTAACTTTGCCTCAGCCTTGAGTGTGGGCAACTCGTGGTCCAGGATCAAGAGAGTCTGTTAGCAATTGCCCCACCTTTGATGGTTCAGGGCAAGGAGTAAGGGCCTGAGCATCTGGGCTGTTCCAGGCCCAGCAGGAAAGAGGTGTGGGCCGCTCCGCAGTTCCCGAGTAAGAGAGCAGGACTGTCTGAAGGGAGCAGACCATCTACAGATGCCTGTGACATCACAGAGTCACATGTCACTGTAAAAGTCCTGTCCAATCAAGTTGTGAGACTTGTGTCTCACTGAGGTGTGAGGTGAGACATCCTTGAGATGGGTGTCAAATAGCTGTCTTTGTTTGGAGAACAAAGAACATGCAGAGAGGAAAAGCCTGTCCAGTTCATATTTTAACAAGTGACAAATCATCTGTGGTCCTGTGAAACCCAACAATAGTATTAACACAATAAAGTGGAGACAGAGCTGTCAACAGGATTAATTTAGATTGAACTGCACTATTATAGCACCTTCCTAGTAGGGCTGTACGATATATCGTTTGAACATCGCCATCGCAATGTGTGCATGTGCAATAGTCACATCGCAGGACATGCAATGTTTTCTCTTTTTTCAGAACATGTAAACTTTTGTTTTGCTTCAGAAAAGCAGCTCAGAGAGGAAGGGCTAAACTGGTAAACTGTATTTGATATGAGCTCCTGTTAAACCTCTATTTTAAGGGAAAAATGTGAAGTGTATTTCATTTCATGCAACAGTAAACTATCTCTTAACTCATGATGGCAACAAATCTGAGGAAATATAAGTATACTGGATCCTCCAACACAAGGCCCAACACCTCCTCGGACCAGAGTACTGCCAAGAGCCCAGGTGAGGTGACCCCACCCTCACCGACTTCGGGAGAGATGGATGTTGCAGGCTTGAAGTCAGAAATCCTTCTTTCGCTGAAAGCGGACATTTCAGCAGTGATAAAGTCAGAGCTGAAAAATGCTCTCGCTGATGACTTTGAAATTCTCAAGAACAAACTGAAGGCGGTGAAAATGGAGATAATAAACAACACCGCTGCGCTGAAGTCCGAGATCGACCAGGTGAAAGTTAGCATCAAAGAGGTGGAGGGGGGGCTATTGGCTTGGTCGGATGAAGTGGCTACTCTACAAAATATTGTGAGTGAGATGAAGACAGAATTGGCAGAACTGAAAATGAAGTGTGAGGATATCGAAGGAAGGATTAGGAGATGTAATGAATCACTGGTGTACCCAAAACACCCGACTCCAGCACCACAACCTCAGTGTCAAAGCTGCTTACTCAAGTGCTACAGTTGGATAAAGAGCTGCTGATCGACTGCTCGCATCGGAGCCTGGGGCTGAAGAAGCCGGGTGGAAAACCTCGCGCCATCATTGCTAAGTTACATTATTACCAAGATTGTGTCGAGGTACTGCGATGCGCTTTCACTCGGGGTCCACTCTGTTTCAACGGGGAACCAGTCACCATCTCTCCGGACTACACAGCAACTGTGGCTAAAGCCCGGGCTGCGTTTACAGAGGTGAGGAAGCTGCTTCGCGACTGACAGGGAGTCCGGTACGGGATACTGTTTCCAGCGTGACTTTGGGTCACATACAGAGGGGAGGACATGGAGTTTACTGACCCGGACAAAGCTATGACTTATGTCAAGAAGAACATTATTCCACCTACGGAGGCCGGAGAGTGTCCTTTAGACTGAATATCTTGACTGAATATGTATGCCTCTGTTGACCTACCGGTATTCTGACCATGTGTATATCACAATGTCAGATGCCCTCAGGTACAAATAACATAATGTCTACATTTTCTATATATACTATTTCTCTTTCTTATTGGTAATGCTGACCAGCTTGAACTTGTGTACTTATAGAATTATTTTATGCACACCCTGAAGGGTTAGTGTTATTACTAAAGTACTGGTTTGTTGCTCTTACCTATAGGATATCCTGAGTTAAAACCAAAGACATGCTATTTTAGTTTCTGATTATTAACATGGGTTAAATTGGTCAGCCATAGTTGGTTGTAAAAGACATTACATTTTATGGCATACAATGTTTATTAAGGGATCGAAATTAAAGTTTTATAGTCTAGCTGCTCAACATGATTAAGATATCCTCTCCCAAGAATCATAATTTAAGTTTACTGTGCGTTATAGTTAAAACCCTATTTTCTTTATGTTGGAGGCTCGACAGGAGCCCAAGTGCCCAGCTTTACTGTTCCCAACCACAAACACTTCATGTGTGGATTTATTTTTGAGGGATGTTGTTTGAGGGATGTTGTTGTCACCTTGTTCGTGTGGGTGATAGGGGGTGGGTAGTTACTGGACCTATTTACGAACTAAAGCTATTCTACCAGACTTTTAATTTTGAAACAGTCAGAACTGTAGCTCAATGTAGATATTGCATTCTTACAAGAGACCCATATATGTTCTTGTGATAGCTCTGGCCTTATTAGAGGATGGGCTGGCCAGGTGTATCAATCCAACTTCTGCTCAAAGGCTAGGGGCGTTGCTATTATGATTAGTTAAAACATACAGTTCACGGTATCTCATGTGCAAACTGACTCTGCACGGCGATATGTCATCGTGGTAGGAAAATTATACACGCTCCCAGTTATTTTAGTCTGTGTTTATGCCCCAAACTGGGATGACCCTACATTCTTCACCAATATTTTTTTCTCACTTACCAGATATGACAACACATTATCTAATACTTGGTGGTGATATAAACTGTGCACTTTCTCCTCTTTTGGATAGGAGTATTTCTAAGAGGGCATCCCTGTCGAAATCAGCGCGCTCTATTCAGCTCTTCCTGAGGACCTATGGTGTAGCAGATGTGTGGCGGTTTCGCAATCTCACCTCCAGGGCATACTCTTACTTTTCCCCAGTTCATAAGACGTATTCACGTATTGATTATTTTTTCCTGGACAAAAGAATTCTGCATCTTACAAAAGAATGCGATTACGGAGCTATAGTCATCTCAGATCATGGTCCCTTAATTATGAAAATGTATTTTCCTAATACACAATCAATATACCGTCCATGTGTCCACCCACCGTCCGAGTTTACTAAGTTCATATCATCTGAAATTAAAATGTTTCTTGAAATCAAACCCTAGGGATGTCATTAAGGGGTCAAACCATTTCATGCTGTGCAAATATAAAAAAAGGGCTAGTAGTGAGCGCATTATGTTGATCTGTTCTGTACGACATCTATTGCACGTTTGTCCATCCTGGAAGAGGGATCCCTCCTCAGTTGCTCTTCCTGAGGTTTCTACCGTTTTTTTTTCCCGTTAAAGGTTTTTTTTTGGGGGGAGGGGGGTTCCTTATCCGCTGTGAGGGTCCAAAGAACAGAGGGATGTCGTATGCTGTAAAGCCCCGTGAGGCAAATTGTGATTTGTGATATTGGGCTTTATAAATAAAATTGATTGATTGAATTGATTGATTAAGAAATTAGCGGATGAGATATTAGAGTTAGAGAGGCTGTACAGCCATTCCCCATCGGCAGATACAATTAAAAAAAAACGCTTGTCACTACAGACAGAGTTTGATCTCCTGTCCACTTGACAGGCTGAATACCTTATTTCAAAATCAAGACATAGTCATTATGAACATGGGGAAAAGTCCAGTCGAACATTTGCTCATCAGCTGCGCCAAAGAACTGCTAATCAAACCATCCCTGCAGTTAATGATGAACATGGTCTAAAATGCACTGACAACGAAAAAATCAATTCCTGTTTCATCCTTCAGATGTACCTACCAATCCCTCTGCCCTGGGGACTTTTTTAAATCCCTGAAATTGCCTTCTGTAGATGTAGAACTCACTGCTGAACTGGAAAGGGATTTCTCAGTCAAGGAGATAGCATCAGCAATTAGTGCTATGCAAAGTGGCGGTTTCCCAACCAAATTCTTCAAAAACGATTCTGATCAGTTATCTCCTTTGTTATTGTTGGTATTTGAAGAATCATTAGCCGCCAGTTCCTTACCCCCAACCTTGCGTCAAGCAGTCATCTCTTTATTACTTAAAAGGGATAAAAACCCCCTTAATTGCAGTTCGTACCGCCCTGTTTCGTTGCTGAATACAGATGTGAAGATTTTTGCTAAGATTTTGGCGCATCACCTTGAAAACATTGTTCCCTCTATTATTTCATCAGATCAGACAGGATTTATAAAAAATCGTTATTCATTTTTCAGTATTAGGCGTTTATTTAATATCCTTTATTGTCCCACTCCACCCGACCCTGGGAATATCGAGGTGATGCTCTCACTTGATGCTGAAAAGGCATTTGACTGGGTGGAGTGGGACTATCTTTTCAAAACTCTAGAAGCGTTTAATTTTGGCCCTAAATTCATTTCCTGGATCAGGATCCTATACACGCTCCCAGTGGCCGTGGTAGGTACCAATAATAATTTATCCACCTACTTTGAGCTGAAACGAGGTACGAGGCAGGGAAGTCCTCTTTCACTGCTCATATTTGCTGTTGCATTTGAGCCACTTGCATTAGCCCTGCAGCAGTGCTCCACCATCAAGGGGATACACCGGGTGGGTTCAGAGCATAAAGTTTCACTCTATGCAGATGACATGTTATTGTTTATATCGGACCGCCTCTCAAGCCCTCCTGAATTATTGACTTTACTTACAAAGTTCGAAAGAATATCTGGCTATAAAGTTAACCTCCAGAAAAGCGAACTTATACCTATTTCTTCTGTGGATAGATCATACTTTAGGTCAACCCCCTTTAAAATTAGCCATGAAAAAATAAAATATTTAGGTATATGGGTCACACGTAACCACAAGGATCTTTATAAGGCTAATTTTCAACCCGTCTTATGTAATCTTAAACAAGACCTGGAGCGCTGGGACCCTCTGCCTTGCTCCTTAGGGGGGAGGATCAATATGATTAAGATGAATGTTCTCCCTAAGTTGTTTTATTTATTCCAATGTTTTTCAGCCATATAAAGGATGAAATCTGACTATCTAAATTAGAAAAAAAAAATTGTTAGAAAAATAGGAAGACAGCCCAGGATTAATAAAAATATATTACAGAGGCCTCGCGCAATGGGAGGTATGGCACTTCCAAATTTTATGTATTACCATTGGGCTGCCAATATAAGAGCAATGTTGTATTGGTTGAGAAATGATGGCACTGATGTCATTAGTAATGAATGGATAGTGTTAGAGAGGACATCCATTGGATCTACTTTCCCAGTAGCTTTATTATGTTCCAAATTACCTTTCAAACAGTCTATCTCAGCCTTCACCACTAATCCAGTTGTTATCCATTCAATTAAAACCTGGAACCAGTTTAGAAGGACCTTTAATCTCTCTTTCACATGCTGCACCATTGATAAAAAAATCATACAGCTTAGAGGTTTTGTGGCTTCTAATTCTGACTGTTTCCCATTGAGTCCTCCTGTATCTCAGCTTGAAACAATTTTAAAATGTAAAGTCAACACAAAACAAGTAATAGGCAGAATTTATACATTGCTTAATACACATAACCTGAAGTCTGGATAGTCTTCGAATCAAATGGGAAACGGACATAGATGAAACGATTCCAGAAGCAATATGGCAAAAAATTATACAGAGAATCTACTCTTCCTCAATATGCCTCAGACACACTGTGGTTCAGTTTAAAATAGTGCATCGTCTTCATTGGACCAAAGATAGATTGTCTAAGATTAAGACGGGTATTGACCCTACATGTGATCGATGCAGACAAGCTCCTGTCACATTGCTGCACATGTTTTGGTCGTGCCCCAAGCTGTACAATTTTTGGCAGTCTATCTTTGAGGCATTCTCCGGAATATGTGGGAAAACAGTACACCCATCCCCTCTGATTTCATTGTTTGGTGTGGCTCCGGTGGATGTCACTTTCTCTAGGTGCTATCTAAACATGATGGCCTTCTTACTCTTTGTTGGCTAGGAGGCTTATTCTGTTTTTTGTTTTTTTTTAAGATTATTTTTTGGTGCTTTTTGCCTTTAATGGACAGGACAGATTGAAATGGGGTGAGAGAGAGTGAGAGAGAGCATGAATGACTGCGGACATTCCGGGCCTTAAGAGGATCCACCAGAAAATTTTATGTCATTTGGCAGCCATTTATTTCTTTTGTAGAAGGCACGGCAGCTGCTAACACATCTATGTAACCCAAATGTGTGTGTACCTTGTTTGTTTGTGTTTTTTTTTTTAATCTCTGTCATGTCTTTCTCTTTTGCTTTATTTACTTAGTTTTTTTATATGTCTGAATCTGCAAACTTATATTTGAATGGGTTTATAGGAGTTTGTGTGTGTGTGTGTGTGTGTGTGTGGATGTATGTAAATTTACTGAGGGCCTAGTACTTGTGGGTGGGGGGCATTGGGAGGTTGGTATGAATGGACAGGAACTAGATTTGATGTGTTTCATGTGTGAATTGCATATCTTTTGTTTGTTACTTTTGAAAATAAAAAAGACCTTGATAAAAAAAACCCGAAAAGCAGCTCTGAAGAAAGCTCCTTCCTCTGCTCCGCTCGCCTCCTTCTTTCTGCCGCTCCCCCTCTGAGCACTAAACAGCCCTCCCCCTCTCATGCACATGCTGCAGTCACACACTGAAAATGAGCGACATGCAAAAGGGAGAAACGGTAAAGGAGGATTTATGCCTGGTACACACTACACGACTTTTCAGCCCGTTCTGAAAGTCACTCTGTCACATTACACGATTGTGGAGTCATAACATCGTGCCTTGAGTTGGCAGACAGACATGACACACTACACGATGGTACACACCAATTATCCCCGGTCGTCTTTCACGACGTGTGTGATGTCATCTGGTTATTCTTGTTCTATTTTTATTACTTTTATTATTTGAGTCACTGTGTCTGTTCATGTGCCAGCCGAAATGATGTTGTAGTCACCTGAAAAGTGCCAGCAGATGGCAGGAGCTACATTTGAAGTACCATACGCAAACATACAAGCCACTGAAAGCCACTGAAAACAAGTTCCTACAAATGTTTCACAATAAAAACCTATTTAGAAAATGGAGGGATTCTCTCAGCCAAGGATATAAGGGACTTTTAATTTGAAATAAATTCAGGAAGTGTTGAGTTTGAAATGACGGCGCGAAATATAAAGATACAGAGGGAATAATAAATAACGTCCCTTTTATAATGTAGTCTGTTTCAAATGAAGCTGGTAGCCTCTGCAGTTGTGGTCAGTAAAAGCCCCGCCACTATTTTTTAAATTTTTAGTTAGTTTAAGCCATCTGGTGAAAATTCTTATATTTTTATAATATCGCAATAAATATTGCAAAAAATAAAAAATAAAAAAATCGCAGTGTCAGTTTTTTCTAATATCGTGCAGCCCTACCTCCTAGTGATCTGACCACTCAAAACACTTCAATACTACATGTCAATTTCACCTGTTCACACACACATTCACACACTGCTTGCTGACGGTACCATTCACGGTGCCACCTGCCACTCAGCTTATATGCACTCAAACAGTGATGGCACAGCCATCTGGAGCTATTTGGGTTTCAGTATCTTGTCTAAGGGTACTTCGGCATGCTGACTGGAGGAGCTGGAGATCAGACCTAATCTTCTGATTTATGAACAACCCACTTTATGTCCTAAGCCAGTCTGTTGAATATCCAACATGCAACTAAAGTCACTGCGGTGCTGTGGCCGTGGCTGACTTGGCTGCAGTGTTTAAATAGTGCTGCTGTTGTGCTGTGCTATCTGTCTTGCCTGTCTGTGCGCTGTCAGTGTCCTCTTTTCACTCTGCAACGTTATGTGCAGCATGAATAATATGGACGTGTGGTGTGCATGGACTGTGATGTGAGAGTGTACAAAAAGTGTCAGTTGCATGAGTCTTATGGTTTATGTGTGAGAGTTGGCAGTTTTACCAAGTTATGTGTATCGGTGCATGGATAGCTGAGAATCACAGCACAGCTCAGATTTTTGTGCACTACTGTGCATGTGCAAAATCTTATTTATATTTAATTTTTGTTAAGAACTTTGTTCTTATGTTGTCATACATTGTAGCCGGAAATGTGTTTCGAGCTCGCCTGGTGAGTCAAACAGGTTTGCCCTAATGAGACTGAATGCACAGCTATTGTAGGACTAGTTCAGTCCCGGACAGGTTATCAGACTATCACTGGGGTGGCACATAGAGACACACACTCATGCTCAAATTCACAACTGCGGGAAATTTAGAGTCACCAATTAACCTAACCCATAATCCATGTTAGGACTGTGGGTGAGGGCCACGTTTGGAATGTGGGAGGAAGCCAGAGAACCTGGAGAAAACTTGTGCTGAAAATGCGGTTGAGTCAGACATGAGACAGAGAGCCCTTAAGAAGGCCGTCTCAAGTACTACAACACTGCTGCTTTGGAATAATTGCTCAGTCACTTTGTCCCTCATCATGGATGCTCATCCGAGGGGCCCATGACCAGATGTTAAATGAGCGTAAACACAGCCTAAATCCCCCTTTGTCCTCTGGCTTGGAGCTTGGCATCTAGCAAAGTCCTGTATCACATAATCATGACACATCCACTTTTACATCCCGGCAGATTTTTTTTTTTTTTTTATACAGTGTTTTAAAAATAAATAGTCATTGGTGGAGGAGGAAGAATATGTTTCTGGTCCTGGTGTTTAAGGTGTTGTAGTGTATTAGTGATGACACGTGCTACACATCTTTGACTCTGTTAGATTCTCCACAGTTAAATTTTTTTATTTATTTATTTATTTTTAAGAAAATATGAGCACAAGAGTATAGATCATTCTCATTTACCAGCCTGGTAAACAAGAGTGGAGAACAAAGTGGTGACTGCCTAGCATACCTCTGAAGTGGTCATAAAGTCTGAATGTGTCCATTACTTGATTATTTATATTCCTATAGTCCGTTAGGATCACCGATCCAAAGAAAGGAAAAGGGTTTTCATAAAATGAATTCAAGTTGTTAATATTGTTTTCAGGGAATTAAGAAAGGTATTGTCTTGTTTGTCTGACAATTTGATTGTATTTCCCACCTATTTTTAGTTTTATGTGAAAGGAATTATAGGTCCATCTCATACAGACACCCGTTGAGTTCACTAATTAAAGCAAATTAAAGCCTGGCCTATTAATTAAAGTTTTATGGTATACTACAAACCACTCTAGTGTCATTATAGGTATCGAATGAAATACCTGATCGATTCAGTATTGGTAATGATTCCATCCTGGTTGTGGAACAGCAGGGCAGCTCTATACCCTTGCAGGGCTGCTGGAGGGGTTGTGGGAGCTTGCCCATCCAGTCTACATGTGTTATGTGGTCTTGAAGAAATCCAGGTTGGGAGTGAGTTACTGCCCCAAGCGAGGGAGTTCAAGTATCTCGGGGTCTTATTTAAGACTGAGGGTCAAATAGAGCATGAGGTGGATTGGCAGTTTGGTGTGGTATCTCCAGTGATGCGGGGGCTGCGGCTAACTGTCATGGTGAAGAGAAAGCTGAGCCAGAAGGCAAAGCTTTTGATTTACTGGTCCATCTAAGTCCCAACCCTCACCTATAGTCATGAGCTGTGAGTAATGACTGAAAGAATGAGATTGCAGATACAAGTGGCCAAAATGAGTTTCCTCTTAAGGGTGAATGGAGTCAGTCTTAGAGGTAGGTTAATGAGCTTGGATGTCGGAGAGAGCTTGGCAGAGCGGGCTTCAGCAGCAGAGAAATGCTCATGGACGATGTATATTACTGAAGTTATATTCACTTTATGTTTCACTTTATGCAAATGGGGTCCGTCGGCCGGTGTAGCAGCCGGAGCCGATCTGGTACCTACACCGGATCGTCAAACTCTGATCTAACTATCAGTAGTAACAGCTGACCAAACGTCCTCTTTTGCCCGGACATGTCCACTTTTCACGTCCCGTCCGGGGTTTTTTATAAACAGATTATAATGTCTGGTTTTCCGCGTGTGTGTCATTTACATCAGCTCAGCATGATAGAGACCTATCGTTAGATGTTGTGGTTAGCCACCCTCCGCTCCACACCGCTCCGCAGCGGAGGCCGCTGGCCAGAGCGCTGGTGCCCCGGCGGGCAGCAGTGCTTGCAATACACTGGTGGAAATGATTAATATTTCGATAACATCAGCCAGATGTTTGCTTACCTGTCTAGTAGAACACACGTGAGGTTGGCGTCGAATTGTAGTCCTAGATATTCATGAAGCTCTCTCCATCTCGGAAAGGCCACACCAATATTTAACCTTGATTTAGCTCTCTTCTTATCCCAAATTCTTCTGGGATTGCTTGGTTGACCCGTACGTTTCCGTTTTACTGGGTTCTTTACCGGGACAGCTTCGGTGTCAGAAGGTGCCGCAACCGTTAATGTATAATCATGATCCATGATGAGTTAGCTTAGCCTAGCAACAGTAACGTTCATCACTCTGACGTTACATCCGGTCTGCTTCTTCTTCTTCTCCTTCATTTAATGTCTATGGTAACTGGAGTTACGTCGCCATTGACCTGCGACCTAATGACACGGTCCGTTACTTTTATCTATATTTAATATTTATCTGGGTTTTAAAAATTATATTATACCTTTAAAGGATTGTCTTTAAAAAATCATTACATTTGAGTGCTCTCCCAAGAAGGAGATAAAAACGGAATAAATGGGGAGTGAGGCAGAAACAGTTGAAGTAATGATGAAGCACTTAAGACATAGTAGTGGTACTCCCTGTGTTTGTGTAAGCCTCCCACAGGGACCCTGCTGATCAGTCCATCCATCCTTTTTTGCTCAGCAGGCAGGATACAGTAGACTAGGTAGCTTCCATCTGTGATGAGAAACATACAGTATAAATGTGATAGAGTGTTACTGAAAAAGAAAAAATGTTTATGTGTACATAATTATTTACCAAGGACGCCAGTTAATCAACTTAAAGGAAAGCTACAGTGACTCAAACTAGGGACAGCTTATGCATCTTTTATATGTCTGTAGAGATAGTAGCAGGAAGGACATAGATGGTGCAAGTCATAATGAAAATACTAGTCACACTTTTGGAAGGTTATTTTTTTCATCCTGTCGAAATAAATTGTTTAAAGGAACAGCTTTAGACAATATTGATACCACTCTCATATCTGTCCATTAAATCTTAAGCTACAGCCTCCATCAGCTTAGCTTAGCATGAAGACTGGACACAAGGCAAAACATTGAGCCTTACTCTATTCAGATAATCAAATTCATCTGCCAGCGCCTCTAAAGCTTGTTGCAGTTTTATGAGTTATGTTGGTGGAAGTAACTTCATGTTGAAAAGAGAAGTATTGGTATTGATCTTGTCATCTGTCCCTGCAAGAAAGCGAATAATCATAAATGTTGAAATATTTCTTTAATGCATAAAAAAAACAACATTGGCTGCAGTGTTTCCCACAGTATTTTTAGAGACATACACTTTTTGTATATGTTTGATTTAAAGGCATCAGTCTGGTGAATTCTAAGAGCCAAGTTATGATGGCAGAATATGCCTAGATTTCAATATCTTTGTGCTTTTTATGTGTGAAAATTTTTTTATTTTTATTGATAAAAACACTAGTGGTATGTTATGGTGAAGGCTTACACTTAAAATACGGCTAAGGATTAGTGGTTAAACTATTCAGTATTCAAAAGAAAAATGACTAACGTACTGATCTATCTCTAGAGGGCCATTTTGTTATATTAAATCATGTGCAGACAAAATATTCTTTTAAAACTCTCTCTCTCTCACACTCACAAACACAGTTACAGATACGCAAAACAATACAAAATAAGCAATACGAAAAGAAAGCAAAAGGTAAGACTCAAATTAATTAACACAAAACAAAGCCAAAGAATTCTCAGTAGGAGCTTCACCAGTGCGCTACAGAGTGACGTTCATTTACCGTAGGCATTTTATATCTGGCCGATTTTTGGAGACTATGGCAGAGCAAATTAGACTATGGTGGGCTGACAACACTGGGCTGATTGTAAGACAAGTAGAAGTCTTATGATCTGAGTTGTATCATATTTGTCTGATATTTGAGCTATTATATTTATTATGCTAGAGATGCATTGTTTGCCTCAGGGATGCACTTTAAATACTTTAGGAAGAAAATATTTATTTCCCCAAAATTAATGCCTTAATGTCAGTAGTGGAATCCGTATTTAGCCTGACATCTAACCTGACCTTAAATCAAGGAACCTTGTGGTGTTGGCAACAGACAGATGCTGTGATACTGCTGTTGTGTTTGTTACAGTGCATTCTCGATCCCTCAAAGCCCACTTTGTCAATAGTGGTTTGAGTAAGTTTCTTCATGCACTTCCTCTCTTTGTATCTTGGTTTTGTTGGTCTGCTTTCTGTCTCCTCTGCCTCGGTTGCCTTCAACATTCACTGGGCTCCTCTTGAAATGGTTTAGGGAAAGTCAGCCTTTTCAGCTGTCGTTGTTGTTGTTGTTGTTGTTGTTGTTGTTGCCGTTGCCATGTGCTATATGACTGGATTTACTCAGCAAAACAGAAAATGTAACCCCAGGTGGTTTGTGCAACTGACTAGTAATAATAATAATAATAATAATAATAATACATTTTATTTATAAGTGCCTTTCAGAACACTCAAGGACACTGTACATTAATAAAACAAAACAATAAAAACACAGATAAAAGCTACGCAGAATGAAATGGAACAATGCAGTTACAGAGAGTATGATATCTTGAACAGGTGGGTTTCGAGTGTTGATTTGAACAGTGGAAAAGAGTCAATGTTACGGATGTCTGGTGGGAGTGAGTTCCAGAGTTGGTACTGAGGCGGGCGGAGGGCACAGAGAGTTAGATGGAGGAAGAGGATCTGAGGGAGCGGGAGGAGGTGGCAATGTGGAGGAGATCCGACAAATAAGTTGGTTTGCTGGATAGGTAGAGCTGGGTGTCATCCGCAAAGTAAATGGATATTGAATTTGCGGAAGATATTGCCAAGGGGAAGGAGGTAAGTGATGAAGAGGAGGGGCCCCAGGACAGAGCCCTGTGGCACACCTGAACTGATGGGGGAGGGCTGGGATCTGACAGACTTGAGTTGGATGAACTGACCAGTCTATGGGGGTGTGATGCCAATGGAAGATAATCTATTGAGGAGGATGGTGTGAGAGATTGTATCAAAGGCTGCACTCAGATCAAGGAGGATGAGAATAGTGAGTAAACCGGAATCAGTTGCCATGAGGAGGTCGTTAATGATTTTTATGACTAGTCATACATAGTCTGTACTTTTGACAACAAAAGGCATAGATATTCAGTTTTTACTACTTCCTTCTTCCCTTTCTTATAGAGACACTGGGCAGTAAAGCATTTCCAACATTTGGACAGGTATGAAACAAAAAAGTGAGCATCTGTGTTGATAAGGGTATATAAATTAAAGGGACAGTTCACTTAATAATCAATAAAATAATTTTCCTCTTACCTTTAGTGCTATTTATCGCTCTAGATTATTTTGGTGTGAGTTGCTCAGTGTTGAAGAGCAAAGGCAAGAGGACTGGCAGACCTCTAGCAAATCTGAGTATTAAAGCTGCAGGTGTCAGATGCTCTACTATTTTTTATTTATTCATTTTATTTGATAGGAACGATGCAATTTAACATAGCTCCAATACAGAGTATGGTACTGATGTGTTGCAAAGAGGGTTTATAGCTATTGCCAATTTTCAGCTCTAGTCTAATTAAACTTAAGCTCTTTCATACAAATCTTAAAGAGAGCTTGCCCCCAAATGAAAAAATACATTTATTTTTTTCTGACCTGTAGTTTTATTTATCAGTCTAGATTGTTTTGGTTGAGTTGCTGAGTGTTGGAGATATTGGCTATAGAGATGTCTGCCTTCTGTCCAGTACAGTGGAACAACATGGTACTCAATTTGCGGTCTACTCAAAGTAAAAACAAACAAAAAAACCCCATACATTTGAAAAGCTCAACAGCAATGTCTCTTTCCAGAAATCATGACCTGGTTACTCAAGATAATCCACAGACCTTGTTGGGAGCAGTTTCATGCAGGAACTGTGTTCTTTCATCTGAGCTACACCAGCCAACCGTATTACTGCACAGAAGGAAGCATGCATCTACTAATAGATGAGAGGCTTATGCTTGTGACAGCGTGAGATGTAAACATTATGGTGTCTTCTTTGGCTGATATGCAACGTTAACTAGCTCTGTAGTGCTAGGTGAGCTAGCAGTAGGTGCATGCTTCCCTCTGTGTGATGATATTGTTAGCAGTTGTAGTTCAGTAGAAAGAAAATAGTTCCTGCATGAAACTGATCACAACAAGGTCTGCAGATTATCTTGAGAAACCGGGTCATGATTTCTGGAAAGGGACATTTCAGTTGAATTTTTCGTAAGTATATTTTTCTTGGTGTTTTGAAGTCCACAAGCCAAGTGCCATCTAGTTCCATTATGCTGGAGAGAAGGCAGACATCTGTACGGTTAATATCTTTAACACTCAGCAACTGACAGCTGTAGCTATAATACTTTGCCAGAAGATTTGCCAGAAGTCACCCAAACGCTCTTGTCTTTGTCAACAGGATGTGGTTACTTGTTAAATCTAATAATAATAATGACTCATAAACCCAGGCTTCTGACCTGTCAGTTGTATACACTATGGGCAGTTACTGATTGGCCTGCTGACAGTTAATGACTACTGCAAAATGTCAAGTCTTTTCAGGCTTCTCCACTGTCATTGTTAGCCTTGCTGAGTCAATCAATGCCATGTTAATTTGCATTTCCATTCATCTACCAATTTAAATGCACAGAGTTGTGCCTAAGATTAACCACCTCTGGAGTCAGGCCAAAGCAGACCAGTGTTAACATTCAGTGAAGGTTCAGTGACATGTTTAGATAAAGTGCATCACATATACAGAAACCGTCAGAGGATTGATGCATATTTCATATACAGTTACCAAGCTATACAAGCTAAAAAAAATTGGGATTTAGTGTCCCACTCAAGGGCTGGCAGCAACTTTTAAGGTGATATGTTTTCTTGTATGTTACTCAATGTATGAGTTGATGTTGTGAAACAATCAACACACCTTAGTGTCACTGTGACAACTTTGACCATTCCATTTTGTTGTGGGCTCTCTTGCATGACTTATGCTATAGTGATGATTGGATCTTCAAGCGCTTAAAAAATGTATATGAATTTCAAGCGGATTAAAGTATTAAAAGGTTTCAAAATGTTTTAAAACTTCACTTAATGAAACTAAAGCCTTCATGTACACCTGTATGGCCTCTTGTCAGCTTTTATGAATGCAGTAAACCTAAGGCTGCCTCTATGTGAATCACAAGCTGCTTCAGTGGGTAAAGTACCCTTTTTCCATTACAGGGTTTGGCCGCACTGAGTCAAACCATGCTGCGTCGATTTGTCTTTCCATTACCAGTTTAGATTTGCCAAGCCACACCGAGCTGTGGCAAAGATGGAACATCTCTGGAGTAGGGCAATAAGTGCGACCCACCGCCTCCAAGCAGGTAGCGGTAAAGTCTTGCCGATAGCAGTCAACCCCCTACGACCCCTCCCCCAAACAAGCATGTGTTGCGAGACTCAACTCACATCTGTCTGTGCAGGAGACCAGAAAGAAATATGTTTTTAGAGTCTCTGTTTGTTCAGCTCTCAGTACCTTTGTAGTTTCTAACTGAATCTTTGTAATTTGGAGTTTAGTTTCTCTCCTGCGTCCTGTTTTTAGTCTAGATATCTGCTTTATTTTACTGTTTCATGTTTGCTTTCAGCTGCACAAGAGTCATATTAAGTTACTGCTGATGAACACAACATTTTCTTATTATGCTGCTTCACAATAAAACCTTTTACACAGTAAAATAATGGGGGACTTTTATTGTGAAAAATCTATAGGAATGTAATGTGTTTATTGCCAAAATTGTGGAACTGTGTCAATGGCTACTGATACCACAGGGCGAAAGAGTACAAGCAGAAACAGCTACAGTGAGATGTTAATGAACAACATGCTCTTACTGCACCTCTGCAAACAACTCAACTCCAAAAGGTAAACTTCTTTTACCTGCCCTGCTGGGTGATGGAAAAATGTTTGCAACAAAATAACGACGGACTTTAGCCATAGATCAGCCTGCTGCTTTTAAACATCATCACTCAAGACAAGCCATCATCAGTTTAAGTCACACCTTGAAATAGGTAGCCCTGTTGTAATGGCCGAGTCAAACCAAATCGAGCCAAGCCAAGCAAGCACATGAGTATGGAAAAAAAGGTAAAGAAGTAGCAGCTACCTGTTTGCCTCTCAGAATAGCTTTGCATTGACAAAACACTGCATGGCTAGATGTGGGAGTATACGCACCCATGACAAATTGCAGGTCCTTATTCTGGCTTTAGTTTGGAGAAGCTCTGCTCATTTGATGTGTTTAATAACTGTCTTAAGCACATAGCTCGGTGGCTCCCAGTCCTCCATTGAAATGTTGAGGAAGCTGCAGCAGTGTGAGGGAGACTGGTCTAATTACAAGGTGTCCTGTGTTCTCCCTCCTCCCTCACTCATGCTGCACAGTGCAGCTTTACTGTTTGGACTTCTGTGAACTTGGAACAGAGATAACAGAAGGTGTGTTTGTGGCGATTTCATTGCAAGGTGGTCTCTAGTTTATTCAGTTATTGACCCAAACAGAAACAAAGAAATTGTTGAGAATAATAGCTGGTGCAAAGGTAAACAAAGGAGGAGGGGGGTTGCTTCTATGAAGTATTTTTGTGTGTGTGCGTGTCTTAATTAAACAAGGTATTGAGGCAGGACTGACATGAAGAATGCTGAAAAGAAAAGAGACGGACATTCGATGTTCTGGGACATTTTCAAAGGGGATTTTTGGAACTCAGTGAGTTTTCCTAGAAAACTTGCAGTATGAACCTTCCTGGCCTCTGCCCACATTCCTTCACAGAGCTTCGCTTTCCAGACATTTAACTGGCTGGGACTCAGAGGAAAACACTGTTACTTGCTCACCGAGGCAGAGGCACACACGCACACGCACACGCACACACACACACACACACACACACACACACACACACACACACACACACACACACACATTGATCAGCACATAGGCATGAGTAAACACATGATTTTCAGTACATGTTTTTTGTGGACCATAATTCAACTCTGTGCCTTAGAAAGTTTTCAATACAGATGAAATTATTACATTAAATTTCTGTATTTCACTGTGTTGGCACTTCACGTGAAAGTGTATTATGGCTATGTTTTACGGCATGTATGGCTTTCGACTTCCATGTGCAGCTCCCGCAAGTTTAGTATTTGTCCAGTTTGTAAAACTTTTTTGGCCTCTTTTTTATACATCCTGTACAAGACACTGATTGTATTAAAACATGTCCTTTAACTGGATGAGGAATCTCAGTCATTGAGCTTGTACTTTTAAAGACTTTGGAGGAAAAGTTGAGCCTTGACTGTTCCTTGCAGCCGCACACCAAACCACACCAGCGAAACACTGTTTTTAAACAAGAATCAAATTTATCTGTGTTTTACACTGTTTTTTGTCAATGTGACTGCTGGCCTCAGATTAGGAGAGACCTCTGTGGATGTTTTGGCTATCTCCAAAGCCTCTCCTGACTAATCTCAGTCTTGTTTCTCTCACTTCAGCGACCGAGTTACAAACTATTCTGTTATGTCGGGTGTGTGAGTTCCTTCCTACCTTTTTCAAAGCTAAAGGAAGACATCGCAGATCTGCGGACAGATCTTAAAGAGAAGGACAAATTGCTTGTGGACTTCTCTGCTCTCGACTCGTCCCAGGCAAAACATACAACACTCCTTAAGCCCTCTGGTTACAGTAACCGAAACACGTCCACCAACAATGACACCACTTTACAGTGGACCGGCTCCGTCACTGCTGAATCTCCAGTGCCTGTGACAGCTTCAACACAATCTGCAACCCATTGGTACCTCCAAGGTGCAAAGCCCAAAACATCGGCGATCTCCACCCTCTGTCGGGACCGGCCAGAGCCATGGTGTCTCAGTGGCAGGGACCTTCATGTTCCTCCCATCACAATTTCTCTCTCCGCCTTGACACACATCATTTCACCTATGAATCCGAGTTCATGTTCTTTGGATATTATCCCCTCTCACCTATTTAAGGAAGTGTTGAACTCTGTTGGGCCCAGTGTTCTCTCAATAATTAATAGCTCTCTAGTGAACGGCTATGTCCATACATGCTTTAAATATGCTGTCATTCACCCTCTCATCAAAAAAGAAAAGCATGATCCATCTGTTCCTGGTAACTACCATCCAATATCAAAACTCTCATTTTTATCAAAAGTCCTGAAAAAGTTGTTTTCTCTCAACTCATCTCCTACCTTGACAGTTACAGCATTCTGGACAAATTTCAGTCAGGCTTTAGAAAGCATCATAGCACAGAATCCGCTCTGTTGAGAGTAACAAATGACTTACTATTATCCTTAGACTCGGGATGTTATGCCACTCTGATTCTCTTAGATCTTTCAGCGGCATTTGATACTGTGGATCACTCCATTCTCTTGGACCGCTTGGAGCATTTTGTTGGCATTCAGGAACTGGCCTGTCAGTGCTCCTATCTTCTATGGTGTTCCTCAAGGTTCCATTTTAGGCCCAATTTTATTTTCACTATACATGCTTCCATTAGGCTCTATATTAAGGAAATACAATATATCTTATCACTGTTATGCAGATGATTCCCAGTTGTACCTCCCTTTGAAGCCACCACATCCTTGCAGCATTAATTCACTATTACACTGTATTAATGACATAAAATCTTGGAGGTCCTCATATTTGGCCCTACAGATGTTTCTGCCTCTGTTACCAGTGCTTTTGGTCCTCTGTCTCACATTTGAAATCTCATGTACAGAATCTTGATGTCATCTTTGACTGTGGCCTTAAATTTGATAAATAGATCAACTCAGTTGTCAGCTCAAGCTTCTTCCATCTTAGATCCTTTGCAAAAGTTAAATCATTTCTGTCCGTAAAAGATTTAGAAATTCTGGTTCATGCTTTCATCTCCTCCCAATTAGATGACTGTAATTCCCTCTACACTGGCATCAACCAGTCAGCTCTATCACGCTTGCAGCTCGTTTAGAATTCAGCAGCAAGGCTCATTATTGGTACCAGGAGAAGTGATCACATTTCCCCTGTTTTGGCCTTGCTTCACTGGTTACATGTAAAGTATAGGATTTATTTTAATACTCTTATTTGTTTTTAAAGCACTGCATGGACTAGCACCAGATTATATTTCAGAACTCCTCACTCCCTATTCCACCTCTCGTCCCCTCAGATCCACTGACAAATCACTGCTTTCCATCCCACTTACAAAGTTAAAAACCAGAGATGACACAGTTCTCAAGTTTTCAATGCTCTCTCTTTCCGTTTCCCCTGTTTTTCCTTCTATGTTTCGTTTGAATATTTTTTAATGGAATCAAGGCAATGGAAATCATCAGCCAAAGCATCTTACAAAATTTGTTAGATATTCATCTTTTTCATTGAATTTGCTCAAGGCATTTACAGTATGTATCATGTTTTAAATCAGTCCAGGCTTTAAACAAAGTTGGACCTTATTTCTAATCATGGTTCCTGCAGCAGTCTCTTCACAGCCATGGGGAAGAAGCTATGTCTCAGTCTGTTGGTGCGGGCTCTCATGACTCTGAGTCTGCCAGTGGGAAGGCTGGTGAATAGAGAGTGTCCTGGGTGGGCGGGGTCATCCCGGATCTTTGTGGCCCGTCGGAGGAGACGGCTGGAGTAGATCTCCTCTAGGCATGGAAGTGGGGAGCCAATGATCCACTGAGCCATCTTGATGACCCGCTGCAGTTGTTTCTTTTCAGATGCGGTGCAACTGGCATACCACACTGTACATCCCTAGGTGAGGACACTCTCTTTTGTGCAGTGGTAGAAGTTTTTCAGCAGAGGTGGAGGGAATTTGTTCCTCCTCAGCGTTCTCAGAAAGAAGAGACGCTGCTGGGCCTTTTTGATGACGTGGGTGGTGTTCACAGTCCAGCCCAGGTCCTCAGAGATGTGCAGGCCAAGGAACTTAAAGCTGGTGACCCGTTCCACTTCCTCCCCAGTGATGCTCAGGCGTGAGTGCAGTGCGGTCCTCGACTTCTGTAAGTCAATGATGACTTCTTTTGTCTTCTTGGTGTTGAGGTTGAGGTAGTTGTCACTGCACCAGGCCACCAGTGCTTGGACCTCCACCTTGTATGGTGCCTCATCCCCGTTGTTGATGAGCCCCACAATGGTTGTATCATTTGCAAATTTGATGAGGGTGTTGGAGCCATGAGTAGCGATGCAGTCATGAGTGTACAGTGTGTACAAGACTGGACTCAGCACACAGCCCTGAGGAACACCAGCATTGAGGATGATGGTGGAGGATGTGGAGGTGCCTATTCTGACATGCTGGGGTCTGTTAGTCAGGAAGTCCTTGATCCACAAACAGAGCGAGGTTCCAAGTTGTAGTGTCTGCAGTTTGTTGATGAGTCGGCTAGGGCTGATGGAGTTAAATGCCGAGCTGAAGTCAACAAACAGCATCCTGATATATGTGTGGCTTTCAATGTGGCTGAGAGTGGTGTCTTGTCTGTGGATCTGTTGGACCTGTAGGCGAACTGCTGTTGGTCAAAGCCAGGTGGGATGTGGACCTTGACATGCTGTAACACCAGTCTCTCCATACATTTCATGATCACCGGTGTCAGGGCTGGTTATCCGCTGCTTGCTCCGCCGTCCGTCAATACCCACCGGCTGCGTTTGCTGTGTGGAGTGGTGCAGCTCCGCCCGAAGACATCTCGGTGCACTGCCATGATCAATATCTCCTCGTCCATGGTGTCAACAGGGTGAAATGACGTCTGAAAACCTCTGACCTGTTGACTTCAGGCCTGCCTCTGCCCATTATGTAGTTTTCAAGGTGTAGTGCAGGGAAATATGATCCGCCGTGAACACTGTGTATCTTATTTTGAAAAATAACCAGATGTTTTATTGTGTTTCTCTGCACGACTTCCTGTCCCGCATGATCTGCTCTGTGCTGAATTGCTGTGTTGTGCTCCGGCGTCCGGCAAAAATAGAAGTGCTGCGTATCTGTTGCAGAGGGCTCCGGACTGCCGGAGCTGAGACGGAGCCGGAACGCAGCACTGCCGGAGCCGGTGGAAATACACACATTGACTTGAAGTGAGTCTAATCGGCTCCGCTGCCGTGCCGGACTGCAGACGCAACCAACACGCATCTGGTGGAAATTGGGGGTAAGGATGTTAGTGAATACTGCAGCAAGCTGATGAGCACATGATTTCAGCACCCTCCCTTGTACTCCATCCGGTCCTGGTGCTTTCCTGGTGTCGATGCCATGCAGGACTCGCAGTACCTGGTGTTGTTGGATGGTGGGGAGCTGGTCATGCTCTGATGATGTCAGCTGTGTGTCCTCTGCCTGTCTGTTGTCCTCTTCAAAGCGGGAGAAAAAGGTGTTGAGCTGGTCTGGGAGAGAAGTGTTGGTGGGGGAGGCAGTGTTGTGGCATTGTTTATAGTCTGTAATATTCTGTATGCCTGTCCACATGGAGTGAGGGTTGTCGTCCCTGAAGTTGGTCTCTATCTGCTCTCTGTACTTCATTTTAGCAGCCTTGATGTGTCTGTTCAGGTCCGCCCTAGCCTTCCTGTAGGCTTCCCTGTCCCTTGACCTCAGTGCTGAATCCCTGGCCTGGAGTAGTGCTCTGATATTGGCATTAAACCAGGGTTTTTGGTTGGGGAATGTTTTCATTGTTTTCTTGATGTTACATTGTCCATGCAGAAACTGATGTATGACAGTACAGAGGAGGTATGGAGCTCAGTGTCTGGGTCTTCAAAGAGCTCCCATATGGTATCCTCAAAGCAGTCCTGCAAGGATAGTGTGGCCTTGTCAGTCCAGCACTGCACTGACTAATACTGTGGCTTAGACCTACAGATGAGGGGCTTGTAAGCTGGTGTCAGGAACAGGGAAAGATGGTCTGAGTGTCCGAGGTGGAGGGAGGGGCAGGCTTTGTAGGCTCCAGAGATGTTGGTGTAGACCTGGTCTAGTGTTCTGCCCTACCTTGTTTGAATGTCAACATTCTTGTAAAATCTGGGGAGCACAGTCTTTAAGTTGGTGTGATTAAAGTCTCCAGCCACGATGAAGAAGCCCTCTGGCTTCATGAGCATTAGCTTGCGGGTGGATATACACGGCAGTTACAAACACTTGGGTTATTTCCCTGGGCAAATAAAAAGGTCTGCACTTCAACATTAGAAACTCCAGGTCTGGACAGCAGTGTCTCTCAATAACGGCAGCATCCGTGCACCAACTGTTGTTAATATAGACGCACACACCTCCTCCACTCCTCTTACCGGAGTTCAATGTGCGGTCTGCCCAGAAGATTGTACGTCCTGCTAGCTCCACGGCTAGGTCCGGGATGTTTTCATGCAGCCAGCTTTGATGCTGGCTCGTTTGCCTCGATGCGTCTTTCACAGCGCTGCCGTTGCCTCCTTTCTGTCTGTTCTCGCCAGCGTATCCTCTCCGGGAACCAGTCGAACTGTTCTGGGAGAGAAGTATCCATTGTATCCATTGTAAAGCACTTTGGTCAATGATTGTTTTTTTTAAATGTGCTCTATAAATAAAGTTGACTTGACTTGACTTTATTACATTCTGCATTTTTATGGGATATTCTGTTCCTTTCTGTGCACAGTGTTTTGTGTATGTACTGTTACTGTTCATATCAGCATATCTGTGCAATAACAAATTGTGTACCTGGCTGCAAAACAGTACACTCAAGAGTGAACCACTCTGAAAATCAAGAAGTAATCCTGACTTTTTGTCCTTAGCAGATAATAACTGTTGTCCTGTAACTGTAATAAGCTAGTTGCTTGTGTGACAAAAGCACACTGGCTGACCACAAATGCCTCCCCCCTCCCCAATACACACACACACACACACACACACACACACTCACTCACTCACTCACTCACTCACTCTCTCTCTCTCTCTCTCTCTCTCTCTCTCTCTCTCTCTCTCTCTCTCTCTCTCTCTCTCTCTCTCTCTCTCTCTCCTTTCCATTGTCACCCTCTCCAGTTTGTCCATATCCCAACCCCCATATTGTTACATAACCACTCCTGGAGCTGTAGTGTGACGCAATAAGTTAACGACTAACCAGACACAGTGCTTATTTGGCTCACATGGACTTTTGGCAGTTGGGAGTATTTTTGTGTGTATGGTTTTGTCAGTTTTCATATCTCTTGTGAAACTGCTTCTAACATTACATGAGTGTGACAAGGTTATGATGACAGAGGGGCTATTTATATTGTAGTTGTTTTGGAATAGTTTTTTGCTGGTAGGGAATGTTTTGGAGCCCAGCCCTCATCTGGCATCGAGCCATTAGGTCCGAAGTCCACTGTTTATTTCAGATGCAGCCAGTTATGAGCAGCACCCTCTAGAAAACATTGATTCTTGTAATCAGTTCAAGCGGTCAATACTTTCTTAACTGTGTGCTGCTACTTCCTCTAAACCCTCACAAACAAAGGCTGCTCTATGTGCTGCTGTCACCACCTGTCTCTTGAAATTCATCTCACTTCTTAGCAATTAGGCCACAAACCAAAATGAGCCTACTGCAGCAGCCAGAGACACTGACATCAGAAGTGCCAAAAAATAAAAGGCAGCAGCTTTTAGAGGTTGTCAGGCTCTGCTGTTTGTTTATCAGTTTTCTCTGACGCTGGGTGGGGGACACTTGAGTTTGTGATTGTGCAATAATGTTTTGTGACACTTTACCCTGATCCCCCTACAAGGCACAGACCTGATCAGCTCCAGTAATATTTATGCTAAATCTATGCTCTACATCTATTTTATTTGCGCTTTTGTTATTAATGATAAAAACAACAGTGATGAAATATGACTTTGAGACACTCACCAGAATTAAGAAATCAACTCACAACTCTCCCCCTGCTGACTTTGCAACCTGGTCAGTCAAAGTTTTCAAGTTTAAACATTAGCCCCTTTTCCACCAACATTTCCAGGAACTTTTACTTCCAGGAATTTATTTACCTGGGTAAAAGAATTCTTGGTAATCTGTGTGGTTTGCGTTCCACAGCACCTCAAAGTTCCGGAAAATGTATTCAAATCAGGCTGATGATGAAGATGATTCGTGTGCCCTGTATTTGGCTCCGCCAGCTTGAATGATTACATGTTGGTGGAGAGAGTTGGGGCTGTTTGTCTCAGCCAGCAGCTAAGTTTAAAAGTATTTTTAGACAAGTGTCAAACTAAGTTAGTCTACATACAGACAGCTGTCATTTGAGCTTATTTGAAACGATTCCCTATCAGCTGAACTAGCGTGCTGTCCTTGTGTAAGACATAACGTTAGTGACGGTGGATGAGAGACTGCTTACGGAGCCTATTGAATATCGCTGTCTACAAGTTTACATGTTCATGCCTGCTGAACACATGTATTGATAAAGTATTGGCAGCTTACTCAGCAAGGTTTAACTTGAATAGTTTTTGAGTTTTCTTCACTTTGTTTTCACCACGGTTGCTCGGCTGTTCACTGGTTACCGTGTTGTGTAGGCGTCTGTGTGTGTAGAAGTGTGTTTATGTAGAGTAGTTCAGTGCCGGCACAAAAGAACCGATACTGTTAGCGCTTATCAGTCAATTTTATTTATAAAACCTAGTATCACAAATCACAATTTGGGTGCCGAGAAAAGAGCTGGAGCTTCCGGTGTTATGGTGGTAGAGTGACACTGACTATGCTTTCCGAGCTGTCCATAAATGTTCTAAATGTCCTAATGTGAGGGACTTTTCAACCCCGCCCTTCGATCTCATAGTGCCTGAGGTGCAATGACCGGGATTGGATACTCAATGAGTCCCGAAGACATCCAGTGCAGGTAGCTGGTCATCAGATGAAGTTTGCACCGGACTACAGCGAGGCTACATCCAAAAAGCACAAGCCCTGCTCCCCTGTCCTGAACAGGGCGCATAAGGCCGGTTTCCAGGCTTTTCTGCTGTACCCAGCAAGGATCTCTTTTTAAATCGAGCCGGCGAGTGCTATACGTTTGAAGATGTTGCTAAAGCCTCTGCATTTCTGGATTCCGAGGCCGCAAATGGAGCTGTTTGTGCAGAGTAAACCTGGGTAAAGTGATGCTGTCTGCTTTGTTACAGCAGTAAGACTGTTGTCGAATTCCTCAGTTAAAACTACTATCTTGATTTAAATCCGTCACACTAGGTATAGATGTTGATAAGCCCAAATAGCTATATAAAAGGGACAACATTTTTTTTTTTTTCTATCCTTATAGTTTCTTGAAAGCATTGGGTAACAGTGACTTTTATAATGGACAGCCGAGGAGAACAGATTATGGAGGTTCTCCCTATAGACCTTTGTGTGCTTTTCTCTGTTTTAATGTGTATTTGTTCGTTTGTTTTCTTATTTTATGTGTGGCCCCTTCTGTGTATGTGTGGGGATGGGTGTAAGGGGGAATGAAGGGGAGGGTGGGATAAGCGGAAGAGTGGAAACTAAGAGGAGAAGATGTGTACCTCTCAACAGTCTCTGGGATATAATTGAAAGCTTCCCTTACTGTTTCATTGCATCCATTTGTATTTGACAATTAAAAGAAGAAATATGCTGTCTTGGTTGATATTTAATCTAATCTAGTTTAATGAACTGGAGAGAATTAAGAATTATATCCTGGAATGTGAATGGTGCTAATAATCAGGTTAAACGCGGTAAAATATTAAAGCATTTAAAAAGATTTTCCCCAGAGATCGTCTTTCTCCAAGAAACACATGTAAAAACAGAAAATCTGAGCCATTTAAAAAGAGAATGGGTTGGAGAGGTACTTGGTGCTGGACAATCCTCAAAGAGGACTGGTGTTGCTGTCATATTTAAAGCAGCTGTGTGGAACTTTTTACCATTAATAAAACTGTCCCTAGTTCGTATCACCCCCCCGTGAATTTATTTGAACCCAACAGCAACAAAAAAGCCTTTCTCTATATGGCTATTTAGCGTAGCCTAGCTCGGGTCGGACACAGCGGAAGTCAGCAAAACAGAATATGGCACCCGAGGCGGAAGTGATTCTGCTCGCCCGCAGCTGCCCGCAGCGATTAAACCACAGAAGAAGAAGAAGGAGTCGTGTTTACAGTGTTCTTCGAGTAAACAGTACACAACGGGCATTGCTGAACACATAACACCTAACAGTTCTACCAGAGATGTATCTACGAGGACTTGGGGTGAATTCCAATTCCTGTCTTAACCCTCAATCTTAACCCTCAATCTCAAAAATGCACACTCCTTTGCGCATCATCCACCGAGCCCAGCCGAGCCCGGCCGAGTACAGACAATTCAGTCAATGTAAGATGGCGGCGACAAGCGTAAGGAAGCGGAGTTATCAATGTGAGTATTTTCCTCGTTAATAGTTGTTTTAAAATTATGATAACCATTGCATTATCTTAGTTTAACGTCATTTTATGGACTATAGACCTCTATGTAGTGTAACACACATATCTTTTGGCTAGCTAACGAAGCCGGCGCGGGCGCTTGCCCCTGCACGTAACCCCGGTTCTCTGATAACCGAGTATGCTGTCATTCAGTTACAAAAAGTCATGTTTCTCAGTGATAATGTAGTTGTTAAGTTGTTTTAATATACGTGAAATGTTTGCATTGACATTTTTGTAAGATGACCGGAGGGTGTCATCTCCTGTAGCTGTAGAGTCTGCAGCTGGTAATGTTAGAGCTGCAGGTTAACGTTAGTGATCGTATTATCTGGTGACTTTCCGCTGAATAAGTTATGTCGGTTGTTGTGGTACAGATTATTTGGTTGAATATCAATTTATAACCCAAAGAGTGAAACATTATCGTGGATGAAAGTCACCAGATAACACTTGTGTGACCGTATAAACAGCCTCACTAGTTCTGCTGGATGTTGACTACAGTATTCATTGTGATAATACTTGCAATACTGCATGAAACTAAACTAATAACGAATATCTGGCAGGTAGCCAAAAAAATAAAAGAAAGTAATGTTGTTATCTCTGTTCCATTTCAGGGCCACCAGACAAAACACAAGCCCTGATTCATTTCAGGGCCACCAATGAAGACAAGTTTACAAAAAGCAAGCAGGCTCCAAAAAAACTATGGGAGTGAGTAATTTGTAACTTGTGAACTGTTCATATTCATAACATAATTCTCTGGCACAACGCCACTGTCCACCTGAACTACAGTAGAAATGAATGACTTACTCCTCTGAAAGCCTGCCATCTGGTCCTGTAGGCCTCTGCCTTTTCTTCCACTTTATCACTATTCCCTCTAACTTGTAGCTGTTTTTTTCGTTATCTTTTGAATTTAATATGAATTATGGAACCGTTTTTGTCAACGTTTGTTTCCCCTGTTTTGTACAATAAATTATTGTTTAAAGTTTCAATAAGTTTCTTTTGGAGTGACTTCCGGTGGTGACACGCCCAAGATGGCTGCTTAGAGAAGCGGGCTGAGCCAACCTAGCTGATTTCCCCGTTATTTTTTAAATTGAAATTGCAAAAATACATATACCGCTGGCGAAATAGCAACTGCAAAGTAATATGTCGGTAAAAAGGCATTATTTCACCCGTAACCCCCCTCAAAACTAACATGGCAAGAACACCCAGCAGACTGCGGATGCAACTAAGATGGCGGAATCACCTCCACAAGACTCCACAACTGTGATGACTGAACTGCAGGGAATCAAGACTATCCTCGATAGCTTAGCGTTGGACATCTCGGGGGTAAAAAGAGGAGTTGAGGCTGTGAATGAGACAGTGAAATGTCTGGGCTGCAGAATTACTGAGGCAGAATCCAGAATATCTAAACTGGAGGACAAAGAGGGAAAAAAGGGCCCCGGTGGTGAATGACTTATCGAGAGAAAACCGCATACTGATGGAGAAAATAACGGTGTTGGAAGGCTTTTCTCAGCACCAAAACATCCGTATCGCGGGTGTGAAAGAAGGAATGGAAGGTCGTGACTCGGATGGCTTTATGAAAACACTGCTATCGGAGGCATTGGCTATTAATGTCGATGACTGGTATGAAGTTGACAGGATCCACCGGGTTGGCCCCCGACCAGGGGACAACTCCAGGCAAAGACACATCATTGTCCGGTTCCTACAGGACAAGGCCAAGGCTCCCGTGTTAACGGCAGCGAGAAAGAAGAAGCAAGTCACCTTGAACGGTACAATGATTTTTTTTTCTTTCAAGACTATGCACAGGAGATACAAGAGAAACACAAAAAATAAGAGGGGGTGAGACGAATTCTCCGAAAGCGTAATGTGGAATATGCCTTGCGATACCCAGCAACAGTGACTTTCACACTGGACAACTGGCGGCACGAGTTTTTGTGTGCGGCCGATGCCAAAGCCTTTCTCAACCGCCTCAAAGGTGAGGGGACAACAGGGGCTAGCGGCGGAGAAGACTGCGCCACCGAAATGGATACATGAAAATACATTATGGAACAGTGCTACTAGGATGATGCCGGGGGGAAAAAAAAACAACAAAAAGCTAAAAAGTTTGAACTGAACGTGAGCGGTCATAATGGATATGGACAGAGAAATTGTGTGTTTTAAGGGATAAAATAATCTCATGGATACGGGCGTAAATAAACGTACTGGATGGAGCAGGGATCACCTGCCAATGTGGACAGAGACTTTATTTTTGATTTTCGGGCTGTTAACGTGAGCAGAGATTTTAATTTCTTGACTAATGCTGATTTTCGGGCTGTTAACGTGAGCAGAGTTTTTATTTTCTGGACTGAGGACAGTACTCTGATCTTCGAGCTGTTATTTACGGATGGACGACTAGCAATATTGCAGATCATTGAACAATCTTAAAAGTGTCATCCTTAGACCTATATGACACAAGGTCAGAGTCTCTGGTAAGATATATAATTTGTTTCTTTTTCTCAATCTAAGGGTGCGCGCACATATTGATGTGTGCGTATGTGTAAACACCTTTTTTTCTTTACCTTTGCTACGTGTCTCATACAGTTGTCACTGAATAATACGCCGTTAAATTCAAGCTCTCTCACAGTCATTTTGCGAATTTATTGTGGATTATGATGTAGTGGTTCTGTCAAGCTTTAATAACAGACTTATAGCATTTTGCAATCCATATAAGTGATACGTAAAAACCCCGGGGGAAGGGAGAGTTGGCTGGCCTAGAAGGCGCAGCTGAGGGAACCATGTATGCTACGGAAGGTTTGATGTTGGAAGGTAATATGTTTGTAGGCTGCTGTTGCAGTATGTTTCTAAGTTTTTATTTGTTTGTTTGGTGTGTAACCCTAGGTGTCTCATGCAGATATAGCTTTAATATTTGTAATCCTGTGTTTCTGAAAACTTCCAATATCAGAGGAGGGGCAACCTCGACAGTGGGATACTTTATTGTGATGGTAGTAGAATAATATCTTTGCTGAGCAATATGGAGCTGTTTAAAATTGTAACTTGGAATATATCAGGGTGCAATAATGTGGTCAAAAGGAAAAAAATCCTCACATATCTGAAACAAAAAAAGGCTGATATAGCCCTCATTCAAGAAACCCATCTTAATGATGAGGAAGCTGCCAAACTCAAAAGAGAATGGGTTTCACAGGAATATCATAGTACATTTTCCTTGAGAAAAAGAGGAGTGAGTATTCTGATAAGGAAAAATATAGACTGTCAAGTACATAAATATGTCTCACACAAGGAAGGTAGATGGGTTATATTGGATGTCACTTTAGAGGGTCAAAGGATGACTATTGCCAATATTTATGCTCCTAATTTTGTTAACCCAGATTTTTTCACAAAGTCTGTAACTTAATTAGAAATATGGGGAACAATAATATAATTTTAGGGGGGGATTTTAATCAAGTCAGGGATTTAATAATGGATAAAACTTATCAGCCCTCTCAACCTAACACTGCTGGTGTTATGACAATAGATGTATTGTCAGAAGTAGGGCTGGACGATTCATCGAATTTTAATTTTAATTCGATTTTGGCCTCTCACGATCATAAAAACATTATAATCGAAGAAAAGCGATTAATGCGCTGCACGGTGCGGCGTGTATGTAAGTTCCTGTAAGCAGCAAGCGTGTGACGTGTGTGGATCAATAATATGTGGAATGAGCGATTGAGAACATGGCAGAAAGGCAGCCTTTGGTTGAGATTAGAAAGGTAAAAAGGTGCTGCATAAAAAGGGAAGAGATCCACAGCAGTGTGCTAATTACCGCCCTATATCTCTAATTAATGTGGATGAAAAAATTCTCGCCAAAATCTTAGCAACTAGATTGGAAGATGTGGTCCCATTACTCATCCATCAGGATCAGGTGGGGTTTATGTGGGGCAGGAGCTCTGCAGACAACCTGCGAAGACTGTTACACATTATGTGGATGACAAGAAATTATGACACACCAACTGTTGCCTTTTCATTAGATGCTGAAAAGGCGTTTGATAAAGTGGAGTTCCCCTTTTTGTTTTATACGCTAGAAAAATTTGGATTTGGACCATTGTTTAGGAAATGGGTGGAACTTATGTATACTGATCCAACAGCCACAATATTAACCAATGGGATTATGTCACCTCAAATCAGGCTAAATCGTGGTGTACGACAAGGATCACCTTTAATCTTTGCCTTATTTCTTGAACCCCTGGCTATGGCACTACGGACTAATTCAAATATACAGGATGTGCAGGCAGATTCAGGAAGAACACAAGCTTCTTCTGTACGCGGATGATGTTTTATTGATATCCAGTAACCCTGAATCCTCAGTTCCAGAAATCTGCTCAGTTATAAATCAGTTTTCAGAGATATCTGGATATACTGTTAACTGGTCAGAATCAGAAGCAATGCCGTTATCAAAGATGTGCCCCCCAGATATTAGAAAAAATTGGAAATTCAGATGGATGCCAGAAGGATTAACATATTTGGACATCAAATTAACGCCAGGTCTGAAAAAAATAATGGAATCCAACATATTACCAGTCATTCAGAAAACCCAAATTCTGTTACAAAACTGGGATAAATTGTATATTTCCTTGATTGGCAGACTCAGTTTGGTAAAAATGATTGTAACTCCCAAGATCAATTATATCACTTGCATGTTACTGCTACATCTTCTTCCCTCACTACTCAAAACATATAACGAGATGATAGAGAAGTTTATTTGGTCAGGAAAAAACCCCATGTTTAATCGGACCAAGCTATATGCTGCAAAAGACAAGGGGGGATTAGCACTAACATGAATAGACTGGTATCATTTGTCATTTTCTTTATCTCAGCTATCCAAAATTCACCTACCCCCTACAAGGACCCCTCTGTGGGTCAGGATAGAAGAGCAACTAGTGTATCCTTTTTCTGTGGAGGCCCTCCTTTCACAAACAGACAGGCCGGTTCCCTTCCAAGACCCGGTACTGGCTTTTTCCAGAGAGTCTTGGAGAATAGCACATCAAATAACGAAAGCAGATCCATATTTATCAACCAGATCCTCCATATGGTATAACAAGAAACTGTTAATAGATTAGAAGAGTTTCTTTTGGGATAAATGGATTAGGTCTGGTATTCATTTTCTTGAGGATGTGATGGGAGATGTTGGATTCAGATCCTTTGATGAAATTAGAAATAAATATAATTTGTGTAATTCAGATTTTTGGAGATTTCTACAAATCAGACATTGCATTCTCTCAAATAAAGAACATATTCAGCATGGTACAACTGGAATTTAGGAAATTTCACATAAGATAGGAGATAAAAACAGAGGAGCATCAAAATTCTATGAATTTATTAGAAGTACACAAGTGCCAAAACTGGATGATCTGAAAGTATATTGGGATAGGGACCTAGATCGGAAGATTCCAGAAAATGATTGGAAGAAACTCTGTGCATCATGGTACTGTTACTCACGTGAAACACAGTCACAACTCATTTGTTATAAGATATTAAATAGATCCTTCTGGACTCCTTCCAAATTAGCAAGACTGAAACTCATAAACAGTGACATATGTTGGAGATGTAAAAGAAAGGTGGGAACTGCATATGTTATACGATTGTGACAAAAAATTATGACGTGGAATGAAATGATGTCGTACATGAATAAGATGTTTGGTATACTGTTGATCAAAAACCCCACATTGTGTCTTTTGGGATTACTACCAGATAATGTTCAAATGTCAAAACGCCTAAAATCATGGTGTCGTTTAGCTATGATAACAGGGTGTAGGATAACTTTACGCCACTGGAAATCTCCCACCTTGTCCACTTTTAAGGAATGGATAGAGGTACTAAGCTCAATGGCAAGCAATGAGCGGGTCACCTATAGGGTGGCTGGGAGGAAAGATCTATTTAATGAAGTATGGGGCCCATTCCTAGCTCAGTTGCAGGATATGAAAGGATGACACTACCTACCTCAGCATAATTTTTATTATTTGGTTCAGGTACAGGATGTGTATACTGTATGTAAGTGTATGTATGTAGACTTCCTAGGGTGTTGTGTTTTTGTTTAGTTTTTTGTTTTGTGGATGTATGTTCTGTGTGGGCTGTCTGGTTTGATTTGTATGTTGTTGCTGGACTGCAGACTCCTTTTTTATTTTTGTTTGTTTGTAAAGAAAAAAAAAAGACTGGGCAGATACTGAACAAGGACACATTGTATGGTATTATTATTCATGTAACCATAATAATGTAACAGTTATTTCTTTGTAATTGTCTGACCAAAACATTAATTAAAAAAAAAAAAGTTTCTTTTGGAGTGCATGACACAAGTGTGTTTTGAAAATGACTGCAGACTGTCACCTGCTCAACACATCAGTACCTTCGGATGCCATGACAGTAATAGCCAATAATGTCAAATTATCATTTACAGACCGATTTAACAGATGATCACTGCTGCCTGACCTGCAGGTCCATTTGCGGGTCCCGCGGGTTACGGGGTCGACCCGTGCATCACTACTCAGCTCAGTCTATAAAGGCTGTAGGCAACACAACAGTAAGGCTATAGACATTATATTCTATTCAGGCCGGCAGAACCAGCAGCACATTGGCTCTACAGTGCACGGCACTGCTGATTAACCATTTTATTGCAGCACAGAGTGTCTGCCAGCAACCAATTACTTACAGAGGCTTCCTACAACTTGTTTCAATGGTTCCGATTTAATCAGAAGACAAATTAAACAGGATGACTAGCCAATGTGAAAATCAAAAGAAAGCATAGAATAATGTACTGAAGGAGACTGTGGTGCCATCACATTTTTTCGATCCAGTTGCTGCTGTGCAAAACTCCGCAATACATTTAGGTCAGAAAAAACCCGGAGTCTGCCGCCGCTGTGAACGAATATTCGAATATTCATTATAAATTCTGCCAAAGGTCCGAATGTTAAAAAATGGTATTCGGGACAGCCCTAGTAATTTCTTTTATTTTTGTTATTGTTTTTTGTTTTAATTGTGTAATCTGTGTGTCTGTTGTTTGCTTTGTTTGTATCTTGTCAATTAAAAAAAATAAAAAATCAGTTTGCCTCAGAGGGCTTTACAGCATACGACATCCCTCAGTCCTTAGGACCCTCGCAGTGGATAAGTAAAAGCCTAGGGCTGGACGATTAATCGAATTTTAATCATGATTTCGATTTTGGCCTCTCACGATCATAAAAACATTATAATCGAAGAAAAACGATTAATGCGCTGCACGGCACGGCGTGTATATAAGTTCCTGTGCTGGAAAAGCACTGTGAATGCACCTGTGTTATGTGCAGCAGCAGTAAACGTGTGACGTGTGTGGATCAATAATATGTGGAGTGAGCGATTGAGAGCATGGCAGAAAGGCAGCCTTTGGTTGAGAAGAAAGGTAGGACAACTTCAGTCATCTGGAAACATTTTGGCTTCAAGTTGATGGACGTCGAGAAGGAGAAAAAAAAGTCCAAAAAAGTTAATAACTTACAAATTATGGCGAAAGGGTAGTTTCTTGCAAACCTAGAATTAAGATAAAAATATTCACAAACAAAAAGCACTTCTGTTTGCTGATAAGTAGTGTTTAACTTTTGATTTAACACTAAAATTTAAAACCCTCGGCGCACTGCAGCGCAAGCAGACAGATGCGCGACTCAGAGCAGCATGTGTCACTGACACCAGACTCAGAGTGCAATGGACCAGTGGAAGATGTCACCATCAGCATATTATTTTACATCAATTAAATCTATTTTATCATTATTTTGAGTCACATTGTTTAAAGAATTTAGCTGTCTGTGTTCAAGCAGGATAATAGGTCTCCATTCATTGCACGTCGGGCTTTCCATTTCCTTGTTGGAGATGGACGCCGAATATTAAATTTTTTTTTTTTCCACAATCGAATCCTGTGCCATCAAATGAAGCTTCAAAGCTTAGAATTTTTTGGGTCAGCCCTAGTATTTAATGTTTTTATTGCTATTATTATTTTAATTTACTATTATTATTTTTTTTTACTTGTTTACTTGTTACTAATTTATTTCTGGCTGTTCTTTTAAGTTATATTTAAAGTTGAGTTTTTGTGGAGTCTTGAAATTAATGAATAATCGTGTTTATTAATCGTGATTTCAATATCAATCAAAATAATCATGATTATTACTTTTGCCATAATCGTCCAGCCCTATAAAAGCCTCCTTCACTGAAACTTCCTGGAATACCGGACAACGGCATTCAACCAGGTGACCCTTTTTGTATACTGATCTGACCAAACAGAGGACTCATGTAAGAGGAAAGGAGAAGGCCTGCACTTTATGGTAAATAAGGACTGGTGTGACAGGGGGATTATAAAAATGCTATCCCGTTCCTTTGACCTGATCTGGAGTTATTAACAATCAAATGTAGATTGCATGTTCTACCGAGGGACTTTACATCAGTCATCAGAGGTCTACATTCCATCACAAGTGAATACAGATGCTGCCCTGTCAAATGTCTGCAAAGACCTGAACTGCTCACAGACTGACCGAACTGCGCTCACTGTTGCTGGAGACTTCAAGTCAAGGATCACTTTATTATGGTTATGCCTGTCAGAGATGAGACAGACTCCATGCCGCTTCCTTAAACATACCGGCGATGTTAAATAGCAGGTGGCATGGTCAAACACATCTTGAAATTGAAAAGTATCAGCCAGAGTCATCTCCAAGGTCTGTCATTCCTGTTTTGATTAGCATCAGGAAAAACAATGTGTACTCAAAGCGCACAGCTACTCTATCTAATCTGACTCCAGTTATGCGTCAGCCACAGATTGTGTCAGACAATGTTAGTACACTAAACTTAGCTTTATTAAATATCAGATCACTGGCTGGCAAGTCACTATTAATTAATGACTTTATTATCAAGAGAAACCTTGATTTTATGTTTTTAACTGAAACTTGGTTAAATGAAAACAACAGTGCAGCAGTACTTATTGAATCAGCACCGCCAAACTTCCATTTTATCAGCTCAGTTAGAGAACTTAGGAAAGGAGGTGGAGTAGCCACTTTATTTAAGGATGTTTACCAGTGCAAACAGTTGTCATATGGGAAGTTTGAGTCTTTTGAATATGTTGCACTGCAGTTGAGATCCTCCTGTCAAGCAGTATTAGTAACCATCTACAGGCCTCCAAAATATAGTGCACACTTTGTTGATGACTTTTCTAATCTATTGTCTGTTGTTTGCATTGATTCTGATTGTGTTGTTATAGTGGGTGATTTTAATATTCATATTGATAATCCCAAAGATGGCAGTGCGAAAGAACTTTTCTACATCCTGGAGAACTTTGAACTTTCCCAGCATGTAACAGAGGCAACACACAATAAGGGACATATTTTAGATCTAATTATCTCCAAAGGGCTCAACATTTCTGAGGTTGTGGTGACTGATGTTGCCTTTTCTGATCATTACTGTGTTTTCTTTAAAATAGCCATCTCCGATGACACCAGTAAAATTTCAACAGAGGTAATCAGAAAACGCTATATCAACGAAAACACCTGTACACTATTCACCCAGGATTTTACACCCACACCAGCTCTGCCCTCAGTCTCTGTCAATGATCTGGTTCATAGTTTCAGCTCTAAAGCTTTGAATATTATGGACAATATTGCCCCCATGAAGGTCAAAGTTGTCTCTGGTAAGAAAAAACCACAATGGAGGAACGCCACACGGGTCAAAGCTCAAAAAAGAGAATGTAGAAAAGCAGAATGCAGGTGGCAAAAAACCAAACTCCAGGTTTATTATGACATCTATAAAGAAAGTCTGCACATCTATAACTTGGAGCTAAAAAGGGCGTGGCAGTCCTTTTTCTCTGAGATTATCAACAAAAATAACAACAATGCACAGACTTTATTTACTGTTGTTGACAGACTGACAAACCCATCAGCGTCAGTCCCTCCTGAACCGCCATCCACCAAGGCATGCAATGACTGCTTCTTTTTTCACAGACAGGGTTTTAAAGATAAGACAGACAGTCTGTAACTCCAACACAGTGGCTATTTCACCTGTGCCACATAAGACTACTCCAGTTAATTTGGCACTTTTTCACCCATTAAATTATGCTACTTTGACAGACATAGTTAGAAACCTTAGGCCCACTACCTGCTGCCTTGACAGTCTGCCTACAAGCTTTTTTAAAGATGTTTTTAACTGCATAGCATCAGATATACTACAGATAGTCAATTGTTCTCTTCAGTCAGGCCTTTTCCCAATGGCCCTGAAGACTGCAGTCATTAAACCTCTCTTAACAAAGCCTAATCTGGATGCCTCAGTAATAAATAACTACAGGCCCATATCAAACCTGCCATTTTTAGGAAAGATCATTGAAAAGGTTGTTTTTCAGCAACTTAACACCTTCTTGGAGCAAAACAATTCCTTTGATGCCTTTCAGTCTGGATTTCGAGCACATCACAGCACTGAGACTGCACTTGTAAAAGTTTTAAATGACATTCATCTGAGCAGTGATGCATCAAAGATTTCGGTTCTGGTATTACTGGACCTCAGTGCTGCATTCGACACAGTTGACCATAAGATACTGCTCGACAGACTAGAAAAGTTTGTGGGACTTTCTGGCACTGTGCTAAATTGGTTTAAATCTTATTTACAAGACAGGGATTTCTTTGTGTCACTTGGCAATTATGAATCTGTACGAAAAAAAATTACATGTGGAGTTCCTCAAGGGTCCATTCTTGGGCCTCTTTTGTTCAACATCTATATGCTCCCTCTTGCTCAGATTATGGAATATCATAACATCTCCTACCATACTTATGCAGATGACACACAACTTTACATAACAGTGTCACCAGATGACTACAGTCCCCTACATCTGCTAAATAAGTGCATTGATGAAATCAATACATGGATGTGCCAGAATTTTCTACAACTAAACACAGACAAAACTGAGATAGTTGTTTTTGGCCCCAAAGAACAAAGATCAATAGTCAGTGCTTACCTTGACGCCATGACACTAAAACCTACAAATCAAGCCAGAAATCTTGGTGTAGTTCTGGACTCAGACCTAAATTTCAATAGTCACATTAAGACAATTACTAAATCAGCCTACTACCACCTTAAAAACATAGCAAGAATAAAAGAATTTCTGTCTAAACCAGAAAAACTTGTTCATGCTTTCATTTTCGGCAGGCTGGACTATTACGGTGTCTTCACAGGCCTGAGTAAAAAATCAATCAGACAAATGCAGCTCGTCCAGAACGCTGCTGCCAGAGTCCTCACCAACACCAAGAGAGTGGAGCACATTACACCAGTGCTTAAGTCACTGCACTGGCTTCCTGTGTGTCAAAGGATAGACTTTAAAATCTTGTTACTTGTCTATAAAGCACTAAATGATCTCGGGCCTAAATACACATCTGATTTACTTGTACGTTATGAAGCATCCAGACCCCTCAGATCATCTGGAACAGGTTTACTCAGTGTTCCCAGGATCAAAACCAAACACGGTGAAGCAGCCTTCAGTTTCTATGCTACCCGCTTGTGGAACAAACTTCCAGAATATCTGAGGTCGGCTGAAACTGTCAGCTCATTTAAATCAGGGCATACAACATTACTATTTACTGCAGCTTACCAGTGAACTAGATATGTAACTTATTGTTAGGAAAATCTGTCGCTATTGTTTTTATATTTGTCTGCTGTTGCTTTTGCTTTATGTTTGCTTTTTAAATGCATTTTCTGCACTGTTTTTAACTATTTATTGTCTTGCTTTTAGCTTTTGTTTTTAATGATCTATTGTTCCTTTAATGTTTAAGCACATTGAATTGCCTTGTGTATGAATTGTGCTATATAAATAAAATTGCCTTGCCTTGCCTTGCCTTGCCTTCCTCCTTTCAATATGTTCCTTGTCCCACAAGGCGAATAAACACTCTGGATCACTGCTATATGCCATTCAGAGGCAGCTATAGAGTAGTCAGGAAACATGAACAATTAGAAAGCAGCAGTCTGTGATGTAGACTGAAAAAAGAAGCTTAAAGGCAGGGGCGGCTGGCCAATAGAGGGCGATAGGGCACCGCCCCTCCTTGAGCTACAAAAGAAAAGAAAGATGATAATAGATCATCATCATTATTGTCATATATACACACAATTTATTAATTATTCTAATAATTTTCACTTGAAACAGCTCGCCCTTCCTCTGAATATCCAATCAGATGCAGTGTGAAGTCACGTTCCGGCCCTTTGGGGCGATATCAGCCTGGCTGGAAATCACCCCGACTCACTCTCATAGACTTCATGTAAAATGCTTTTTTTTTCTAAATGCAGGCACTCCAATGCAATCTCTATGGGTTCCGAGAGGGCTTGCCCCAACGTGTTTTCGTCATACGTAAACCACCAAGTGTCATTCATGTGCTCCTCTGATGGTCTGATTTCCGATGTCGGGAAGTCGTTCTTACTTCATTGTGTGTTTATGAGCGTTTAAATGGTAATGTGGAGACATCATGGACATTACAAAGAAGATGTGTTGTATTTTATCACTCAAAATGTTTAAAAAGCACGTCGTCAACCGTTTCCACTGAAATATTGCTTTACGGTCGGAAACTTATTTTTCCAATTATTCCGACATCACATGAGGCAGCACCACTGTGCAGCGGTCACATTCAGTATCAACATGGCTAATGTTTCCAGCTGATCCCAGAGGTTTTTTTAGCCATATAGGTTAAAAAGAAACAGCACATAGTGCGTCCAAATTCACACCTGTTCTTCATTATGGATTTTCTCCGTGACCGTGCGTCATGGCGAGAAGCCACGCATATCACGCGAAGACCAAACACTTGTCGGTAGTCCAATGTTTTCACAGCGAAAAAACACGACATCACACTAAAATTATGTAAAACAAAGCTTTCATACAGCTTTGCACACACATTCCTCTTGGATGGATTACTCGCGAATGCATGTGATACCACACACATTGTGCTGTCATCCCATCACGCTATAAATACAGATAAATTGTCTACAAAATAAAAACCTGATGAATTTCTTCACAATACAGATCTTGTTATCAGTCACTTCATATAGTGAGGAATATCGTATCTTACCACGTCTTAGGCTTGCGTGTGTTTCTCCCTGTCTATCCACATTTGTAGTCTGGCTTTCAAGATGCAAATATCTCCATATTGTCCAGCTGACACTCCATCAAACTTTGTATGACAAGACCAGCCACTTCACCTTTGTGCACCCAGACAACTGTAGCCTAATTATGCATGCTGACAGGGCAGTAGTCACCATATACATTGAGGGGGACATGTGATGGCGTGTTTGCTTGTTGTGGCATTCTCTGACAACAGCCCCCCATCCCCCACTGAGCTGGAGTCCGTTTTTATTTACATCCCCTTGTTGTTGACAAAAATGTCGGTCTCCATCCTCACGATGTGTCAGGGTTAGACGTTGTGTTGTTGCTGCTGCTGTTGCTGCTTGTTGTATATGCATGTTACACACATACTTAATGACCTCTTAGTCAGGGCTTGTAAGCTAAATTATTGTGACATATTTATTATGAATTCACTGTTTCATCATGACTAGAAATGCAACTGTAGCGATTGTCTCACTATCGTTATACACATTCATATTTCAAGAAACTATGAATTGATTCAGCTACTAAATAGGGCTGGAAAGCTGGAAGTTAGAGCAGAAGTACATAAAGATGCTGCTATGGAGACGACACATTGTTCATTTGCATTTGTGTGAACCAATATGATGTATTGCAATAGTTGCAAGTTTTAACCTGTCTCACTGTGAATATATGGGCCTCTAGTTTCCCGGCGCGGCGCAGGGTGGCGAACCCCGCGCAGAGCTAGTTTCGAGCAGCGCAACCCGAGGCGCGCTCAGTTTGGTAGTTTGACAGACGGAAGTGCGCTGAGATGGGTGTGGCAGCGCAGCAGGGGGAGGTGTCGACAGATCCAGCTTGGCGCAGTGACAGTTTCGTGCCAAAAGGCTTCGCCAAAGGTGCATTAAAAGCTCGCCAGCTGAAACCAGGTCTACTGTCAGCGCAGGCGGAGCGCAGCCGGTGTAAGCCGATGTTTGGCTGACCGGCGGACAGTGCGCATACGTCACCAAAACCTCACAGGCAGGTTTCCAGAATATCAGGCACATTAATATTGCAAAAAAAAACCAAGAAAGTCACTATTCAATGCAACTATCTGCAATCAGCACATAAATGTATCTCTATCGACTGTCCCGTCACATCTGATGTCAGATCAAAGGGGATTGGCACCGTTTGGCACGCGAAATGGAAACCCAACTTGTTTTGATTAACACAGCTGCAAACTGATGAGTTTACATCCCTCTCAGCCAACCACAAACAGCCACAGCATCAGATAGGGAGTATATATTCAGCATCTGTCATCTTCGAAAAGTCAAAAGAAAAGAAACAGAGTGAGACTGCAAGAGAGAAAGAGAGAGCGCACGCACACACGAGAGAAACGCAACATTGATTTACAATTGTGGTGACCTCCTCCCAGGCTACCTTTGCATCATCAGCCCGTGGAGGTCTGCTCGCAGTTCCATATATTCGGACACTGCGAGCTTGGACCTCCCTGACCAAAACATCAGTTTCCTCCTGGGAGAAGTTTGGCTGTCTGACGCTGCTGCTCTTTTCTGCCATGGCGAATTGAGTAAACTCTCATTACGCCTTTGTGTGTCTCATTTAAGGGCGAGGAGAGGGGCTCATTTGATTGGTGTGATGTGAATGGGCTGTGTAAAACCCACTCCACGCCTTCTCTCCTCCCTCTTTTCGACTTGCGCAGGTAGGAGGGGCGGAGGTGGGAAAGACGAGTAGCTGTGCCAGCACGCATGGTGTGCCAAACTTGCAAAATCCGCCTGGCCACACCCAGTTGGCGAAGCGCAGGTGCGCTGCGCCCCCACCTTGCCCGGTCTGCGAAACTAGAGCCCATGGTCTGAACTGGGGTTAAGATGCATCTATAGTAATTGAATAACTTTTATGCTCACTTAGAGACAATCAGCCTATGAATAAATTCAGAAGAAGCAGAGCTTAATGAATTGGTTCTTTCTGTTAGTTTCCTCTCTGAGCATGATGTCAGGAGGGTTTCTAAGCATGTGAACATCAAGAAAACAACAGGACCAGAGGGTGTCAATGGGTGGGTCCTCAAACTATTGGCTAACCAACTAGCGCCAGTGTTCACAATGATAACCTGTCCCTGGCTAAGTCTGTCATACCCACGCGCTTTAAGTCCACCATCATTCCAGTGCTTAAGTTTTGTGCTTTTAATGTTCTTTTTAGATCTTATTTTCTCTGCTGATGGTTCAATGATGAGATTACATAGAAGTCCTGACATTGAACATCATTGTTTTGAACCTTGTTGAAAAGTTAAAGGTGTTGAAATAAGGCGATTGGTTATCATTGAAGCCATGACCTTCCATTTTTAGCTCAATTTAGCTCAACATGTTCCATCATGCTTCTTGTGCCAGCGTGTGCAATGTTTATGCTATGTTATATTGTTGACGGTGGTAGTTTTTCCATGACTTGCTGCTGAACAAAATTTGAAATACTGTCTGTGTCACAACCATTATTTAGCATTTTCATAAGACAGAAATCTATATTTAGATATAGCAAAAAATAGCAAGTGCTGGTGTTATTTATTGTGGATTTTTTCTCAAGGCTGTTTTCATATGGATGTGTGATTGAGCTGACAGCTGCTTCAGGGCAAATGGCTTCTGTAACTGATTCTGTGTCTCTTCTCTTCCAGGAAACACCCAACTCTGTTTTCCTGGTCATGGAGGTAAGTATAGAAACGTCTGGGTATTTGAGGAGTCAGAGCTCATTCATACCCTCTTCTCATGTGCTGTCACTTGTGCTGGGAAATTCAGTGTAACTTGTTTCTATGTTACTTACTCTAAAGATGAATTACTTAATTAACAACACTTTATTCATGTAAGTAACATGTGATAACATAAATTATGTAATGGTTTACCCCCAGCACTGGCTGTCTGCATGTGTTCTTCCCCTTTTGGCAGGCTTCACTGCTGTCGTCCCCTCCTGTCAGCCATTTGACTTGCCTTTTCCTCTTTTGTCTTTCTTTCTGCATCCTCCCTAAATGTTTCCACTTGTTTTGCAACACTCTCAGCTGGCTGCAGGGTAGAAAACACACCCTGACTGCACCTCAAGTTACTTATTGAAAAAACACCCCTCTGTTTTCTAGGAATCATGTTCCCCTGAAAGCCTTTGCTTAAAATCCTGTTTTGTTAGCCTGAGTGTCAGACTGAAGCTCCTCGAACCTTCAGTCTGACATCGCCTCCATTGAAAGCGATTTACAAGGGGGAGGGAATTAGATTTTTCCCTAACCAATCAGTAGAGATCGATGACTCACCCAGAATCTGACGTCATTAGTATCCATGTCTCGGGGGTGCCAAAAACAAGCGAGCATTGCCCATTTAAAATGTCTCCGTCGTCGTGCATGCCCAGCTGCATCGCCGTTAAATCCAGTTTAGCAGCTTCCTTAATTTGGTCCTCCATTAATGCGAGTGGTGGCGAAATACCTCGATTGCATCGTTAATGTGGTCTGTAGGATCTGTAGCGGTCGCCATTAGCGTGGCGCTGATTGGCTAATCGTTAGACCCACCCCCACCCCCGGCGTTCATTGGTCCGTCCATCACTTGGACGAGATAAATCGCAAATTCATTGCAGTTTGCCAGACCAGAGATGCAAGCCTACTCAGTTGAGTGGGCGGGGTCTATGGTCTGGAACCAGGCTACTGTTTTTTACTGGCTTGGCTGAACTACGCTTCCATATGACACAGATAAAATATACAATGGGCAATTAGCTGTCCCAGATAATGACTTTTTGTAGTTATAATTTTCAGTATAAGTCTCCATGGTCCAACACCATCTTTAGATTCTTCAGTTGTGAAGCTTTGCCAAACCCTAACAGAATTCTTCATTTTAAGATGAAGTCAACTAGCGCATTAATACATGGAAGCTGGATGCTGATCAAAAAAGGCCAGAATTAAATTCAGCTTTATTAGAGGCTACAGTCAGGTAGTGAAGCTACAGATTTTTTGCATGCTTGACTGACAGAGGGAGTAAAGTCATGTTTTATTTGTTTTGTGTACAAAGTAGAATCATGCAGTGTATAATTATCTGTCATCCACTAGTGGTGTCTATCAACTGTTTTTAAGTATTGTGTTGTGTCAGGCCACATTTTCACAGTATTAATAGTGTGTCATCACTTGCAGAAAGGTTAAATATATATAGACAAATTAGAGGAAAACCCAGAATAAATAGGTTTGAAAGAATAATTAATCCAGTTGCTTCATTGTGGAAAAAGTGGGCCCATTTAAAGAGGCAACAGATAGTATCCTTTCCTAAATATATCATGATGAAAATAATGTGGGTTGCACAGGGTAGTGGCCACAGTAAAATCAGACTATCAGCGTTTACATAGGTTACGTAGTGGCTTTGAAATCTTTGCAATAAGTTTCTGCCACTGGTGCCAAAATTTTGCGGAAAAAATTTACTTTACAGCAGGAAGCACGTCATGTATTGCGAAACTGGTCGGTCACCCAATCAGGGACTGGAGCTGGTGCTTATGAGGAGTTGAGTCACAAGCACAATGGCAGACGGACAAAGTTGGTAAAGAAGTGAAAAATGGCCTAGCAAAAGAAAACGGGCTCCTCTGTCTGAGGAGGCAAAGAAGAGCAAAAAGGAGAGTGAAAAAGAAGAGGAAAAACAAGAGTAAACCTCAGTCAGGCGTTCAAGAGATGGAGGGAGCTCCGTGACCAAAGAGGCTTCAAAACCGATGTCCAGCTAGCTTTCTTTCTAATGGATCAGTCAGTAACATAGCTCTGACATTGATACCCCCCTTCCTTCCTTCTGTTCTCTTCTCACGGAGGCAGCTATCGACGGACATCGCCCAGCTAAGTTACGCTCTGCTAAGTGACCACTGGACTTTTTCACATCGTTTCCCTACGGTACCGTTAATTCTAGAATCTGGACTGTTTACATGTGCATATTGGTATAATTCCACTAGAACATGGCTTACTACTGAAACATTCAAATGTTACAACTGGCATCAATATTATTAAACTGCTGGCAGAGAGTATTGAGAGAGGAGAGGCGTTCACCAGACAAACTGCGGCCGTTTTCTGGAACGGAGGAGAGGATTTTACTCCACTTCTCCCGGTCGGAGATGCTGTGTGGACTAACATTAACTGATTTTGATGCTCCTCAGTCAGCCGTTGCTATGGCATCCCTAGCAACGGAGCAACAGAGCAGCAGAGCAGCGGCGATACCTCAAGAAATAAACACCGCAGAATTTTGTTGATTGACCAATCAGAATCAAGTACTTAAGAGTGCCATGTTCTAAAAGCGGAATAATGTATAGTGAGCCGGTGACTGTTGAAAAATAACTCCCGCCAGGGGAATGGAACCCCGACACACAGCGGACTGTTTGGTTTTTTCTTCAGATAAATCTAATAATTGTTGCTCATCTCTTTATTGCAAAGAGAAGCTAAATGGATACATATCTTGCAAACTGAGAGTCCTAGAGGTTTGAATGAAGAACTTCTTTTGAGTTGTTTCCTTTGACTGATCTCTGTAAGATTGTCTTTTATGTAAGGTCTGATATTTGTGGTTGTCCTTTTGGGCCATTAGACTTCATGATATATTGTCCCTTTTTTATTAATGCTTTTTTGAGACATTTGTATTCAACATTTTACAGTGGTTCCACTTTCCTTAAAGCCCCTAATTTCCCCTTTTGTGATTTAAGGATCTCTCTCTTTTTTAGAGACTTGTTTTACCTTAACTGTCCCCTCCATTATTGAGGCTTTCTATTTTATACAATGGATTAGTGGAGCCCTGTAATCATTTTTAAACTTTTCCTACTTTATATTTTTGAATATTGAGATTGGTGTGTATTAGGTTCTGCCTATTTAGCTGGGGTTCTCTTAGTCCCTAGTTAAGTTATGCCCAGTGACTTAAAGGCTTTTTACAGCCTATTTTCAGTCACTTTAATTCTCCCCTTTTCCCATTCAACTAGTCTGAGTCTATATAACTTGTACGTTCTTATGTTTTCAATGTAATTACATTTTTCTATTAATGGATTGACTCAGGTGCAACAGTCTTGACAATTGCTCTGTGTCAGCCTGTCATTGGCTGCAGCTGCAGACCGTGTGTTGCCCTAGTAAATTATACATTTTGACTTTTTTGTCTTTTGTGAGTAATGTTGCCCACTAGTTTTTTTGCGTCTCTTTACTCATTTATTTATTTAGAGTGTCCACACACCTTCTCATTCTACGTATACATAGTGGTATACCGGTGGCTTTACATCCTACATTTTATTGATTATCTATGATCCCCACGGTCAGTTTGGTCATTGCGACAGTACGAGCAACACCACTGATGCTAGTGGTGCCAAGCTAAAAAACAAAAACAAACAAATCCTATCTGTCTATCTGTTGCCTCTTTAATCATTTGATGAGTTTGAAAATTATGGAAAGAAGCTTTGGCAGATTTCAGCCACATTAAACAGGTATGGGTGACTGTGGAGTGAAAGTATTAGACGCTCTCCATCACCATCATCAAAACACTAAATAAGGTCATATATTTTGGAAGGATGCTGTTAATTTCTACAGTAAAGCTTAGAGAATCTATGCAAAGGAGTTTTTCTTTTAATATGTCACCCATCTGTACAGGAAGTTCACCTCAGACCCAGGGGGCAGGGTGAAGCAAGCAGGGTTACACTCAGGAATCCTTTTCTGTGGAAGTGGACTGTAGTTTTAGTCTACCTCGTCTTTGCTTATCCACCCAGCAGTTCACTTTCTTTAAACCTACCACACTAACCTCGTCTGCCTGATCTTGTTGTCCCTCATAAGAACTAATTGCACTCCAGTCTTTCAGCAGATTAATTGATGAGTCTGCCATTATCTGGGCTTGGATTTATGGATGGATCATGCACATATAATACCAAATGTTGAACTGTGCTTCTCAGCTTGACATTGTTGAACCTGAATTTAGTAATTGATGATAGTGACTGTTTGTCTCCCTACACACAGTACTGTAATGGAGGTGATCTGGCTGACTACTTGCAAGGTAAGCATGTGACTGCAGCTGTTGTGAGTGTAGGTGTGGGAATGTGTGCATGTGATTATTATCTATGTGTGATGGATAGTTTGTGAAATATCATGTAGGAATGTTGAAGAGATGGTGTGTGTGTGTGTGTCTGTGAGTGAATACTTGCATGTCCTCATGTTTTCCGGGTTGGTGGTATGTAGGGTTGGGTACCGAAACTCGGTACTTTTTGTACTTGGTACCGATTCACGTCGGTACTACCGAGTACCAATTCACTTAAAATGAATCGGTGCCAAATTTCGGTACCTGAGGTGGAGGTGGAGCGAGAGCGCATGACTCGCACCTCAGACTCAGCAACAATGGCAACAAAAAAATGTGCAGACAAAAGTTAACATGCAGCACTGTTCCTAAATGTTTTCAATAACATGTTGAAACTGAGAAGTTTAGACTATGGGCCCGAACAACGCATAGTGCGTCCAAATTCACACCCCTTCTCTGTGGATTTTCACGCATATCACGTGAAACAGCAGAACTGTAGCTCTCTGACAAGGCCAAGCACTTGTCAGTAATCCAATGTTTTCACAGCAAAAAAAAATTGATAAATTTACAATAAAATTATGTATAACAGAGCTTTCATACAGCTTTGCACACACATTCCTCTTGGATGGATTACTCCTGAACGCAGGCTCGCGCAGAAATGCCACGCATATCACATGAAAGCGCAGGACCAGAGCTTTCCAGTGATACCACACATCATTGTGCTGTCATCCCATCATGCTATAAATCCAGAACAAAACCTGACGAATTTCTTTACAACCCATTATACAGACCTTGTTATCAGTCACTTCATATAGTGAGGAATATCGTATCTTACCACGTCTTAGGCTTGCGTGTGTTTCTCCCTGTCTATCCACATTTGTAGTCCGGCTTTCAAGATGCAAATATCTCCATATTGTCCAGTTGACACTCCATCAAACTTTGTATGACAAGACAAGCGCACTTCACCTTTGCGCACCCAGACAACTGCAGCCTAATTATGCGTGAATGACAGGGCCGTAGTCACCATATACATTGAGGGGGACACGTGCTCCGCCTGGCACAAACCACATGTTTTGGACAGCTATGAAATGACAGAATGTCCCACCATCATGGTTCTTATATTGCCAGATTCCAGAGAGTCTCCCCTCTTCATATATGGCAGAATATGTCAACTTCCAACTTGCTATGGTGAGATACATGTAAAAATGAAAGAATTTAGGCACACAGATTTGTTTTTTTCATTGATATAAAAATTTATAGAAAATACAGGCACATAGAAGGACATGGGATGATGGCAAATCTGGTTAGCCCAGATTGTCCTGAAAAACAACAAGATATAGCATGTGTATGTAGCCTTTATAATGAATGTGATATGAGCTTAAAAGTAAAGGCAGTAAAAATACCCCAAAAAGGCCTAGGGCCCATAGGGTTAAAAAGTACTGAAATAAGGTACTGTTTGGTACCAGTACCGAATTCCAGATACCGGATACCAGATACCAGATAACGGTACCCAACCCTCGTGGTATGTGTTGGAACCTCTACGGCTTTTCACAAAGGGTTCCTTCTCTAGTTCAGAGCCAGTCAGCACAGTGTTTATGCCTCTGTGATAGTTTATAACAAAGGCCAGCATTTCTAGTCATATAGCAACAAGTTATCTTGAAAAACAGATTAGCCTTCTAATATAATCTTCATGTGTCTTCCAGTGTCTCCCTCTCACCCCCGCTCTAATCTTGTTCCTCCTGGTAGTTAACTGTGTTCAGGTGTGCTGCACTCAGGTGAAGGGGCGTGGCAGTTAGGACATAAGAGAGCAGGGAATTGTTTGGGGTGGGTTCTTTTGATTTTGTTTGGGATAGAGGAAGAGGAACAGAGGTGCAGTGCAGTAGTCTGCCTTGGAAGAGGAAAAGTTTTCTACGTCCCATGTTTTTGTTGTTTCCTCGACTGTGTTTGTGTGGAGGACCAGAAAGAAACGCACCCATCCTCTAAGTAGGACCAGATTGTTTCTGTTTATTCCACCCCGGTGAGTGTGATTCCTCTTGTTTCTCAACATTTTTCATTTTTGGCAATGCATTGTTTTTTCCCAGAGCCTGTTTTTTCATTTTAAGCACTGGACAATGGACTTTCCTTTAGCACTGGGATTATCTTTTCTTGGAAGAGGATAATTATTATTAAAGGGGAAATTTCGCCAAATACCTTTCTAAATCATCCTTGAGTATATTTAAGTTTCGTTGTCTATGTTCATCTGCTGGAGTCAGTAAGGGTCCAGGGTCAGGCCCCTTATTTTGTCCCCCCCTCACTAACCAAGGTTAAGCATTAACTGTAGCTTCCGAATTTGAATTATGACAAGGCTTTAAAGGTAAGCTGATTGTTATACCGGAGCAGAAAATGTGGAGCATGAGCAGAGCACCTAGGACAGTGTGGGTCTAATTGACTGTAAACATGCAGGAGTAATTCGACTCTCATTTGTATCATCTGGGTGTTAGTCCGACTTTGACAAATTTGATTTAGTACAATTTCAGTCTGACTAATATGTTAACATGTATTTTAAAAGTCTGGTTTTAGTCAGACTAACACAAATTGATTTGCTCTAATGTCATGTAAATGTACTGAGTGACATCATGGGCACAGTGTGTCTCTCACCTCTTGAGTCGAAAGTAGCAAGTGAGGAAACCAGAATATCAAGTTTCATGCTTATGTTTTTGCAGTGTAGATAACAGACGGATATTAGATTCATGTCTTCTGTAACCATTGAAATGAAAGACATTCCTGGTTGAGTCAATGACTCAGGATTAATTAATTAATTAATTGTTTTTGGTACGTTCATTATTACTATTATTATTATTATTATTATTGTTATTATTATTATTATATCTTTCTTTCTTTAGTCTTTCTCCCGCCGCCTCTTTGAGCTCAAATTTGACCCCTTAAACATGCTCAAAACCTCACCAAAATTGGCACTCATGTCAGGACTGGCGAAAAATTTGACAAAATGAACCCCTGTAGTGCTAAAATGGGCTCTTTAGCGCCATCTAGACACACTAAAATGGCCGCTGCAGCCCATAGGAATGTTGTAGAAAGATCAAACCAAAGTGGCTTGTTCGTCTCATCGAGACCTACAGCCATTTGCCCTTTAAAGTAAGATTTCGCCTCAAAAATGCTCTTTTTAAAACTTTTTCAAAGAATATCTCCTCCTACACCGTTTATCATATCAGCTTCAAACACGCACACATTACAGGCCAACTCCTGCTGAACAGAATTCTCTTCATAACTTTGTCATTACTCGAACGGTTTGGATTTTATACCCTCTTAAAGGTGACGTGACACAAAACCTCCTGACAATCTCCGTGCCACCTAGACACACTAAAATGGCCGCTGTAGCCCGTAGGAATGTCGTAGAAAGATCAAACCAAAACTGGCTTGTTCGTCTCATCAAGACATACAAATCACGCACTGACACCCCTGACCTAAATCCAACAGGAAGTGAGCTAGTGCCTCTGAAAATAACATGAGCAAATGTGGAGAAATTGCCAGCTGTGAGCTAGACTTCTTAAACTTGCGACCAAGATCGCATTTTTTGACTCCACAAACATAAAAACCTATATGTCTGCATTCGGGACAAGTGTATCTCTCTGCTGGTATGCTCAGATTGACGATTGGACCCACAGTTTGGGAATAAAAGGGAGGAGATCCAGACATTTTAAAGCCATCTCCATCTGCCTGGTATCTCACAGCTTGTCTCTCTCTCTCTCAGTGATGGACTCGGGATGTTTGGAGGGCAGGGGCGAAAAGGAAAGAAGGGCACCTACTGCATGTCACGGGGCCCATTGGTGTGCAAAAAACAACATTTGACCCCCTAAACATGCTCAAAAACTCACCAAAATTGGCACGCATGTGTTCGTCTCATTGAGACCTACAAATCACGTGCTGACCTAAATTCAACAGGAAGTGAGCTACTGAAAGTAACATGACCAAATGTGGAGAAATTGTCAGCTGAGTGCAGAGGGGTCTAAACTTGTCTACAACTTTTGTCTAGAACTATCCACGTGAGCTGGAGGCCGAAATGGCGCGAGTCAAGGTCTCGCCCAACGCTGCTGGCAGCTTTAATTAAAAATGGTGTCTGTTTCTTAAATACTTGTAAACAGTCCTTTTGAAAGACATTAAACAAAACCCTAATTAAAGAAAAATAGTTAAAATTAATTGTGTTTCACTACTGTAGTAAGTGAAATACTTTCTGTTTACAGATTGTTTGTACATATAGGTCCGCTTAATAGATTTCTTCTACAGCCTTTCGCCCTTTTCAGCCACATTACACATTGTGAAAGCTCTGGAGGAAATCTAGTAAACAGAAAGTCTCAATTCTTTCCATTTGAGACCCAAGTTAAGTCCCAGGTCAAGACAGACAAGTCCCTAATCAAGTCCCAAGTCTTAAACAAGTCATAATGTGTTCTTTAACAAATGTAAAAACAATTTTAAATGAACATAAATCACAAATGCTTGTTAAAATTTGAATTTATTTGTCAAAACAAGCCTGTTTAAAACATCCTTAGCTGTTAAGCCAATGTTGGCTAAACGTAAGCATGCTAACTATGTGAGTATAAGCCTCAACTTAACCTTCTTTGTGTAATCTCAAATGTTGAGCAAAGTTGGAAGTTGTTGCATCTCTTTCTGTAATTTTCTACCTGCACGTTTTGCATACTGCTGTTAGGTTTTTTTGGACCACTTTATAGGTTTTGTACATGAATGAAATGATCTTTGGTATCATTTTTTCCAACTGGCAATCAGTAGTTCTTAATGGTTCTCTCCCACAGCTTGATTGAGTGCTTCGGATTGGTTCAAACAAAGTGAATTTGCTGGGAATAACATTAGTGTTAGTTCAATCAGATACTGAAAGGAAATTAATTGATTTGTGGCACACATTTTAAACAACATACTTTTTATTCTGTGGGCTTGGTAAAAGGTATCAAATATTTTTCAGTCAGAAGGCTTAAGTCTAAGTGAAGTCATGAGCCATTGCTAATAAAGTCCAAGTGGAGCTGCAAGTCTTTCTTGATTTTGTCAAGTAGAGTCCAAGGTCATGAAATTTTTGCCTCAGGTTTGACCCAAGTCCAAGTCATGTGACTCCAGTTCACACCTCTGCTAGTAGGGCAGAGGGAAGCTAGAGGGTTTTGAGTGAAACTTTTTCTGTCAAATGTTTGTAATTGATGTATAATAGCTATTCCACATATAGAAGCTAAACATTTACTATCAAAATGTCTGTTTCTTTACTGCACATCATTTATATGGAAACAAACAATTTCCCTCAACACTTCAGGGTATCTCGTCTCACAGCCTTTGAGCTTCAGAGTGGTTCACTCACCTTATTTGACATAGGCGTCACAAAACGTGCTGAACTCTCATAATGTAATATTAAAGATGCTGTGAATGGTTTTATAGAGTTAAAATCAAGTCGCCTTCTTCAAATCCCCCCAAATGTAAAGCAGTTTGCCAACACATCTGTCAGATAACCACAGGTGTTTACACCTCTGTTACATAAAAACATTGATTGTATTGCTAGAACAGCTCTGTACTTTTGCATATTGCACCTGCTCCACATGTCCACATTTTGCACTTTAGAGAATGGGTCATGGTCAGACCACATCCACATCATTACCTTATGTGGTTGTGAAATGAATCCTGTGGGAATATAGCACTTGTTCAGAGTGTAACTGTGCTCTGTGTACCAAACTGCATCCAACTGGCTGCATTGCTTGAACTTATTAGTCGTTGTGACTGTAGTCTCATCAGGGGAGGGATGCTGTGTTCACCTAAGTGTTTCAGCAAGTCTGTGAAGAATGCATAGGTAATGATGATCCTGCATTACACAAGAGGATCTCACTAGTGAATAATTTTACCACTTACACAACTTGTCTGTGGTAGAAGTTGGGCTACAGTGGTGGGCAAAGAGCAGTAAACCCCCAAATCAGCGATTGATATTCTTGATGAATGCTTACTAGTTTGATTTATACCTACACTGTAATCACAATGGCTTGATGGAGAGAGAGAGAGGGATAAAGACATTGAGAGAGGAATCCTCTTAGTCTAACGACAGAAAAGACTCATGTCATGACCACCAGCAACTCAGACCTTCACTGCCACTGTTTATTTACCTCAGGATTATTTTATAGCTTTAATCATGTGAGGCTGATGAGCAGTTTTTATGCCTCTGTGCCGGCAATAGCGGTTGCGGGAGGCATCATGTTTATGGGTTTTATTTCTGTCCATAAGTACGTCCATCCCATTCTTGTGAACGCAGTATCTCAAGAACAGCTTGAGGGATTTTTTTTTTTTTTCTAAATTTGGCACACCTGTCAACATGTACTCAGCAGTGAACTGACTGGATTTTGATGGTCAATAGTCAAGGCCACTGTGACCTTACTTCCGTCTTGTTCTTTTTAACGCATTATCTCATGAACACCCTGAAGGAATTTTCTCAAATTTGGTACAAACGGCCACTTGGACATCATAATGTTCTGTAAGAACACTTTTCTGGCCATTACTCAACATCATAACTCAGAAGCAGAAGGGGAGACATTTGGTTAGATACTGAATATGGTGACACTAATCTTGGGTGTCCACCTTGGAATTGTGCTGATTGTTAAGATCTTCTGTGCTGGAGGGAAGATGTGTGTAAAGTAGTGTTGTCACGATACCAAAATCTTTGTTTTCAGTACCCATACCAATATGAATTTCGATACTTTTCGATACTTTTCGGTACTTTTCCTAAGGAAAAGTCCTTTTGGCTACAAACCTTTAGAACAATAAATAGTAGGGGTGTAACAGTACCAAAAAATTGTGGTTCGAAAGTACCTCAGTATGGACGTCACAGTTTGGTTACTCAAATGTTTCACCAAGTTGGTGTTGTCTCGTGTTGTCTCCCTTTGCGAGGCAGACTTTCTCTTGTCTTTTTTCACGTGCTCCAGCTGCAGATGTTGATACAGGTATTGTCATTCACACCACATGTGCAATCTGTGCTCCAATAGGAAAAAGAAAGGCGTTTGTGTGCATAAATGAGTAAAATAAATCAACTAAATTAATGAATTGAATCAATTTCAAAGTACCGGTATTTTCCAAATGTAGTATAGTACCGTTTGGAATACTCTAGTACCGCGGTACTATTTTAGTACCGGTATACCGTGCAACACTAGTGTAAAGCATCTATCTTTTCAGAGACATGGATGTGAACTGTAAGTGCAACTTGATTGGTGCACAGAGGCATACAAGCGGGAGGCAGTAATTTTAGTTGTGGAGTGTTGGGGTAATGCAAGGAAATAAGTAAACCAAGGAAACAAGTAAATCAGTGCCCTTCATTAGGCAGCAGGAAGCCCCTAAATGAGATCAATAGGTCAGCCTTAAAATTGTTATCATTAAGAAGGTACTTCTAAATGAGCACATTTACTTAAAGGTGCTCTGTGGAGTTTCCTTGTAAACAAACAAAAGTTGTATGCACACAGTTATCACGTTTTTGTCTCTCCTCTTCTTCAGCCAAGGGGACACTAAGAGAAGACACACTTAGGGTTTTCCTCCAGCAGATTGCTGCTGCCATGCGCATTCTCAACAGCAAAGGAATCATCCACCGGGACCTAAAGCCACAGAACATCCTCCTGTCATATGTGGGTCGCAAGAAGTCCAACATCAGTGGCATCCGCATCAAAATAGGTGACATAATTAGATAAAAAAAAAAAAAAAAAAAAAGTCCTTTATCAGCCTTTTATTCAAGCTGAAAGGAATTTCAAATCAGTACATGGTACATGGTGAGCCACAGGTTTTCAGAAACTGTTACATGCTTTCAGGAACTATTACATGAAGATGAGATTTTTGGTCTCGAGATTTTCTGGTTAAATAAAGGTTAAATAAATAAATAAAATATATTTCATATCGATATGCTTATGTATCTGGTGTCTTGCAGTGAACATACAGTGTATTTCCCACCTTTTGTCTGGCTAAAAAGAAAAGACAATGTCTAACATCTATTTAATCCAAATTTATAGTTACAGTATATTGTGTATATGTATAATTCTTAAACAGCGTCTAAGTCATGCTGCTTTGGTTGGTCCAAGTTTTAAATTTAGAGGCCAAATAATATAACTTATTGTAAATATGAAATATCTTTAATCAGAAGCACAATGAAAAGCAAAAGTGCACAGTACACAACATGAACATTAAAGACAAAAATAGCACTATGTTGTCTAAACTTAAAACATCTTATTTTGGCAACTAGAGTAATGTAATAAACACATTTCTGACAACACTGATGGCATTTTCCATCTCTATCTTAGCTCTGTTTTGAGTGCAAAACAATTTTATGCATGTGATAATATTCCCAGTGTTTGTCTCCCAAGCATTCTCCAAAGTCTAACAATGGCGGCTTTTGTCGCTTGTAATAATTAAACATGTGTACTGACTGGTTTGTTTCATGCTTCTGTTTTGCAGCTGACTTTGGCTTTGCACGGTACCTCCAGAGCAACATGATGGCAGCCACACTCTGTGGGTCGCCCATGTACATGGTCAGTGTCTTTCATTGTGTATGTTTGTGTGTGTGTGTGTGTGTGTGTGTGTGTGTGTGTGTGTGTGTGTGTGTGTGTGTGTGTGTGTGTGTGTGTGTGTGTGTGTGTGTGTGTGTGTGTGTGTGTGTGTGTGTGTGTGTAGAATTCCAGCTGAGGTCAGTCACTTTCAGTTGCCCTGTCAGCTTTCTCAGTAGTGTATTGAGTAGGTGTCCCTGCTCTGAATTTTTACATATGACCTTTCCTTCCTTAGGCCCCAGAGGTCATCATGTCCCAGAACTATGATGCAAAGGCTGACCTGTGGAGCATAGGGACAGTCATTTACCAATGTCTGGTTGGCAAGCCACCATTCCAGGTTAATACTATGTATACCAAACCAGTAACAAATGTGTTTGTATATGTGTGTGTGCCTGTCTAACTAATTTTTATATTGATATTTTCAGGCCAATAGTCCCCAAGACCTGAGGATGTTTTATGAGAAGAACAAGAATTTACAACCTGTGTAAGCCACAAAGTCTTGTCTTTTGTTTTAAGGCTCCTTTTGTGTGATTTGGGTTGTCCCAAATGAAGGGTGACAATTTTGAGAAAACTGGTAAAATGTTTAAGACTGGTGCAGATGGATGATGCCAGTTGATGACATGTTCCTGCTTGAATCTGTTTTTAGCCAGATGCAAGCAGGGACAATGGTAGTAGTGTGGCTCTGTCAATGGCAGTGTTTGTAATCAATAATATTATGTACAAATCTTCATGGATTCTTAGGTCACCGCCTTATTTTTCCTTTAGCCCCACCAGGAGGTGGACATTTTTGTTTATTAATGAAATATCTCAACAACTTTGGAATGAATTGTCATGTATATGGCACATGCAGTCATGTTCCACTCACGATGAACTGTTATCACTTTGGTAACTCTGACTTTTCACCTGCTTCTCTGATCAGGTCAAACTCCTTATTTGTCCAATGCTTTGGTTTATGACCAAATACCTGTAAACCAGTGACATTCCATTCAGGTTCAGCTGTACTTGTGTTTATTGCTGATTAGTAACTGTTAGCATGCTCAGCTAATATGGTAACTTTGACAAAAAGTATACCTTATTAGCATTAGCATGTTGGCCTTTTCATTATGAGCATGTGAGCATGAGGTTAGTGTTTAGCCTTAAGCTCTGCTGTGCCTCAGTATAGCCTCACACAGCCACTAGCGCCACGTGTTTCTGTTTACACTGTGGGGCTGCAGTTCCTCAGGCTTTGCCTCTTAATTGATGTTGTACAGTCTGACAGATTGCAACCAAGACTTGATTGGATCCATCTTGCATAGTGTGAACTTAGAACTTAAGACTGTTGTCTGTAGGCACTCTACAAAATATAAGGGGTTAATGTTCCCATGTTCTCATTACCCAGCATCCCAAGGGAGACATCCCAACAACTTGGCAACCTTTTGCTTGGGCTGCTGCAGAGGAATCAGAAAGACAGGATGGACTTTGGTCAGTGGTAACATCAGAGTAATGTCGTTGAACTTGTAATGACACATGAATTGTTCAGGGTTTTTTTTATACATACATACATATATATATATTTATGTATGTATGTACAGGCCAAAAGTTTGGACACACCTTCTCATTCAATGCGTTTTCTTTATTTTCATGACTATTTACATTGTAGATTCTCACTGAAGGCATCAAAACTATGAATGAACACATGTGGAGTTATGTACTTAACAAAAAAAGGTGAAATAACTGAAAACATGTTATATTCTAGTTTCCTCAAAATAGCCACCCTTTGCTCTGATTACTGCTTTGCACACTCTTGGCATTCTCTCGATGAGCTTCAAGAGGTAGTCACCTGAAATGGTTTTCCAACAGTCTTGAAGGAGTTCCCAGAGGTGTTTAGCACTTGTTGGCCCCTTTGCCTTCACTCTGCGGTCCAGCTCACCCCAAACCATCTCGATTGGGTTCAGGTCCGGTGACTGTGGAGACCAGGTCATCTGCCGCAGCACTCCATCACTCTCCTTCTTGGTCAAATAGCCCTTACACAGCCTGGAGGTGTGTTTGGGGTCATTGTCCTGTTGAAAAATAAATGATCGTCTAACTAAACGCAAACCGGATGGGATGGCATGTCTCTGCAGAATGCTGTGGTAGCCATGCTGGTTCAGTGTGCCTTCAATTTTGAATAAATCCTCAACAGTGTCACCAGCAAAACACCCCCACACCATCACACCTCCTCCTCCATGCTTCACAGTGGGAACCAGGCATGTGGAATCCATCCGTTCACCTTTTCTACGTCTCACAAAGACACGGCGGTTGGAACCAAAGATCTCAAATTTGGACTCATCAGACCAAAGCACAGATTTCCACTGGTCTAATGTCCATTCCTTGTGTTTCTTGGCCCAAACAAATCTCTTCTGCTTGTTGCCTCTCCTTAGCAGTGGTTTCCTAGCAGCTATTTGACCATGAAGGCCTGATTCGAGCAGTCTCCTCTTAACAGTTGTTCTAGAGATGGGTCTGCTGCTAGAACTCTGTGTGGCATTCATCTGGTCTCTGATCTGAGCTGCTGTTAACTTGCAATTTCTGAGGCTGGTGACTCGGATGAACTTATCCTCAGAAGCAGAGGTGACTCTTGGTCTTCCTTTCCTGGGTCGGTCCTCATGTGTGCCAGTTTCGTTGTAGCGCTTGATGGTTTTTGCGACTCCACTTGGGGACACATTTAAAGTTTTTGCGATTTTCCGGACTGACTGACCTTCATTTCTTAAAGTAATGATGGCCACTCGTTTTTCTTTAGTTAGCTGATTGGTTCTTGCTATAATATGAATTTTAACAGTTGTCCAAAAGGGCTGTCGGCTGTGTATTAACCTGACTTCTGCACAACACAACTGATGGTCCCAACCCCACTGATAAAGCAAGAAATTCCACTAATTAACCCTGATAAGGCACACCTGTGAAGTAGAAACCATTTCAGGTGACTATCTCTTGAAGCTCATCGAGAGAATGCCAAGAGTGTGCAAAGCAGTAATCAGAGCAAAGGGTGGCTATTTTGAAGAAACTAGAATATAAAACATGTTTTCAGTTATTTCACCTTTTTTTGTTAAGTACATAACTCCACATGTGTTCATTCATAGTTTTGATGCCTTCAGTGAGAATCTACAATGTAAATAGTCATGAAAATAAAGAAAACACATTGAATGAGAAGGTGTGTCCAAACTTTTGGCCTATACTGTATGTATGTATGTGTATATATATATATAATTTTTTTTTTTTTTTTTTTTTTTTTTTTTCCTTTGTTTTCCCTGTGTTGATGTTAAAAAAATTATCTGATCTGTTTTGTCTCTCTAAACCCCTCACTCTACAGATACATTTTTCAGCCATCCTTTCCTGGAGCCTTCATCCACCATTAAAAAATGTAAGCACAAAGGTCACTCCTGAGCAAGATAACTTGCTGTACTACACTTCCACATCATCCAACTTAAAAACATCATTAATTGTGTATTTATTCTCCTCAGCGTGTCCAGTGCCAGTCCCCAGTGCCTCCAGCGCAGTGACTGACAGCTCCTGTGGCAGCTCCCCATGCATCCGATACAACTCCCCTCCTGTGAGTTTGATATTACTTTATGAATCCTCATTCAAAAGGGATTACATTTACACTGTAATAAAGGAAATAGAATACTAACCATGTCTCCCTGCTGTGCTCCTATTGTGCCTGCTTGTTACTTCCAGTACAGTGTCTGAAACGTTACAAAGTGTCCAAAATGCACCCTTCATAAAAACATTTATTTTCATTTTATAAGACAGATTAATACAACCCATTTTACTCCTTTGACTTATGTTCTACTATTATTTCATTTTTTTTTTTTTTTTCAATTTTATTTATGAAGCCCAATATCACAAATCACAATTTGCCTCAGAGGGCTTTACAGCATACAACATCCCTCTGTCCTTTGGACGCTCACAGTGGATAAGGAAAAACTCCCCAAAACTGAACAACTGAGGAAGGTTCCCTCTGCCAGGATGGACAGACATGCAATAGATGTCATACAGAACAGATAAACATGATAAATTTACAGTATTCCATATGACAAAATGAGACATAAAGAAAGATGCAGGACAGACGGTAATGACAATAGCTTTCAACATTAATGTAAGTAATAATATTATTATTATAAATACGGCCATTGTGGTCCAATATGTTGTAAGTATATGTTAATATATGATAGTATATATGTGACAATAATAATCATATGTGTATAATAACAATGGAAGTATGACTAATAATAACAGCAACAGTAGGCGGCATCAGGCAGGACCACAGCAGCAGCATAACCACATCACACAATCCAGGCACAGCTGCTATATGAGGTACCTGCCAGACAGTGGAGCACAAAGGCTCTGGAGAAGAAGCTGAGTTAGTGACATGCAGTAGAGCCGAGTTAGCGAGATGCAGTAACAGGAACAGTATTATGAATACTGCTACTTTAAGAGCTGAAGCTAATGCTACTAAAATGTTAATATACTGAACAAAATCTTAAACATAACAATTTTGTTTTTGCTCCTGTTTTAACAGGTTTAACTTAAAGATCTATGACCACTTTTATGGCAGTGAACTGAATGTTCATTTTACTACCATAAGCCATCCCCAATGTTGTTTCTGTGAATTTGGCACAACATCCAACCGGCCTCACAATGGCAGACCACATGTAACTACACCAGCTTAGGATTTCCAGATCCAACATTTTCACCTGCAAGATCGTCTGAGACTAGCCACCTGAACAGCTGATGCAACACTTGGTTTGCACATCCAAAGAATTTTGCAAAAACTATCAGAAACTGTCTCAGGGAAGCTCATCTGCATGCTCATCATCGTCACCAGAGTCTTGACCTGACAGCAGGTTGTCATTGTAATCAACTTGTGCCCTTATGTGACATGTGTGGCATTGTGTTGTGTGATCAAACTGCACATTTTAGAGCGGCCTTTTATTGTGGCCATCCCAAGACACACCTGTGTAGTAATAATGCTGTTTAATGCGCATCTTGATATGCCACACCTGTCAGCTAGATGGATTATCTTGGAAACGGACAAGTGTTTACTGACACGGTTTTGAACACATTTGAGACCAAAATTTGAGAGAAATAGATTTATTCAGTGCACAAAAAGTCTTAGATCTTTAACCTTGACCTGTGAAAAATGGGAGCAAAAACAAAAATGTTGTGTTGAAAAATGTTTGCACAGTAGTACATCTCATCTCACAGCAGCAGTTGGAATGCAGGGCAAGTTAATTCCCCAGGATGTCAGTGTTCTCTCTAACAATGTGATAACATTAGCTTGACAGTCAGCACTGCCCTGCCTGGAAGCCTTAACTGCATCATTCGCCCCCCCCCCCCCCCCCCTCTCTCTCTCTCTCTCTCTCTCTCTGTGTCTGTGAACACACAGTCTCTTCCGGACATGCAGACACTAGCAGAAGATGGTCTGTCATCCCCTCCGCTCGGTTCACCTAACTTCCTGCAGCTGTCTAAAGAGTCTGCAGGAAGCACCAGCAGTAAGAACTCGTCCTGTGACACTGACGACTTTGTCCTGGTGCCTCACATCTCTACTGACAGTTGTAAGTGCCAACACACATACTTATATTGTTATATTGTCAGACACCCACGATAGTAGTTGAGAACAACAGGGCTAAGATCCTGTGGGCCTTCAAGTTCCAGAGTGACAAGCAGCTGCTAGCTAACCAAGCAGAGTTAGTGGTGGCTGACAAGGAGCAGAAGAGGGCAGTTGTGGTAGATGGGGCAATCCCAGCTGACAGTAACATCAGGAAGAAAGAGCAGCCTTCAGCCTCTAGTACTAAAAAGTACTAGAGGCTGAAGGAACAACTAGAACAGATGTGGAAGGTGAGGTCCAAAGTGGTCCAAGTGGTAATCGGAGCACTGGGGGCTGTGACCACCAGACTGGGAGACTGGCACCAGCAGATTCCAGATAAAACATCTTAGGTCTCTGTCCAGAAGAGTGCAGTCCTAGGAACAGCTAAGATACTGCGCAGAGCTCTCACACTCCCAGGCCTCTGGTAGAGGACCTGAGCTTGAGGAAACACACTACCGCCCCCACCAAGTGAGGCTGAGAGGGAATTTTTTTTATATACACACACAAATATATGTATGTATATATACTTCCATAGGACCACGTCATCTTTATATATATATATATATATATATATATATATATATATATATAGATATATCTTAGGGATGCACCGAAATGAAAATTTGGGGCCGAAGCCGAATAATATTAAACGCTTGGCCGAATAACAAGTAAAGAACAGTCCCTAAAGTGCAGTGAGGTTTGTGGGCCGTTACCTGCCACAGTGACAGAAATGTGAACGGCTCGTTTCTCCTCTGACACGCCACATACCTGTGTTTGGCTGGCTCGGCTGTTCAGATACTACTGGGCTGTCATGACGCCAAGACGAGGATATTATTGGAGCCGACTTCTCCGTCGCCGCCAGTAAGCCGATGGCCGCTGTATTTGACCAATACATTACTGTCTGTGTCTGTGACCCCCGTTCAACCCACAACCGGTGGGATTCGCCTATCGTCTCTGCTGGTGGTTGAAATCTGTACTCACACAGCGTGCTGAATGATATAAGCCTGTTTTGCTCGCTCAAAACTATTTTTGGTCGCAAATGCAAGTGTGGTGAAAGACGGATCGCCACACTGCCGACATTTCACTCTGCCCGTCATGGCACGCTGTTTGATTGTGTTATCAAAACACGCCGCTATTATTCGGCCTTGCTTTTAACTTATTCCACCGAATACCGAATGTGTTGGTTTTTTTTTTGCAATGTTCGGCCGAAGATATTCGGTTACAGAATATTCGGTGCATCCCTAATATATATATATATATATGTATATATATATATATCTCATATATATGATATGATATATGATGGTAGATGTGGTGATACCAGCTGACAGCAACATCAGAGAGAAGGAACATGAAAAGTTAGAGAAGTATCAAGGGTTGAAAGAACAGCTGGATCAGATGTGGAAGGTCAAAGTTGACGTGATCCTGTGGAAGTAGGTGCACTCAGGGCAGTGACCCCCAAACTGGGGGTGGCTGAGTGGCTCCAGCATGTTCCAGGAACATCATCTGAAGCCTCAGTCCAGAAGTGTGTCGTCCTAGGAAGAGCTTTATATGAACACAATTGCCCTTTTCTGGTGTTCGTCAACCACCACTATGTCCAGTTGGTTAGCCAGCAGCTGTTTGTCAGTCTGGGAGATGAAGCCCCGCAGGATCTTAGCCCTGTTTTTGTCAACCACCTTTGATTGTGTGTCCCATTGGGATTTGGGTACTTCGAGCCCATAGTGGGTACAAATGTTTCTGTACACTATCCCAGCCACTTGTTTGTGCCTCTCCATGCGTGCTGATCCTGCTTGCATCTTACACCCTGCCACTATGTGCTGGACCTTCTCAGGGGCATCTTTGCACAGTCTGCACCTAGGGTCTGGTCTGCTGTGCTAACCCTGGCCTGTTCTTGTGCTGCGATGATTAGTGCCTCTGTGCTGTCTGTCAGTCCAGCATTCTCCAGCCACTGGTTGGTCTTCTTGATATCAGCCACTTCCTCTATCTGACAGTGCTCTTGGATTTTCGATGCTTCATCCTGGATAGTGGCTCTGATGCTAGTCTTTGGCTTCCTTCTTTCCGGTTAGTATATAGCCTCAGGGTGCTGGAAGTGGGGTGGAACCCCCCATGCATGGTGAGGAGCTTTCTTGTGTTGGTATCGGTGGCTTCTCAGGGCTCCAGACTAACTTTTTCTACTAGGAGCATCAGTGCTCCTTACTGAAAATTTTAGGAGCACCAGCACAAAATTTAGGAGCACTATCTATATCGACACAACATATGTATAATTTTGTCTATATTAACTGCATTACTGATAATTTAGCAATAAACACAGACAACCCTGCATCTTAAATGATGTGTGCAGCGGTGCTTTAGCGCCATAATTGCATCTGTCCCTGCATAATTTATGCCTGATGCTGCTGTTGTGCTTAACCAGCGTTTCATGTTTGAAGTGTGTGGTGGAGTCGGCAAATTTAGTTTTCCCCGCAAATTTTGAACCGCACTGAGAGCAGTGCATGCAGGACATCACTTTCTTTTCTTTACAATATCTCAGCCACGTAAATTCAGTGAGTCATTCTTGTCGGAAATTATAGGGCTTTGGCTTTTTCAGTGCTGCGACATCACCTGCTGACTCATCCTCTGAACTATCGTCATCAGAAGTTTGGGAAACTGGCACAGGACCGACAGGAGTTTCTGGATAATTTTTTTTTGTGAAAAACGAATCTATAGTTTGTTTCATAGCGTCACTTTATGGTCAAACGACACAGCACCTTCTACTTGACACCGGCTCTGTGACCCCTCTCTGTCTAAAGGCCTGAACATACTCGGGCGTACTATAAGCGCGAGGAATGTCCGCAGTCATTCGGGCGTCCGTAGTCGAGCGTACTTCCACTTTGTAGTTTCCTGTAAAAATGTCCATGAAAAATCCCCACGATGTGAAAAATACATGCAGAGCAGTCACTGGTGCGCGCGGTCGTAAAATCTGAGCTTTGCACCCACAGGGCTTGCGGACGTCCACTTTGAGTCCCCCGCCTGAAAGTGCGCATCCAGACACACATGACAGGCTAACACACACACAGACACTCGCTTACACACACACAGACACTCGCTTCCGCTCCTCCATGAAATGCAATTATAAAAAAAAAAGGAAAGAAAAACGGGGAGAGTGATGGATTTGTAAGTCGCGCTGGTAATCCTAGTTAAAAAACTATGTCACACGGCCTCCAAAAAAAGGTCGCAAAATGCGACCAATTAGGCGCAGTCTGGAGCCCTGCTTCTATCTCCTCTTTTGGCCAGCTTATGATCCCAGCTGGGTATCTGATGACTGGCACTATACATGTTTATGGCTCGGTCCTTGTTCTGACCATTCAGCTGACTTCTCAGGACTTGTCTTACTCTCTGGAGGTATTTGGTTGTGGTCGACTTTCTTGTGGCCTCCTCATGATTTCCATTAGCCTGTTGGATCCCAAGTTACTTGTAGCTGTCCTGGATATCTCCCGTGTTGCCCTCTGGTAGGTCAACTCCCTCAATTCTGATCATCTTGCCTCTCTTTGATACCATCTAGCCACACTTTCATTTATGTAGAGCAGATGGCTGATTGTTACCCCACTTCCGAATCGGTATCCATAGCCAATCTTCTTGATGATCTGACTGAGGGGATTCAGGCCTATGCAGAACAGCAGTGGTGACAGTGCATCCCCTTGGTATATGCTGCATTTGATGTTGACTTGGGCAATCTGCTTTGAGTTGGCCTCTAGGGTCATCTTCCACATTCCAATGTAGTTCTTTATGAAGGCCCTTAGTGTTCTGTCGATTTTATATAGTTCTAGACACGTGTGTGGCATTGAGTCGTAGGCTTTCTTATGGTCAGTCCATGTGGTTCACAGGTTGGTCTTCCTGCTCTTGCAGTCTCTGGTGATTGCTCTGTCGACCAGTAGCTGGTGCTTGGCTCCTCTAATGTTACTGCTAATTCCTTTCTGTGCCTCGCTCATGTATTGGACCATATGCCTGGCTATGATGCTTGACAGGAGCTTCCATGTTGTGCAGAGACAGGTTATTTGTCTGTAGTTAGATGGGATGGTTCCCTTCTGGGGGGTCTGTCATGATCAGGACTGTCACGGCCTGTGTCAAGAGCTGTTAGTCTTTATTTGGCAGTTTCAAGTGCCTCAGGAATGGAGAGCTTGTTGTATTCCCCTGGTACCCCTTTATTCACCATGTTCCCTCTGTGTAGCTCTGCTAGTTGGCTAACTTCTCTCCTTGTTGCTTTAATCTTGGCCTCCATCCGTCTGGAGGGTATTGGTTCTTTGGTACCATGTCCATCTTGTATCCAAACATCTCCAGGATTACTGTTGCTGTACTCTAAATCAGCTTGTTGGTCTCAGTGATGGTCCTTGTAGGGATAGTATTAATGGCAGCATTCTCATCTAGCAGATCACCCGAAGGTACTTGGCAACTCAGCTCCGGGATTCGTCAGAGGTTTCAGGTTTCCAGTTTGCTCATGATCTTCCTTCTCAGGTCAGCTGCTCTTACATTGAGATTGTTTGTATCTGCTGGGGCTTGGTACCCAATCTCAGATTGTAGGGGTGATGATAACATCCCTCCGCTGACCCGTCATCCCAGCTCCCCCTTGCCATTGCATTGAAGTATTTCATTGATCTCTAGTTGGAACACTGTGCTACCAGATGTTGTCTAGTTAGTGTTGATTGTGGGTTTTGAAGTATCCATGGGTCCCACATTCTCTGCATATATCCCTTCTTTCTGGGATTGCTGGTATAGAAGCATTCCATCATATCCATGTTGTCCATGTATGTCTTGTTACAGTAAGCCATTTGTCATCAGATTGCCCTGGTTCCCTGGCAACTGACGCGGACCTTGTTAACCCAGGCAACGTCCGGGCCAGTATGACTCTATCAATATTGTAATCGCTCATATCTTAGGTAGTCAGGTATAGCATTATTTAAGGCTGTGCGTGATCGGGATTACAATTTTGAGGTCAAACGATTTCAAAATGAATGAAATCGAGGGTAAATATTTTTGGTCACAGACACCTTGAGATGTTATTTTGTCTTCTGCGAAAGCCACGCACGTGCAATACTGCCCCCTCCCCTCCCCACCTCTCCTCTCCTCTATTCACTCCATGAGCCAGTGAAGTAGGTGAACTGTGAATAATGCGAGGGGCAGGTGATCGCAAAAGATTTCAAAAACAGTGTGCGGAAAATGGCAGAGGGAGAGCGACAGAGGTCGGTCTATGTCTGTGTGTGTACAGAAAGCAGAGGAGAATTGTAAACGTGCGACCATGTAGAGACAGAAATGACATGCCGTCGTGTAAACAACGCATAATCGTTTGCATAAACGTGATTTCAATTTTGACCCAATGATTTAGGATTTTTATGATTTTTTTTCCATAATCGAGCAGCCCTAGCATTATTATATATGGCAAAAATGCCAGGGCCAGCTTTCTGTTCCAGTCCAACCCTGCTTATACTAGTTCTATATATGTGTTGTTCTATTTTTTTTTTCCACTTCTGTTTATCTGCACATATTATTTCTGTGTTTGTGGTGCTACAACGCCTGAATTTTCACTCTAGGGGTTCAATAAATGCTTATCTAATCAATTTACATACTGCACAGTCACAGTCAGAAGATTTACACAGGAAAGGCCAGACTGCTGGGAAGCACCCAAAGCCAGTGGCAGGAGGTGTGACAGACATCTGGTCTTTGCAAGCACGCCGATGTCTTGAAACTGTACTCATTAGACACACTAAGCCATGGCTACCACACACATGTAGTGAAGTGGCATTCACTACCTGCTATTGATACCTACAGCACACGTTCCCACACACTCACATAGCACATGTCACGAAATCCACAGTCAGTAGATTAGACAGCTGCTTACCATTTCATGCAGTAATTGTAGACGCCACTTGTGGATCAGTCCACAAACAGTAGGCACACACTCTTAAGGCCCGAACATACTCGGGCGGACCGTACGTGGAACGGACTCTGCGGATGTCCGCACGGACTCAAAGCGGACGTCCGCAAGCCCTGTGCGCGCAGAGCTCAGATTTTACGACCACGCGGACTCCGCTCTGCACACCAGTGACTGCTCGGCATGTATTTTTCACATCGCGGGGATTTTTCACAGACATTTTTACAGGAAACTACAACGCGGAAGTGCGCTCGACTATGGAAGCCCGAATGACTGCGGACATTCCTTGCGGTGTCTGTTCCGCGTACGGTCTGCCCGAGTATGTTCGGGCCTTTACCCTCTTGACTGTGAACCCTCATGCTCTGCACCTGCTGCAACACACACACACACACACACACACACACACACACACACACACACACACACACACACACACACACACACACACATCCACCTGCAGTCAAACAATTAACAAAGTGTATAGCACTGGGAGTGTCAGTAAAGCCTGTTGCACCTTCATTATTCTTTTTGTTCCTTCTTTCTCCGTCCTCAGATGACCAGCCAATGGGAGCGTGCCGCCGGCCGTCCAGTGAGTTCCTCATGTGTGGAGGGTGAGTACAATGCTGTCCACCAGATATAGATTTGGATAATATACAGAAATACAAAGGTTTATTACAGTCATCTCACATACCGTACTTTACAAACAGCATGACTTATAATTAATAAATGCTTAAAGCTATAAACAAAGAAATGAAGTTCTAGAAAGAGAAATTAAAACCTATACAGGAACCCTGATTCAGTGGGAGGCATTACTGCTTTGACAATAAATATAAAAGGAATTAAAGCAGTTCATACATTTTGTGAAATATTTGCTTACTTACTGAGAGTTTGTCAATTGGCTTAGCATAAAGACTGGAAACAAGAAAACAGTTTGGCTCTGTCCAAAGGAAACAAACTTATCTTAATTGTTTTTATTAACACATTACATCTTGTTTGTTTAATCTTTACAAAAAAGTATCACAAACATTGTGGTGTTATGGCGGGTTATGTGTTTTGTTGTCACCTTGCTGTATATAACAAAAAAAGTTGATGTTACTGGCGGTGGAGTGTGACATGATGCTGAGTCATTTCATTTCACATGCAGCCTTGAATTTAAGTGTACCTGTATGAGGTGTTTTTCATCTATTCTTCATGTGTTTTTATGTCAACGAGGCAGCCTTTGTTTCTTACTTTCACTATTTCTGGCTCTTAGACCACCAGCAAAACAACCTCCACTCAGCTTTACACCACATATCACTCACACTTACTGTCCATTTGTCATGACTGAATTCCTCTGCCCACCTCCTAGTCTCTACATGATTAGTGAGATATGAATCAGACATAGAGCCAAACAAGGTGGTGCTGTTCTAAATAAAGCACCTGACCCACCAAGGACTGTGGGATAAGAATAGACTTGCATACTCACCAACACACAACAAACTGAGTGTTATTAATGTGCTTCAGCTGTGTATTCAAAGATCAAAACATGCTCACATGTACTGCAAACACATTCTGCTCCCAAAGTGAAGGCAGTTACTGACCTCATCAGCTTTAAAAATAGTTAGTAGAGTTTACTACTAATACTCACCATACTCAATAAACACACCTCATGTCCAGCAGTTATTTCCTGCCGTCTATGTTCTGCTCATTTAACATTTTTGAACTGTCATTAGCTATATTTCATCAGACACAAATCGTTTCTTCTTTCTCCAACTAAATTGAAAAAGGCAGCTATTAATCCAGATTTTTCTTATTGCCAACAAGTCCAATGAAAAGACTGAAACTATCAATGTGAAGGTACATTTCTCAATATAATCAGACTTCCCCACTCTGTCCTTGGCATTCAGCCTCATGCCCATTGGTTCCTACTGAAGATGTAAATCTTGGAGACAAATGCATAGTTTAATTATACTGCACTTGTTAAGGACTATTTTCAGCAGTGGAAGAACACTCATTTGGTGGAGTAGGATGGTGCGGGATTGAGTCAACTACAGTGTGTTCATCATGGTAATGACATGTCACCCAGTGCAGCAGAGTGGCTCACTGCTGCAGAGTGGCTCACTGACATGATTTCAACAGTTTTTGGGCAACAGTAGAGCTCTGTCGCACAGAGGAAGAAGATCTATCAGGCTGTAGATACACACACAATACTTTGTGGGATTTGTTGACAATAAGAACAGCATTAATTGAAGCCACACTCATGCTTGAAATCCTGTTTCTTTAAACACAACAGTAGTCATCATGCTCACTATATAACTGAGCCTCATGTCCACCAGTTATTTTAATTTAGTGTATAGTTTCAGAACGCTTACCTCCCTATAGCCTCTACAGCTTTGTTTCAAAATTGTGGATAATGTTGATTATAGTTCCAAATTTAAAGGATAACTTCAGTAATTTTCAACCTGGGCCCTATTTCCCCGTGTGTGTGTGTGTATGATTCATAGGTACAACTTGTTCTAAAATTGGTTTAGTATTGAGGGAGACAGATGCAGCCGGCAGCCACGAAACGAGCTAAAACAGTAACGGAGACAAATGTGTCCCGTATAAGTTTGCGTTTCGAACATTGTTTATGTAACATTACGTCAACTGTGTCTGTAGCTCTCTCTACTCGTGGGACAGCCGTTTTCTTGAGGAAGAGGTATTTCGGGATTGGATGTCTTATCTTCTTCGGCTGGCAGTAGTCATCTTGGGAGAAGTGAGCACTGCAGACCCGATGGTCTGCAAGGCGCAGTGTCTGGACAGGAGTGTTAGCATCCATTTGTAGCACAACTAACCACAACTTAAGCATCTCGCCGTCTGACAAAGGCAGCCTATGAAAGCTGTACGGGGTGTTGCGCGACATCCTGTTATTGCGAATCGGATAAACACAAACACAAACCATTGTTTTCAATCGATGCAGTAAAACTCTCAACTGTACTCTGGGACAACCAGCGCCACTCTGAGCGGCGCTCAGCATGGCTCTTCTGTTTTCTTAGGGTGACCATATTTTGATTTCCAAAAAAGAGGACACTCGGCCCGGCCACGACATAGCCTATTTAAATGATACTCGCAGTTTACTCAAAGATGCCTTATCATTTTAATATATTTAAAATTTATATGTATGGATAGAAAATTCAGTTATATTACAAAATAATATCTCTCAAAGACAGAAATTCAGATAGGCCCCAATAGGGACACATACACACACTAGAGTGTGACGATCCGAGCCCGACGGTACCCGACAGGTCGGGCCGGGTTTGGTCAAAAATGTAGCTATAAATTGTATTCAGGCTGGGGTCGGATTCGGTCAGCTTTCAGTGAAAATGTAGTGTAAAAATAAATAAAATCCTATTGTCTGTCCTGTTTATTGCTTGGGCACTGTTATTTACGTGACAACACCTGAACATAACACACACAGACACACACTGGCTGTTTGTTTCTACCTCTTCCCTCGCTGGAAGTCTCGGACCTCCAGCCGCCTCTGCCTTGATGAAACGCTGAAAATAAAATAAAAGAGGGAGACAGGTTTTTCCTATTTTATCTTATTTTGTTTTATGTCTCCCTCTCCTCTTGCTGGAAGCGTCGGACCTCCTGCCTCCCGCTCCCGTCTCAAACACGGGCTGAGTACCCACGGCGCACGCCCGTACTGTTCGATACCCTGTAACCATAACAACTGTGTGACACAAACTCAGTGCTTTGGTCATTAAATAATGTCGGGCTCGGTTCGGGTTCGGACAGAAATATGCGGCCCGTGCCGCACTCACACACACACACACACACACACACACACAAACTCACGGAAAAGCGGACATTATCATCAGTTTATAAAACCCCCCGGACGTGGACATGTCCGGGCAAAAGAGGACATTTGGTCAGCCTAGTTTTCTTCCAGCAACAAGCAAAGCTCTCGTGAGATGACGTCACAGCCGGGAGGAGGTGAAGGGTCAGGGACATGCTTAGTATGCTATTTACAGAGATAGCACTGGTGATCTGAACCGGTCAGTGATGAAAAAAAGCACCTCTAATGCGCAAACTTATACAGGACGCATTTGCCCCCATTACCGTTTTAGCTTGTTTCGCGGCTGCCGGCTGCATCCGCCTCCCTTAATACTGAACCAATTTTAGAATGACTTGTACCTATGAATCATACGCACACATACACATGGGGAAATAGGGCCCAGGCTGAAAAATGCCGAAGTTATCCTTTAAGCTTAGTGTTTCATTTAAGTGTTAAAAGACATACTGTATAATTTGCCCCCTGAAACTTGCAGAAATCCTACTACTGTCTATCACTCATGAGCCCTTTTTACTCAGATTGTGTTATAGGGCAACTATGATGTCTCTTTATACTGCCTTTGCTTTTTACACAGAACCAAACAACAGCGGCATCATGCCGCTTCAGTGTGTGATTTTAGACAGCATGCCGGCATCACGAAATCAAGAGGCGTGACAGGCGTGACATGTAATACAACAGTGTTGGCCTCGAGTGTGACATATAACAGATGGATCGGCAGCGCTCTCTAAACTATAACAATGGCATTAACATGGCAATAACAACCATTTACGGTCCCTGTTACATGGCTGCTGATCTCGTCCTCTGCTTGGAGGGTAAGGAGCTCCTGGATCTCAATATTTCATAATTTATGGCCATTTTCAGCTGCTGTTCTTTTTCTTTGACATAGCTACTAACTGCTGTCAGCTACTTTATAAATCTCCCGCGGTGGGTCGCACACATAACACGTCATCAAAACGCCTCACCCGTGCCACCCATGAAGTCGTCCTGCTAGCTGTCCCGTTAATAGAGACATACTTTCTGTGCTGTTACTACCTCTGATGCTGCCTTAAAGTTTAGACAACTTTTTCCCCCCATTCCATGGGGAGAGTGAATGGTGAGGGGGCATAACAGAGTGAAAGTCCCACCTTCAAGAGGTAGTAGCCCCTTTTACACTGCATCTCCAAGATGCTGTTCACGCCATTATTGTGTCTAGCTGTTCTGTATAATAGGTACAATTGTGGACTGGGGGGACAGAGTGGTCTCACCTTAGATTCAGCATCGGAAGTAGTAATAGTACCGAAATTATGTCTTTATAAACAGAACAGCCGGTAGGACAGGATCATGGATGACATGGGTATGACATTTTGATGACGTGTTAAGTGTGTGACCCATCGTGGGAGATCTGAAAAGTAACCTGTAGCAGTTAGCAGCCAACTTAAACAGAAGAACAGCAGCGAAACTGTCTGCAAATTGTGAAAACAATGAGGTCCGGGACCTCTTTACCCTCTGAGCACAGGACAAGATCAGCCGTCACATGACAGAAACAGTAAATAATTGTTTTGCCATGTTATTGTTAACAAAGTGCTGCTGACACATCTGCTGTATGTCACACTAAGGGCAGACGCTGTTGTCTTAAACATCATGTCTGTCACGCCTCTTTGATTTTGCGGAGCCGGCATGCTGTCCAAAATCCCACACTGGAACAACATGATGCCGCCATTGTTCAGTTCTGTGTAAAAACGCAAAGGCATTATAAAGAAGAGATTTCATAGTGTCCTTAAAGCGTGATCACTGTGTAAAAGGGGCTATTTTTTTATCTTCCCCTCTTCCTTTGTTAATAACCTGCAGTCAGACACTGCTTTATAGTTCCTCTATCTCCCTTCTGTCCTGTTAACATATGTAAACAGCCTTAAGCTAAACTGTTCTCTTTCCCCTCTGTTCCCTTTGTCATTGCACTCACTCTTTTTTTTGTCTCTGTTGCTGTTCTGTCTCATTGTCCTCTGGCTGATTATGCTGACATCTTTACTCACTCCCTCTGCTGACCTTTTACAGTCTCTCCATAGCAATATCTGTTTTCTGCTTGCCTAATTAGTTGACAATTGAAACAGGAAGAACCAGGTTTTTCTTCACTACAGGAGGTGTCCCTTGCAATTTAGTAGCATCAGCCCCACTATTAAAGAGCTTCTGTATCACAGCCTTGTTTATCCTCTGAGCCCTGTTTGTCGTATATTGATTGGAGTTGAGGAAGAGGATAGATGGAGGGCAGTGTGTGCTTGGGGAGTTTGAGAAAAAATAAGATGTCTGGAGCGAGATGATCATTGTTAATAAAGCAAGAAATTGGTGGATGGACAAACAAGGTAATGTAAGGAAATGGGGAAGATGAATGAGAAGTATCAGAAGTGACAAATTATAAAAAAGAAAGAGGCTGGAAGTCTTTAGCTACTTGGTAAAAAACAGGTCAGTGGAGTGGCAACTGACTTAAGTTCAGGTCTCTGTCCTTAAAAAAGCAGCTGTTCACTGACCTATAAATTCTCTCTCTTTTTAACAAGGAGGCAACAGAGCACAGCATTCCTCTCTATCCTAAACCTTGGCTGGGATCGATAAAGCTTTTAGGAGCCAGGAGAAAAATAGAAACCCTCTATCATGGGATACTGTATCATATGTCTTCTTGATCTGTGTTTAGTGTGTAGAGAAGGACAGCATGTGGCCATGTTTATATTTTTGATTTGAAGGAATAAACAAACCGACTCCTCTCTGGCTCTTTGTCTGGACTAGTCTTTGCCTCACGTGTCCTCCTCCTCTCTCCCTTGTAGACCCTCCCAGGCTTTTACATCATTACATAATACTGGTTTCCAACTGGTGCCGCTCTCTAACGGCCATTTTCTTCACTCCTCCTCTTTTTTTGCATTCTACATGTAAGTAAAGGTCCTCTGTGGGTGACTCGGTCATGACTCAATGTTTGAGAACATTTTGTCTCTTCTGGAATAACAAAAGAATGCAAATGAGCTGTGCCTCTCCGCACTTCCCCTTCTGTGTCTGCTGAACACAGAAGACGTCCCTTGCACGTGCTATTAGCTGCCCTTGCCTCTAGCCCTGCCCCCAGCAGCATGAGCTTTAAGTTGATTGGTGCTGCCTTTGTGTTTACATGGAGGCCCCCCCTTTTTTCCACTGCCCTCATGATCGGCTGGGCTAAACTTAACTTCCTCAACCTGCTTTTACACGGCGAGTGATCAAAGAACATGAAGCCATAGAGGCAAACTCCCTACATTTTACTGTTGTCCTTCTTTATGTTTTATTTATTACATAAGCAGTAGCTGGAGTTTTAAGTTATTATGGGTGTTGACACCCCTGAAGATGCCCTGCAGATATGGAAGCAGAAGCACTTTCTTGCGGACTGGCTAACTGCCTTCATCCCCCCATTCTGTCCCTCCAGGCAGCTGCAGCCTATTCCCGGACAGACCCCGATGGTATCCCCACGGGCTGAGACCACCCCAATCCCTGTTCCTACCCAGATCCGTAACTACCAGCGCATCAAGCAGAATCTGTCTAGCAGCCCGACAACCACGCTGTACAGCTCCCCCAGGTAAGAACAGTTTGTGCTCTTGGTGCTGGATAGTTCTGACTTAACTTTTATTATATATACCTGTTTAGTGATTAGTAATGAAACACCTGGAATGGGCACTTATTTGTTGACCTTATATCGTGTTACTAATATTATCCTCAACACTTGGGAGTGAACTTTCTGACTAGGTAATGAAAGCCCAGGCTGTTATTTCATCAGCCATAAAGTTTCACTGAAATTACATCAGATACAGTACATACCTGCCAGAGTTGCTGGCTTCTCACCCTGTTGCTGGGAGGGTTAGTTGGTAGTTTTTTGTAAAGATAACGCAGATGGGAGGGCAGAGGAAGAAAGAAGAGTGGCACCTTGTTACATAGGAAAATTAGTTCTGTTGCTCCTGTTACCAGTCTGAAACAGAGAATACTAGGGCTACTGTAGGCTTTAATCAGCTGTAAATGTGTTCATTATTTAAAGGTTGTATTGTGTTGGCGTCTGTGTGGGCTTGTGTTTGTCTGGTAATTTAATTGTTTTATCATTAAATTCCTCCTGTGGTGATTGTAGCCATGGAAATAAGGATTTGCATAATGTTTCTGGAATAGCAGCTCGTTCAATAGAGGGTTGAGTCCTAATACCTGGATATGAGTTAGTTCATTTTAGCACTGCTGGTTCCACTGTCTCAGAGTCAATGTGTTTTTTGTTAGATGTCTGAAATAAAGTCTGTGGTGAACATAAGCTAAAGAGACTTTAATGTTTTATTCTATGACATAAGATATGACAGTAAATCCCCCCCTGTGAATTTTAAAACTTTATGTACTTTAAAAAAGGGGGTTGCTAACAAGTGGCAAAATGAGACTATGGAACGTCATCATGCTGAGCATGTCTTTACTGCCTAGTAGTGGTAGGGATTTTAAACCATGGGGGACTGTAAACGCATAATCATCCACAGTGAGATGTTAGATGAAGAGCTGCAGACAACAGGCTCTTAACTGCACCCACCTCTGCAAACAGCTTACCTCCAACAAGTAAACTTCTATCATTAATTCTTTTGATTAGTTCAGTGTTGATTGAGACAAAGCATTTTCGTCATGGCTCTGAAACCGGAATGAATTCTATGTATATGTTATGAGAGTTTGTGTTTTCTAGGTCTGCCACTGTGAGGCGCTCCAACACTAGTCCTATGGGGTTTCCCAAGGTGGGCTCGGGGTCCCCCAGCTCTGCAGATATCCCTCAGACAGTAGGCAGACGTCTCTCCACTGGCAGCTCCCGCCCCTACTCCCCTTCACCTCTTGGTAAGGACATGTCTAGACATCTTTTTAATAACACCTTCCAGACATGCATTAAACATTTCCAGCAGCTCACAATGAAAATAACTGTGTTTGCAGTAGGCACTATCCCTGAGCAGCTGGGTCACTGCTGCTGTCACCTGCAGAACCACGAGCCTCGCAGCCGCAGCTCCTCAGGAGGTCAGTTCACAGTCAAAACTTCAGCTGTCCCTACATAGCCCGGTCACTGGGTTAACCCACAGAAAACTGTGCCAACTTGTTCACTTAGATAAGATTAAGTTTTATGGTCCTGTAGGTGAATGTGGGTTGTTGAAACAGCAAATGGCTTAAGGTATTAAAGCACAGACAATTAATCTCAAAGCTGGAATGCATATGGATGCAAAGTGTAGGTTATAATTTGCAAAAGAAGTTAAACTGAACAGGACACAAATCCATATAGCCCCTTGCCAAAAAGCCAGTACAGAAATACCACACAGTACAATGTGATATGCATTGGCATTTACAATAGTCAGTATTAGCATTAACTGCAGTTAGTTGTTTTGATTCTCTCTTGTGTGTCATGACTTTATCATTGACAAAGCACAATTCATAAGGAGTCAAGGTTTTTCTGGAAGTGTCTGATGCTGCTGTTATATTAAGACTACAGATGTCTTAGATCTTCTTGGCTGTTTGTGTCAAGAGGTTTGCGATCATAGTGACCATTTTATTTAAAGATGGGTAGTGTACTGTCTGAAATTATACCTCAGTCAAACAGACAACAGTACTTTATCCCCTGTTTGCAAAGGTCATACAAACAAGCAGATTTTGTGACCATCACAGAGTCTTTTCTTTTGTACTGTAGCTGGTTGGGTAGAAACTGTGATGGAGCAAAGCTCATAAAAGTTTTTTCTCCCATGTAGAGAAAGGGTTAGAGCTGAAGACTGCCTTAAGCTGAGAGACAAATGTTCAAGGCGAAGTGTCACGCTGTTATGCCGCCTCGCTGTTCTGTATTAAAGGTACAATTGTGAAATGAGGGGATGGATAGGTCTGGCCTCTGAGCCGTGAGCAGTGGTAGCAACAGCACCAAAACGATGTCTGTATAAATGGGACAGCCAGCAGGACGGCAGCACATATGTGATGATTTGACAACGTGTTATACACGCGAGCCACCGCAGGAGATGTAAATAGTAGCTGCCAGCTGTTAGCAGCTAACTCAAAAAAAAGAACAACTGAAAATGTTTGTAAATTGGGAAAACTGTGAGGTCTAGGTGCGTCTTACCCTCTGAGCAGAGCACAAGATCAGCCGCCATATAACAGGGTAGGTAAATGGTTATTATTGACATGTTATGCCATGGTTATTGTTTATAAGGTGCTGCTGACCTGTGTACCGCACGAGAGGCTGACACTGTTGTGTTACACGTCACGCTTGTCACTTTTTATTTTCTTCTTCTTTTTTTTTTTAAAGATATTTTTTGGGGCAGTTTTAGCCTTTAATGGATAGGACAGACAAGTGTGAAAGGGGGAGAGAGAGAGAGAGGGAATGACATGCAGCAAAGGGCCACAGGCTGGAGTCGAACCCGGGCCGCTGCGGCAACAGCCTTTTACATAGGGCCCCTGCTCTACCACAAAGCCACCGACGCCCCACGCTTGTCACTTTTGACTATGTGATGCCAGCATGCTATCTAAAATCACACACTGGAGCAGTATGATGCCACTGTTGTTTGGTTCTGTGTAAAAATGCAAGGGCAGCATAAAGAGGGGACTTTTTAGTGGTCCTATAGGGCGATGTCTTTATAAAAAAGGCTAAAGTTATGTCTCCTCTGACTTGCCAGAGAGAATGCACAAAGATACACTGCCCTTGATTGATCTGAATGGATACTACGCAAGTTGCTTATCATACTGCTGTATATGACAAGGCTCATCAACTTGAGCTGAACTCTTATCAAGCCCCTCTACGTTTTCAAGGTTCCCCTGTCCCATCCTCTCAACTCCTGGGGGCTCGGCTTCAGAGTGCCCCCACCCTGACGGAGGTCTACCAGACCAGGCAGAAACTCCACAAGCAGTTGTCAGACCCTGTTCACCCCTCCTCCTCCTGCAGTCATTCCCCTCAGCTCGGGCGGCCAGTCAACCTTGGCTCCTCCCCCACCAAGCTCCTGGGCTCCTCCCCCCGCACATCTGACTGGCTGCAGAAGTCCCCGCTGCCCACTATCATTGGCTCCCCAACAAAGGTGAAGTGAAGATATTAAGCATGCAGATACCAAATAAACTTAGATATCAGTTGTTAAAATTTCCCTGTTATTTGTTTTTTTTTCCATTCAGGCCATTTCGGCGCCATTCAAGATCCCTAAAACACAGGCATCTTGTAACCTGATGGCACTGGCTGATAGCCCTGTGCCAACCAAGACATTGGCAGATGCCCGGGATATCTGTGCCCACCACTGCAGCCCATACCTCACTGGACGCCCGGCTGCCCCTGAGGCCAGCAGGACCTTCGGCAGGTAGAACTCACTGAAAGGAACACATCCTCTGTCTGTGTTTTTTTTACTTGCCCAGATCTACAGTCTCCCATTACTTTTGTTTTACACCCACGTCAGCTTCCACCTCAACTGTCACACTGCTAAATGAATGTCCATTGATAGCTATTAGGTGTGGTCCAGTCATTGTGCTTCATTGCCATTATGGTGAACATGATGCTATTCAGTATACATACACTATTTATTGTACAGTTTATTAGTAAGATATCACTATCAACCTGATTGAAATCTAATGTTAAACTTTGGACTAGACATAGGAGTTCCTGGAAATGTCTTTTTATTTACCTACTTGCTTCTTTATCTGTTTTGTCAGTTTACATGGAGTGTTTTAGTTTCACACTGGTTCAGTTTTGTTTCACATGCATTTCTTTAAAGACACGTCTAGATCTAACAGTGACTGCTTCTAAATTGTTGTACTTCCCCAACATAAAGATCAGAGAAATTTGCAGAAAAGAACAGTTTTAATTTCCAGGTTGTAATCCGTTTGAGACCTGTGATACGTCACCCATGTCGTGTATTTACATGTTTTTCAAGGAACGGGCACAAGGACTTTGTATAACTTTGATCCCCCTCTGTCTAGCCCATATCATGTGACGTCATTTTGTCTATTGTTTAACAACGTGCTGACGTTATCCGTGGTTTCCCATTAGGTCTGTTAGTACAGGTCGTCTATCTGAGCAGCCAATCAGAATCACTCTGGGTGGACAGGCCTATCAGGGCAGCACTGACAGCTTGAATGCAGAGCGACCCATGGACACAGGTATGGGTGCACTGCTGCACACTCAATGGACAGTTACTACAGGTTTTCTTGGTTCAGGCATTTAGTCAATATGACACTACTAATGTCTCGTCTGTGTTCTTACATTTAAAAAGACCTGTATAAACATAATGTCTGAATGAAACTGTTTCGTGATACAGTGTATTTAATGCTTTTTCATGCCTCCGCACCAGCAATAGCCTTTTTTTCGGGTTGTCTGTCGCAATTTTGTGAACACGATATCTTAAGAATACCTTAAGAGAATTTCTACACATTTGGCACAAACGTCCATTTGGACTCAAGAATGAACTGATCAGAATTTGGTGGTCGAAGCAGGTCAAGGTCGCTGTGACCTCAAAAAAAAAATGTTTTTGGCCATAACTTAAGAATTCATACACTAATTAGGACAAAATTTCACACAGATATCTAATGGCATAAAATGATGAAGTGATGACAATTTATATCCAAAAGGTCAAAGATCAGCTTCACTGTGACATCACTATGTTCTAAATAAAACACTTTTCTTGCTATTATTCAATGCTGTAATGCAGGGACAGAAAGGGAGACATTTGGTGAGATACTGAATTGATGTGTGTAAAGCATCCATGTTTTGAGATGGATGTAAACTGTAGCGGCAACTTGACTGGTTTGCAGAGGCATAGAACCGCAAGGCTGTAATGCTAGTTTTATTATTATTATTATTATTATTATCATTATTGAAGCTCAATTTAAACTTCACCTTCATTTAAGAATTAAAACAGTCAAATGCCTTCTTCCAAAGCCCCTGCAGGTCCCAGTGGCTATGTTCCCAGTGGGTCAGCGAGTCCCCGTACAGTCCTTTTCACCGTGGGTTCACCACCAAACAGCAGCACTCCTCCTACCTGCAGCCATCTGGGCACACGACCACGCACCACCTCAGGTGAGGACCGTTCACCTGAGCTGAGCTAGTATGCAAATAAATAAGCACTTAGAGGAAAGAAGGCTGTGAGGTTTTCTTAGTGAAGTAGTATTTGTCAGATGGAATTAATCTCTCCCCTCCCAATCTTTCTCTCAGTGGGCTCCAACAGTTCAGCTGGCTCCCTGTGTTCCACTAGTGGCCGGGTCTATGTCGGTTCTCCTCCAGGCATGGCCATGGGCTCCTCTCCTCCAGGAGGTTTTGGGGGCGGGCAGGCTGTCCCCGGGAATGAGGGGGCACCCAGCAGCCTGCGCTACGTTCCCTATGGTACCTCCCCTCCCAGCTTGGAGGGATTCATCACATTTGAAGCCCCTGAGCTGCCCGAGGAGACCCTTATGGAGGTGGGGAGGTTTGAGTTCAAAAGTTTGTTGTCTATTTTTCCTCACTTAATCGAGAAATTGATCAATTAGGGCATGTGTCCGCATAGCATTTTTCAGTAGAAAAGCGGTGGCAGAGCGCTGGAGAAATAAAAGAAAGCACCTCCGGTGCTTTTTCTATCACAATATCTTGACACTACTAGGCCCGTTTCCACCGCAGGAACTTCGGGGTAGATTTACGGGGCCGGGCCCGTTGGTGCGTGTCTCCACCGCAGGAACCAGCCCCGAAGGACAGAGTTCCGGAACTTTTACAGGGGCTAAACAAGTCCCTGCTTCGGGGTAGGTACTCAGAACGGCCCCGAAAGACTCCTGGGTGGGGCTTGGGGGTTACTTGACACTGATTGGATTTACTCAAGGCGGGATGTGACGTTAACAGAAACCAACAAAATAGCCGGCATTTTTAAAACTCAGCAGACGAGGGTTAGCTCGTTCATAGCTTCCATCGCCATGTAAACAAACTCAATAACCGGTCCGTGAAAAACATATTTTTTCCGGTGGATATCTTAGTTACAACATGATTGAGCTAGCAAAGCAGTTTTGTGTTGCTATGTGTGGTATTTATTCAGTTTTGGGAAATCACGATGTCTAGAAAGCATCAGCTGACAGGGACAGCTAACAGCAGCAGCAAAGCTAACATCAGGACGTCATTTGTTAAATGCCTCCTGTTGTCGGATACGACATGAAACTACTGCAGTTAGCTCAATCATGTTGTAACTAAGACATCCGCTGGAAAAAAAAATTTTCACGGGCCACTTTGTGAGTTTAGTGAGTTATTACAGACACCGCTAACCGCTAACAGCGTCCCTACGCCGCTACGTTGCTCCGGTCAAAATGGTCGCGTAACGATTACATCACATCCAGAGCCTGGTAACTTCACAGGAACCTTCCTCCTACTCCGCTCTCTCAGTGGAGACACGGCGGTTGAGAGGGCTGAACGAGTGGACGTTCCTGTAGTAGTTCCTGTCCCCCAAATAGTACCAGGAACTTCTTCGGTGGAAACGGGCCTACTGTTAGCTAGATAGCTAAAGTAATGCTGCATTTACAGAGGGTTTACTACACAGTTAACAAGGTTACAACGCGTACAGGGATAAAAGCACAACACTCACCAGCAACATTTAGTGTCTAGCTGATCTTCTCCCACCTTTTCTGTGTTTGTGGTGATAGTTTATGACTGACATACAGTATCTAAAGACGCGGCAATGATGTCACTAGCGCCTGTAAGCAAAGTTCAAAGATTTCAACTAGAAGTGCTCGGAGGGGCTGCACATAACAGCTGGAGTGCTCTAAAAAACGACGCTGGGTGTGGCACCTTTTCTCCAGGTGGCAGTATTTGCTCTCCTCATTGGGAACAATTGAAAAAACAAAATCAACACTAAGGCAAAAACACTATGTGGACACAGGTCCTTAGACAACTTAAAGGCTAAGTTTGGTTTTTTGACACCTGGGCCTTATTTTTAGGAATAAATACGCTCGTAGACTCACCCAGACAATTTTGGTGGAGCTCGGAGCCGTTTTCGAGCAATTTAGATCCATCCGACGGCGTTTTCTCTCATGCCATAGAAGCGGACGGGGCCAGACATCGAAGCCCCTAAATTAGACATTATCTGCTGCGAAACTCGCTCATTTCACCTACATTTTATAAATGAATGGCCAGTGTTATCACCATGTCAGCTCAACTTCCTTGTTATGGTCATCCGGGGCTTTGCAAGGATGGGTAACTTTTGATGACGTCATAGACGTGCGCCGCAGGAGCACAGTCCAGCCGGCGCTAGGCTAGGAGCTACAGGGGTACAAACATGGTTCGTCATTGCGTTTTTCCACTTTGTCCAAACAAAATGACTAGTTGGACAAAGTTCACATTCCACAGGCTTCCTTTGAAAAAACCTTTGAAAAGTTACTAAAGCTCTGGCTTGTTGTCCTGAAAATGGACCCGAATATTCCTATGGAAGAACTGAGGAGGGTCAGTCACCGGGTCTGCAGCGCTCACTTCGCTCCAGAAACCACACTGAACGGAATTTCCTAAATGCCAAAATCATACCTATGAAACTGTCAACCGTGGTTCTACATTATTTTTTCTGTGTAATAGCCTGAGTCTGCTGTCTGCATTCCAGATCATACATAACTACAAAGTAAAGACATCATACCCAAGTTATTTATTTATAAAGCAAACACTCATAGAAAATATACCCTTTTTGCATTTGTATGGGCTACTTAGTCTATCGAAAGTTGTCCGTTCGGTCCTGCTGGCTTCGGCTGCGTCTGCCAGTTGACTCTCGGGACATGAAAAAAAGTCTCTACCACAGCCCGGTTTATCATGGCAGAAAAATCTTCCAGTGTAGTGAGACACGTATTTTGGGGGGCATCAATATGTGTTTCCTCTGGTCTCAAGTCCCACTCTGAGCAGCAAAGGCTCTTCTCTTCTGTTGTCTGTGGCATGCAGTGTCCACAACAACACCACCAGTTAGCCCCCATTCGTGGATGTGCAGTGGTCGCTTGTTCTCTGGCCAGCTGTTCGGCTCTTTCCCTCTGCATCCTCCTTTCAAATAGCTTCTCGTCGGTGTATTCTGGCTCAAAACTATACGGGCATCCATCATACTCAAAGTTGTCATCAGACACTTCTACATCGGATAAATATTCCGTCATGTTGCACAAGAATAGCTGTGTAGCTGTATAGCCTAGCCTAGCGCCGGCTGGACTCAGCTGCGCTACTGCGGCGCACGTCTATGACATCATCAAAAGTTACCCATCCTTGAAAAGCCCCAGATGACCATAACAAGGAAGTTGAGCTGACATGGTGATAACACTGGCCATTCATTTATAAAATGTAGGTGAAATGAGTGAGTTTCGCAGCAGATAATGTCTAATTTAGGGGCTTCGATGTCTGGCCCCGTCCGCTTCTATGGCATGAGAGAAAGCGCCGTTGGATGGATCTAAATTGCTCGAAAACGGCTCCGAGCTCCACCAAAATTGTCTGGGTGAGTCTACGAGCGTATTTATTCCTAAAAATAAGGCCCAGGTGTCAAAAAACCAAACCAAGCCTTTAATGACTCATTTGTACACTCTTCTCATCTTCCTCTGTGTTTTAATTCTACTCTTTGTCATGTCTGATCCAGCGGGAGCATACAGACACCCTGATGCACCTAAGGATGATACTTTCATTCACTGACTGTGTACTGGAGATGGCAGCAGTGCGAGCTGGAGGGACGGAGCTTGGTGTGTCGGCCGCCTCCCTCTACCCTCCACAGGATAGTGTGGTTGTGGACCAGATCAGCCAGCTCAGCAAAGAGTGGGGGTAAGGAATGACTAAAGTCTCTTCTGACTCACTGATAATCTCATATCAATCAATCAATCAATTTTATTTATAAAGCCCAATATCACAAATCACAATTTGCCTCACAGGGCTTTACAGCATACGACATCCCTCTGTCCTTTGGACCCTCACAGCGGATAAGGAAAAAAAAAAAAGCCTTTAACGGGGGAAAAAAAAACGATAGAAACCTCAGGAAGAGCAACTGAGGAGAGATCCCTCTTCCAGGATGGACAGATGTGCAATAGATGTCTGACAGAACAGATCAACATAATAAATTAACAGTAATCCGTATGACACAATGAGACAGAAAGAGAGAGAGATAGAGAGAGATGCAGGACAGATGGTAATGACAGTAACAACATTAATGAAAGTAATAATATTATAATTAATAATAATATATTAATATCTGATAGTATACATGTGTGACAATAATCATATGTGTATAATAACAGTAGAGGTATGACTAATGATAACAGCAGCAGCAGGAGGCATCTGGCAGGACCACAGCAGCAGCACGGGTCCTCTGGCAGACTAGGCCTAAGTCAGCCTAACTAGGGGCTGGTACAAGGCAAGCCTGAGCCAGACCTAACTATAAGCTTTATCAAAGAGAAAAGTCTTAAGTCTAGTCTTAAATGTGGAGACGGTGTTGAGCGCAGAGTTCTGGTGGGATAATATGGCACTATGAGCTCTCTAAGATATGATGGAGCTTGACCATTTAGAGCTGTATAAGTTAACAGTAGGATTTTAAATTCAATTCTGGATTTTACAGGGAGCCAGTGCAGAGAAGCTAAAACAGGAGAAATATGATCTCGTTTCTTAGTTCCTATTAGTACACGTGCTGCTGCATTCTGAATTAGCTGGAGGGTTTTTAAGGATTTACTAGAGCTACCTGATAATAGAGAGTTACAGTAATCCAGCTTTGAGGTAACAAAAGCATGGACCAATTTTTCTGCATTTTTTCAGGTCAGGATAGGCCTAATTTTCACAATATTACGCAGATGAAAAAATGCAGTCCGTGAGGTTTGTTTTAAATGAGAATTAAAAGACAGATCTTGATCAAATGTTACTCCGAGGTTTCTTACGGTGCTAGAGGCCAGAGCAATGCCATCTAGAGAAACTATGTCATCAGATAAAGAGTCTCTGAGTTGTTTGGGGCCAAGGACAATAACTTCAGTTTTGTCTGAATTTAACATCAGGAAGTTGGTGCTGATCCAGGTTTTTATGTCTTTAAGGCAATTATGAAGTTTAGATAATGATGTCATGTAGTCTGAGGAGGCTCTTTGTTCACGGTTGCTACCGTGTGTTCTACTGTATTTTATGTATGTATGTACACAGTATAAATTGTATGGTTGTGCTGCCCCCTTCAGGCAGGTGGAGCAGTTGGTGCTCTATATGAAGGCAGCTCAGCTCCTGGCTTCCTCCCTCCATCTGGCTAAGGCTCAGATTAAATCAGCCAAGCTCAATCCTTCCACTGCCGTCAAACAGGGTGAGGACATTTCATTTGTCATCACTTGACTTAAACTGTGACCAATGCATTAAAATGCAAACTATAGGTGAGAAAAGAGGAGAAATATGCTTTTCACTCACTTAATCAGCAGCAGAAAGACACAGTAGTTGTGTAAAACGTAGCTGTGTCTATTTACTTATTATTTACTGTCTATTCACACATTTCTAACTTTCAAATACAAGTTTATGCAAAAATACCAATCCCAAATTTTGTTTTCTCTCAGTGGTGAAGGGTCTGAATGAGCGCTACAAAAGCTGCATCTCCCTCTGTCGGCAGTTGACTGACAAACTCAACCACTTCTTCTCCGATAAGCAGCGTTTTGTGGACGAAATCAACAGTGTCACTGCAGAGAAGCTCATCTATAATTACGCGGTGGAGATGGTGAGTCTCACATACACAGCACAGAAACAAAAATGTTCAGGGCCGAGAGTGACAAATTGACTATAGTCTGGTATTAATTCTAGTCATTTACACCAGGTTTTTCAAACAATATGTTCAGTTAAGTGCAGCAGTAATCTATACTGGTCAGCCTAATGCGATGCTGTGTGTGTGTGTGTGTGTGTGTGCGTGCGTGCGTGCGTGCGTGCGTGCGTGCGTGCGTGCGTGCGTGCGTGCGTGCGTGTGTGTTCAGGTTCAGTCAGCAGCTCTGGATGAGATGTTCAAGCAAACAGAAGATATAGCGTACCGCTACAGCAAGGCTGCCATGCTGCTGGACGGCCTGTCCAAGATCCTACAGGACCCCACTGACATTGAGAACGTGGTCAAGTGTGAGTACAAACTCTGAGGCACACACACACTCACAGTACTTCACAACTGACCTTATGCAGGAAACGTTTAAATGACAGATTGGGTCTCAACTGGCATTTCCGAATGATTTAAGAGAATTTGTCAAATTCACTGTCTTCCTGAAATTATAGCTATCTGGGTATAAGAAAAATTCCCGACCTGTCTTACAAGTCTTGTACAGAGCTGACCGTTCAACATGGGGAATATACTTGTTGGACTTTAAATGAGGATGTTTTGAAATGGTGGCGCCCCTATTGACCAATTTAAACATAGGTTTTGTGATGTTTTGATGAAGAATTTCTGATTTATGGTGTAATTTTTGTTGTGCCATTAGATACCAATAAAGTTCTGACAAGTTTTGGTAAGCTTGGTCCAATGGTGAGATGGTCAAATTTTGTTTTTTTGTAAAACACACTGACTAAGAGAACTATCAAATCAAAAACACAGAAACCTAATAACCCCGACCTTTGCCATCAATACTGTAAAACATTAAACCAATACAAAAGAACACTGAGAGCAAAAAGAGAGAAACATATCCAACACCAACTTGATATAATTGAAAAGTCCATTGGCATGTTGGGGTCAACATTTTCAGGGTGTCACACGGGGGCACCGATTATGTTAGGAACAACAATATTAGGCCTCACTAAGGGGACACCATTAAAGTTGTAAACTGGCTATCATAAATAATTATTAATTATAATTAAGAATTATGTTGAATAATGTGACTTAATTAACATTAAATCACCTCGTGGACACCATTCCCGGAAAGGGAAAATGATAGCCAGTTAAAGATATCATTCTCATAAAATACGCTAAACTATTAATTTGGAGTTTTGATTAATAATTAAATGAATGACAACAACCAAAATTAACAGCAAAGCTGGAGGATTTCAGAGTTCTTGATTCAGCAGAGGTTGACTATTCATTCACTCTTGTGCAACATTAAACAGACAGCAGGTATGATTCCAAAGAATTATATTTATTCACAAAGTGAGCAAAGCAAAACCAAAACACACAAATTCTAACTAACTTTGTACAAGCTTGGTGTGTGTGTGTGTGTGTGTGTGTGTGTGTGTGTGTGTGTGTATGAGGGGTGAAACGTATCAGCGAACATGCACACACTGCATTCACCGCGTACTTGATACGTGTATATTATCTGTGCAACCATCACCGTGTACTTGTTTCTCGTGCATTGCGCGTGCATTCACTGTGTACTTGTTACACATGCAATTCGCGTGCAATGCCTGTACACGCCTAGACGTGTGGTTATTAGAAGTGCGTGCCTATACACGTCATGTGAGCGCAGGGGTCAGAAGTGTCAGCTCGTGAAGCAACAGCACCTCGTCTTACGGACGTGTGACACGTAGCACCGCTATGCTAACTAGCTTGCTATGCTAATCAGACGTGCGTGCGTTTACACGTCATGTGAGCGCAGGGGTCAAAAGTGTCAGCTGTGAAGCAACAGTTGTGTTACGGATGTGTGACACGGTATCTATCTATCTATCTATCTATCTATCTATCTATCTATCTATCTTTTTATTTTATTTCCTTGTGCAGGCACTATTTTTAACACTTCAACAACATATCATTTGTTAGTGTTATGCCCCAGTCTAGGGGTGTGGGTGCGTAACATAGGATACACAGGAACACCAGAATAAATGTACAGGTGAGCAATTTATTGCTACACACTCCAAAAAAACACACGGTACAATATGGCACACGAATGGAGTAATTACGTCAGGGTGAACCCAGGCCAAAACAACAAAAAGCAACCTGTCTACCAACCGGCGAAATAACTAATTCCTAACGAAAACAAAAGAAACAAAAATACAATACTAGGCCTAACTCCCTAGGCTAAAGAAAAACAGGAGAAAACAGGTACAACAGACATAGCAGCTCACCCCTACGCTCCGTGCAAACAATAATATGTGGTAGTGACTATTTACAATATATACACAAACGACACAGACGGCCCTAAGGCGCTGGTCTGAACAAAAGGTACAATATTTAGCAAGACAAGCTAAACGAACACACGATAGTCACACAGTAAAGCACTTATCAATCCCAAAAACCAAAGAACGATGCGCTGCTGCCATGTACGAGAGAGGAGGTGGCTTCCGTGTGGCCGGCATTATGAAGGCCGAGCCCCTCACTCAACCAATCCAGCAGCGGTGACGTCACGCTCGTTTCCCAGGCGACTGTTGACACTGAAGGTCGAGCCCCTTGCTCAGCCAATCCAGCCGTAGCGACGTCACGACCGTTCAGCAAATCACCAGGGGTCCGTTTCACAAAGCAGGTTTAGTGAAAACTCAGTCTGTTTCAAAAAGGGAGGTAACTCAAACCAGACTCCACCTTGTGGCAAGAACAGGCAACAACACACAGCACCCCAACTGCTGTGGAAATAAGTATGTATAAGTAGGTATATATATATATATATGTATAATAAATAATATAACAATTTCATGAGACACAATTTCTTCCCCTTGATATAAAGCTGCAAGTATCCTATTATTATAGGCTAACAAATGATCTGTTGTAGAAGTGTTAAAAATAGTGCCTGAACAAGGAAAGAAAATAGATAGATAGATAGATAGATAGATACTGCGTAAATATAGGCTACACTTATAGCATATATATATATGTATGTATACATATATACATATATATATATATATGTATGTATGCATGTATGTGTATATATATATATATATATATATATATATATATATATATATATGTATATGTATATACAGTACAGGCCAAAAGTTTGGACACACCTTCTCATTCAATGCGTTTTCTTTATTTTCATGACTATTTACATTGTAGATTCTCACTGAAGGCATCAAAACTATGAATGAACACATGTGGAGTTATGTACTTAACAAAAAAAGGTGAAATAACTGAAAACATGTTTTATATTCTAGTTTCTTCAAAATAGCCACCCTTTGCTCTGATTACTGCTTTGCACACACTTGGCATTCTCTCGATGAGCTTCAAGAGGTAGTCACCTGAAATGGTTTCCACTTCACAGGTGTGCCTTATCAGGGTTAATTAGTGGAATTTCTTGCTTTATCAGTGGGGTTGGGACCATCAGTTGTGTTGTGCAGAAGACAGGTTAATACACAGCCGACAGCCCTATTGGACAACTGTTAAAATTCATATTATGGCAAGAACCAATCAGCTAACTAAAGAAAAACGAGTGGCCATCATTACTTTAAGAAATGAGGCTCACTGAGGTGCCTCTGATGGTAAGGAGCCCACCGTATTTATCAACAGTAATCCTGCTTATATTAACGGCAATATACAGTATATATATATATCAATATATAGGGCATTCCAAGATGGTATTAAAAAGCCTAAAATCCTTAGAGGGAGAATTATGTAAAAGATACCTCGCCCATTTTAAGCTAAGCTTCATACTTTAAGAAATGAAGGTCAGTCAGTCTGGAAAATTGCAAAAACTTTAAATGTGTCCCCAAGTGGAGTCGCAAAAACCATCAAGCGCTACAACGAAACTGGCACACATGAGGACTGACCCAGGAAAGGAAGACCAAGAGTCACCTCTGCTTCTGAGGATAAGTTCATCTGAGTCACCAGCCTCAGAAATCGCAAGTTAACAGCAGCTCAGATCAGAGACCAGATGAATGCCACACAGAGTTCCAGCAGCAGACCCATCTCTAGAACAACTGTTAAGAGGAGACTGCACGAATCAGGCCTTCATGGTCAAATAGCTGCTAGGAAACCACTGCTAAGGAAAGACAACAAGCAGAAGAGATTTGTTTGGGCCAAGAAACACAAGGAATGGACATTAGACCAGTGGAAATCTGTGCTTTGGTCTGATGTTGAGATCTTTGGTTCCAACCGCCATGTCTTTGTGAGACGCAGAAAAGGTGAACGGATGGATTCCACATGCCTGGTTCCCACTGTGAAGCATGGAGGAGGAGGTGTGATGGTGTGGGGGTGTTTTGCTGGTGACACTGTTGAGGATTTATTCAAAATTGAAGGCACACTGAACCAGCATGGCTACCACAGCATCCTGCAGCGACATGCCATCCCATCCGGTTTGCGTTTAGTTGGACGATCATTTATTTTTCAACAGGACAATGACCCCAAACACACCTCCAGGCTGTGTAAGGGCTATTTGACCAAGAAGGAGAGTGATGGAGTGCTGCGGCAGATGACCTGGTCTCCACAGTCACCGGACCTGAACCCAATCGAGATGGTTTGGGGTGAGCTGGACCGCAGAGTGAAGGCAAAGGGGCCAACAAGTGCTAAACACCTCTGGGAACTCCTTCAAGACTGTTGGAAAACCATTTCAGGTGACTACCTCTTGAAGCTCATCGAGAGAATGCCAAGAGTGTGCAAAGCAGTAATCAGAGCAAAGGGTGGCTATTTTGAAGAAACTAGAATATAAAACATGTTTTCAGTTATTTCACCTTTTTTTGTTAAACGTGCAATATGTAATTTTCTGCCACTAGGGGTCTCAAACCAAAACAATCACAGAAGATGGAGTTGGATGGCGTCACAAAGTAGCGTGGGATCATGGGAGTTGTAGTTGTATAACAGATACAGATCTAACGTTCCTCACTCCGTGTAACTGAAACCGACCGTGGCAGGTTTTTTGGCAGAGCGAGCTTCAGCAGCAGAGAAATGCTCATGGACGAGATATATTACTGAAGTTATATTCACTTTATGTTTCACTTTATGCAAATGGGGTCCGTCGGCCGGTGTAGCAGCTCGAGCCGATCTGGTACCTACACCGGATCGTCAAACTCTGATCTAACTATCAGTAACGTTACTTAGGCTGACCAAACGTCCTCTTTTGCCCGGACATGTGCACTTTTCATGTCCCGTCCGGGGTGTCTGGGTTTTTTTAATAAACTAATTATAATGTCCGGTTTTCCGTGTGTTAAAGTTAAGGCTCTCTTTTGTAGCGACTGTCTCGCTAACCTCAGTTATTTACACTCTATTCAGAAATGCTACTTACTTTAGCTGAGCGGTTAGCAATCTGCTAGTTATTTGAGCGATGGCTTCATTTAGCTATTCCTCTGCCTCTTTTATAAATGCAGTTCATTTACCGGCATCAGCTCAGCATTATAGAAACCTATCGTTAACGTTAGATGTTGTGGTTAGCCAGCCTCCGCTCCGCAGCGCTGGTGCCCCGGCGGGCAGCAGTGCTTGCAATACACTGGTGGAAATTATTAATATTTTGATAACATCGGCCAGATGTTTGCTTACCTGTCTAGTAGAACACATGCGAGGTCGGCATCGAATTGTAGTCCAAGATTTTCACGAAGCTCTCTCCATCTCGGAAAGGCCACACCAATATGTATCCTGGATTTAGCTCTCTTTTTATCCCAAATTTTTCTGGGATCGCTTGGTTGACCCGTACGTTTCCATTTACCGGGTTGTTCACCGGGACAGCTTCGGTGTCAGAAGGTGCAGCAACCATCAATGCATAACCATGATCCATGATGAGTTAGCTTAGCCTAGCAACAGTTATGTTCATTCTCTGACGTCTCAGCCGGTCTGCTTCTTCTTCTTCTTCTTCTCCTTCATTTAATGTCTATGGTAACTGGAGTTACGCCGCCATTGCGACCTAATGACACGGTCCGTTACTGTTATTAATATTTCATATTTATCTGGGTTTGAAAAATTGTAGGAAACATTTCTGATAATCAAAGTACACAAGTAAACAAAATACAAAATATAATAATATTGGTTTAGTCGTTTTTAGAAATTTTTATGTGGAAAAACTACATATTATACCTTTAAGTACATAACTCCACATGTATTCATTCATAGTTTTGATGCCTTCAGTGAGAATCTACAATGTAAATAGTCATGAAAATAAAGAAAACGCATCGAATGAGAAGGTGTGTCCAAACTTTTGGCCTGTACTGTGTATATATATATATATATATATATATATATATATATATATATATATATATATATATATATATATATATATGTATGTACATATATATGTGTGTATATATATATATATATATGGTTCCAGCCAGGGGCGAAATCCCATTTCATAGTTGGTTGGGACAATAAACAGTAACATTTTAGAGAATAATTCCAGTGGGGATTACAGCACCACGGACAACGCGGTAAAAAGGCCTGAGAAGCGTCTCCTTTAAAATGTGTTTGCTGCTAGAGAAACTATACATAATAAATTAAGACAGTGACATATTTTAAATAAAAAACAATGAGTTGAACGTTCATTTCAAGCTTTTGTAGTACAGCAAATTTCAGAATTGTGCGAGTAACAGAGAGCGGGCAGCAGTGTTTGATGCAGGAAATTCCATATGGACTTGAAAATCGATTTCGGAGTGGGGGGTTTCTGAATGGAGGGCTGTCCCCTGTTGGGACATTGTGTGCGCACAGCCCTTCACCACCTGGATCCTAAAATAAACACCTGTTTTATTACATAATCATGCTTCCACGTTTCGCCATTCAAATAACAAGAATTGCGGTTTAATACTCTTAATTATAACAGCCAGGTTATTGAAAAGTGTCAGGTTTAAATCGGGCTCGGGCCCACAAATACAGTTAATTGGACGTGCACGGGCTCGGGCCGAGTCGGGCTGGATTTTTTTTGGGCCCAATCTAAGCTCTATTAGCCGCTCTCGTGGAAAGGGGGTCAGTTTTGGATGTCTGAAAAGCTGTTTCCACAAACAGTCTAATTCGCAAAAGGGCAAAATGCAAAAAAAAAAAAAACACAACTATTGATTAAAAACATACAGATGGAGGTTTGCAGCATTTAGGATCCAATTCAATAATAAGCTATATATTCACAATTACACTGTTGTAGCCTATATATTATCTAATATCTATCTATTATATTATTATATTATATATTATCAGCCAGACATCGAGGGTGGTCAGTAGCTCTGATTTGTGAGGATAAAATAAAGATTTAAAAAAAAACCATGCGTGTGTATATGCACGCGTATGTGTGCAGCGACTTGATTCATTTATTCATTCCACTCTTGCAAAGCACACACACACACCTGCCTGCACATGTAAACTATGGAGACAGACAGTTTGCTAAAATAGGCTTATTTGACGCGTTCAAGTGTTAATGATGTGTACATGCACTATGTGTGTGCGAGATTCACAGGCACACGTAAGTGTAGTGTATGTGTAGCGTTTGTAACGCGCTGTGCACGCGTACTGATAAGCCGTGTGAGCGTGTCCCCTCATAGTCATGTGTGTGGAGCGAACAACGCCTGCGCGTCACGTAGCGGGTGTGTGTGTAACACTCGTGTCTCCATCGTAACCCTATGTAAAATGTAGGCTTGCGCAAGTGACGCGTTGTAGTGTGGTTGGGTGAAACGTTTGACCCCTCATAGTGTGTGTGTGTGTGTGTGTGTGTGTGTGTGTGTGCGTGCGTGCGTGCGTGCGTGCGTGCAAGAGAGCGAGAGAGAGAGAAAGACAAAGGCGGGTGTGGTGATCAAAGTGCCGTTTGGCCTACAAAACAAAATGGCTGACAACAGAGCTACAGGATGGCCGAATCAAAGCTGGCTTCAGGTCAGGGGAGGTGTATGTCTGACTGTGTGGTCAGGACCATAGATGTCATATACAGTAGATACCTCGTTGACGGCTTCGGCCCGTTTCAGCGATGCGTCAATGTCGCCGCCATCTTGGAGAGGTCACGGCCGGCTGGCTAGTACTGTTGTGTATGGAGATAAGTCTTCAGCACTCACTAATAAGTATAATACGTTTTAATATAGTGGATTGCACAGCAGCAGTCGAACGGACGCGTCTCAGCTCATAGCCGTCCTCAGCGTTAAATGGTTTGTGGGCGTGTGTCCCTTTCAACAGAAACCAGCTGGTTCAGATTAACATTAAAAACAATACAAATATGGATCATTCATAAATGCAACCTTAGTGATACATCAAATAGTCAAGCACAAAAGCACAAAATACAATATCAAAAGATTATATATATATATATATATATATATATATGTATACACATATACATATATACATAGGCACAACACATTTCTGGAAATATTGGAACTACCTCACTAAACCACAGCAAGATGACCTACCTATTCAAAATGGTCAAATATGGAAAAATCACTTTGAAAATCCATACAGAGAAATAAATCTGAATTCAACCTAACAGGACCACTGTAAAAAACTCCAGACATTAGAATATGTGATTAAACAGATAAAATCCAGAACCTGCACACAAAAAACGCCAGTGGTCCTGATGGTATCTTATGTGAAATGCTGTGCTATACTAAAATTATTTAACTTTGTTCTCAGTGTTGGTTATTTCCCTGACATCTGGAGCCACGGAATCTTGACACCGATATTCAAAAATGGAGACAAACTTGACCCGGAAAACTACCGGGGTATATGTATCAGCAGTAATTTAGGAAAGTTGCTCTGCAGCATCATCAGCCACAGACTACAAGACTTCCTCCACCAACATAACATCCTGAGTAGAAGTCAGATTGGATTCACACCAAAACATTGAACCACAGATCATATTTATACCCTCCATAGCCTGATTAACAAACAAGTCCACCAAAGCAACAACAAAATCTTCTCCTGCTTCATTGATTTCAAAAAAGCATTTGACTCAATCTAGCATCAAGGCCTTTTCCTAAAACTATTAGAAAATGGAGTAGGAGGCAAAACATATGATGTAATCAAATCAGTGTATGCCAATAATAAATGTGCCGTCAAAATCGGCAGCAGAGAAACAGATCATTTCCAACAGGGCCGAAGGGTAAGACAGGGCTGCAGCCTCAGCCCCACCCTCTTTGATATTTATACAAATGACCTGGCAAAGTGCGTAGAGCTTTCAGTCATCCCCGGAGTACCACTAGGTGACACCGAGGATAAAATGTCTGCTGTTTGCTGACGATCTGATCCTGCTTGCACCAACCGCAGATGCTCTCCAACTGCAGCTGGATCATCTGCAAAGATTCTGCCAGATGCGGGCCCTGTCGGTTAATATGGAAAAGACCAGAATTATGATCTTTGAAAAACGCACCAGATGTCAGGGAAACCAGCCCCAGTTCCAGCTAGGATCCATCAACATGGAGCCCACAAACAGCTACTGCTACATGGGCCTGAGGATCTCCTCCACAGGGAACTTTAAGCTGGCTGTGAATGAGCTCAGAGAGAAGGGAAGAAGGGCTTTCTATGCCATTAAAAACTCCACGCATCTTCAGATTCCCATTAAAACCTGGCTAAAAATAATGCAAACTATAATTGAACCTATTATTCTATATGGCAGTGAAGTATGCGGCCCCCTCAACAATCAAGAACTCAAGAAATGGGACAAGCACCCAATAGAAACACTGCACGTAGATATGTGCAGAAACATTTTGAAAGTACGCAGAAACACCCCCAACAATGGCTGCGGAGCAGAACTGGGCCAATTTCCCATTCTGATCCAAATCCAAAAACGATCTCTAAAATTCTATAACCACTTAAAATTAAGCGACCTGGACTCATATCAATACAAAGCCCCTCAAAGCCAAGAGGAGACCATAGAGAACAGCAAGCTTTGCCAGTTAGTACTAAAACTCAGCTCTGCCCCCACACATACAACCCACACCCCCACGCCCCACTACCACCCCAATCAGATCATCAACCAACATAAACTCAGCTACATCAACTTCTGGAGAAATGAGATCCAGAACCAAAGCAGGCTGCAGTGTTACTCAGCTCTAAAGAGAGAGTACGGTGTAGCAGAGTACCTGAGCAGGCTACAGGATGAGAGGCTGAGGAGAACTGTGACCGCCTACAGTTCACACACAGCCGGCTGCGTCCAGAGGACAGAGTGTGCTCGCTCTGCCAGCAGAACCAACCAGAGACCGAGCAGCACTTCCTTTTCCACTGCAGGAGATACTCGGACATCAGAGACAAACTCTTCACACAGATCTCACAGTGTGAAGAGTTCTGTGGATCCGGTGATGCAGTGAAAATGCAGTACCTGCTGGGAGAGAAAACGTGTTGTCCTGGAAACAGCAAAGTTTATCAAAACATGTGAGAGCAAAATAGGGCTCCCTCAAAAGGCATGGTGTAATTGAAACACTGTGATTTACAAGTGCCTGAAGAGTACTTAATCTTTTACTTAAGTAAAGGTAGTATTACTAAAGTGTAATCATTAAAAAAATAAAATACATTAATATTAGCATTTAAATAAAGGCCTACTTAAAATACTAGAAGGAAAAGTACTCCTTCTGCAGAATGGGTCATTTGAGAAGAATAGATATTTTTGGATTATAATTATTGTTGCTTTAATGTGTTCAGCATTTTAATGTTGAAGCCGGTAAAGTGGAGGTTATATCAAACACTGAATGGCATTCTTTACATTAAATGAAGTCTGAATGATCTAAATACTCTTTCAATGAGCACACACATTTCAAAAGTGGCAGACAAAGTGGCAATTAGTGGGAAAAGTTCATTTCAGACTCTGTTTGACTTACTTAAAGTCAAACTATTCACTCATATGTCTGACATGGTACAGCTTTGAGATGACCCAGTATTAACAGCTGTAGTAATATTTTGGCATTTTGCGGTCCTCTAACACCACTGCTGACACTGCTACATTAATGTTTTATGCCTCTGTGCCAGCGATAGCTGTGGCCGGAGGCATTATGTTTTCGGGTTGTCCGTACGTCTGTTCGCACGTGCATCAGTCTGTCCATCCATTCCATCCTTGTGAATGCAATATCTCAAGAGAGTAATTTTGTTCAGATTTGGCACAAATTGCACACTTTCAATCAGCAATGAACTGATTTGGATTTTGGTGGTCAAAGGTCAAGGTCACCGTGACCTTGCATCTGTTGCATCCTTTTAAAAGTGATATCTCAAAAACACCTTGACGGAATTTCTTCAAATTTGGCACAGACGTTCCCTTGGTCTCAACAAAAAGCTGAATAGATTTTGGTGGTCAAAGGTCAAAAACTGTGCAGTTAAGAGAGTTTGCTGAATCTGCAGATCTAGCAGCCTTTTAGTCTGCCTTCACTGATTTTACTTATTTAAGTGTTTACTTAAATGACTTCTATTTATATGTTGCTGTTTTGTTTACTCTCCCTGCAGACAAGGCCAGCGTGGACCGCAGGATCTCAGCCCTCTGCTACTGCACTGTCACACTCTACGAGTAGCAGCCTTCACACAAACGCACATGCACACACACAGGGACCACATCCTAAAACTATTGACTTGCATTCACATAAAGCTGCTGTTCTGTCCTGTAGCAGTTGAAGCACTTTTCAGCACCTTTCATCTGTATTTATCATCATACCAGTGCATCATGGACTGAACTGTGACAAGCAACTGATGCACACATTTACAACCAAAGATGACAATGGATGCAGAAACAAAAGGCTGAAACTGGATGTGAACATAATGCATGCACTTTCAAGTGCTTTTTTTTCTTATGCTATGATGGAGGAAAACCATTTGATCAACATAAATAAAAACTAAAGTCCATCTTTAAGGATATCATTTGTTTTTTACCTGAAGAAAAAGAGGATGGACAGGACTACGAGACAGTGTTGTGGGCTTCAAGAGACTCCTCATGAAGCACTTCATATTTTGTTTTTTTTAATTCTGCTTATTATGTAATGTATCAGTGGTAATTTACTCTGTGTTTAAGTTGTTGTTATTTATTGGTTCAGAAGAACATGGATGTTTGATTTTCCTGCCTATCTCTTACCCTCAAGTATTGGCGTGGAAGGAAATGGAAGAATTAGCAAAAGGCTTATGGCCGATCACTGTAACAGATTCACCAACATGGATTTTACATGAAACAAACTCTTGTTCTCTCTAGACATGTAAGCAGTGGAACACGTAGTTTTGTAACTGCTTTGTTTTTATGTTTCTTGTGTTAGCTCAAGCACTTTATTGTAGATTGAGAGGATGAGACGTTTATCTGTCCAAGTTGTGAAGATAAAAATGTGAAGGCAGGGGAGGGGTTTTCTGATCACTCCTGCTCCCACCGTTAAAACTGATCTGCTCTGTATGCACAATAAACACATCTACAGAATGCATACATTTCCCACCAGGGAAACATGGGTGGAAACCAGTGCTGTTGGCCAGGACCTATTGGCTGCAGCTCAGCTTTTTGGGGCCTAGTTTGTCTTGTTAGCTGATTTAAATTCCTATATGTAAATTTGAAAGAAAGACTGAATAAGAAGGAAAAGAAGTAACCACCGTATCAGTTTCACTGGCCTCCATGCTGCTTTCTGCTGTTTATTAACCTGTCTTCTGGCCAGCTGTAACATCAGATGTGACACACCAGTGACAAACAAACTAAAAGAAAAACACGCAGAAAGGCATACTCATCTGCAGCAGTGCAGTGTACACAGCACTGTTCTACTGGCAATGGGGAAGACATCAATACACTATTTTAAGTGGGTTTTCCCGAGATTTTGACCTAGATGATGTCATGAGAGTTATCTTGACTGGGCCTGGAGACTCCAGCTTTTTTTAACAGATAATGTAAAAGTATAAAGTGTTGTAAACTGGTGATGTGGAGTTGGAAATGGAGGCATTACCAAGCAAGGAGGGTCTAATGGCAGATGGTATCGGGTTGCATTTTGGATATGTAGGATACTTGGGGATCTTGACCCATATTAGCTGTTCTCCAACTTAATGGAAGTGTAATGCTAAAACAGTTGAATATCCCTTTAACTCCAGATACAGTAAATATGTCTGACATAAGGAAAAGTGGGCTACAATTTGAATGCAGCATTTTAAGGTTTCCCTGTTCTTTACTATTGAAACCAACATCATTCTTTAAAATACTGTAGTTTGATAAATGACGTATACATACAGGGCTGAGGAGCTTTGATTACCTTTTATTATTTTTACCACTTTAAACCCTGATGGACTGATGTGTGAAACTGAATGGTCATATTACTTGACAAGTTACCATAATAAGTTTCAGTTTACTATAATACTACAGCTTTTTATGTTATGTCAGTATCTGTAGCTCATTTTTTAACAAAACTTGATGTTTGCAAACTTGTATATATTTGTATGTGGTGCATGTGATGATTCCTTTCCCCTCTTTTTGGGAGGGAGGTGCGTGCATGTGAGATCACAGTTTGAGTTTTGAGGGCATTGATGCTAGCATCAGATGGCCTGCTTGTCAGTGAAAGAGCACAAATCTTTATATGTACATAGTTGAATTTGATACATTTTATTCATGTATGCCAAGGGTTTGATAAAGAAACCTCTTTTGGCACAACAGGGGTGTGCCAAAGAATAAAGCAAAACTTGTGGCAGCTCCAAAACTTTCCAGAGAACTCTTTCTACCAGGATTGTTCATTATTAGGATCAAGACTCATATTTCTTCAGTGGGTCTTATGAAATATTCTGAAATGAGTGTGATGTCTTTAGATTTCATACTTGTTTTCCAAAATGTTTTGATTTGTCACAATCTGCACTGCCCAACATCTACTCTGTCCCTTCTGCCTCCCCTCAAGTCGTCTGCTGTGCTCCCAACAGTGTATGTACTGTATGTATGTGTAAATAAACACGCATGCACTTGCCAGGTGTGCATTAAGGCCAGTAGTATACAGTTAACGTTGGAAAAGGAGATGCCTTCTTGTGAAAGCACACAAAGGCGTACTCCTCTGTACAGGTGTGAATACATTATTTTTCTGTGTAAAAATGTGCATAAATGCATTCACAGGCACCCAGTGGTCTCTGGGCCTGTTTCTGTAATGTATTGTTGTTGTTTTTTTAAACATATCAGATTTCTGTTTCTCTCGTCCTTGTCATGAGCACTCTGAACCACACAAGCCTTTTACCATTACCAGAGTGCAGAGTGACAAATAAAGCTGATGAAAAAACCCACCTGAGTTTTGCTCTCAACTATTTTGTCCATGGACTGTGTTTAGATGAAGCATGGGTACAAAGTCTGCATTTTTACCCCGTAGAACCTCTAGAATCTTGAATGTATGTACCGTTGTTTTGCGCCTCCCCAGCTTGATCTGAATGCATTCTGAAAAAATCTGCTATCAGACTCATGACCCAGAAAATGCAATCCTTTCCAAGCACCAATTTTTCAAAGAGAAATGTTAATGTTATACTTGTGCCCCTCAACATGGGGTGTCTGTCTTTGTTAATAAAAACTAACAAAAATGAAATTTGTTGTTGTGTTTTCTTTTAATGCATCTATTTTTTAACGCCTCCACGCTGGTGATAGCTGTGGCTGAAAGCATAATGTTTTCAGGTTGCCCAGCTGTCTGTCCGTACATCCTTCCCATTCTTCTGAAGATGGTATCTGAAGAACACCCTGAGGGAATGTCTTCAAATTTGGCACAAACATCCACTTGGACTCAACAATGAACTACACAGATTTGGTGGTCAAAAGTGTTTTATTGTGAACGCAATATCTCAAACACCTCGAGGGAATTTCTTCAAATTCAGTGCAAATGTCTGCTCAGACTGAACAAGGAAATGATTAGGTTTTGGTGGTCAAAGGTTAAGATCACTGTGACTTTGCATCTGTGTCATTCGCATAAACACGTTTGGCAAAAACATCAGCTTGGACTCAACAACAAAGTGATGTGATTTTTGTGGTCAGAGGTCAAGATCACTGTGACCATGCATCCGTCTCATTCTTTTAAACATATTATCTCAAGGCCTTGAGGGAGTTTCCTCAAATTTGGTGCAAACGTCCACTTGAACTTAAGAATGAACTGATCAGTTTGGTGGTCAAAGATCAAGGTCACTTTGACCTCACAAAACATGCTTTTGGCCATAACTTAAGATTCTTGGCTAATAATGACAGTATTTCACACAAATGTCTAATAGGGTATAATTATTAAGTGATGAAATTTTATATCCAAAAGGTCAAAGGTAAACCTTGCTGTGACATTTTAATATTCTGCAAAAACTCCTTTCTGGCCGTTATTCAACATCATATCTCGGGAACAGAAGGGTATTCATTTGGTCAGATACTGAGTTGATAACACTAATCTTGGGTGTCCACCTCGAAACTATGCTGATAGATCTTCTGTGCCGTGTTATGACTGTGATCATTTATGTTTGTGTTCTCTGTATTTTCTGTGTACTGACAGCTGTCTCTCTTCTCCCCTCCTCTGCAGTGGCAATCACTGTGTGTGTGTGTGTGTGTGTGTGTGTGTGTGTGTGTGTGTGTGTGTGTGTGTGTGTGTGTGTGTGTGAGATGAGCTGCAGGTGTGTGATCAACCATGTGACCAGGTTGCTGCAGGCTGATTGGCTGGCTGCTGAGTTTAGAAACTCCACCTGATACCCGCCTTCCCCCCTGCTGCTTCAGGTTAAAGCAAGAAATTAAAATGTAGATTGTGTACATGAATTTTATAGCTATACAGAAAGTAGTTATATGGGTTATGTTCATGTATTTACAGATGGTTAAAAAAAATCCATTAACAGGCAGCACTGGGGCTGCTGTTGCAGTTCCTAGTAGAAGAATGGAAATGGGTAAAAGAATGTCAAATTATTTAAGTGTGTATACAGTTGAACTGTTTGCTATTGTGATGGCACTAGAGTGGGTAGAGCAAGCCAGACCAAACTATGTGCTCATACTATATGTAGTGACTCAGCATCTGCTTTGTGGAGTTTAAAGCAAGGTACTTCCACAAATCGACAAGATATATTGTATGAAATATTGAAAATGCATTCAAGAATAATAAGACAAGGTATAGTAGTCAAATTTATTTGGGTTCCAGCTCATATGGGCATTGTGGGTAATGAGAAGGTTGATCTTAAAGCCAAGCAAGCAGTTAAAAACAAACAAACATAGATATCATGATCAAGTTATCAAAACTGGAAGGAAAGAGCATAGTATGGAAGAAACCAAATGAAAAATAGCAGCAGCACTGGGAGCAGGAGGTGAGAGGGAGACATCTATATGCACTACAGAAGAGAGTGGGCGCTGGGAGAAGCAGGGGAGGAAACAGGAGGGAGGAGACAGTGATGACAAGGCTGAGAATTGGACATACAGTAGTAACCTGAATGGGACACTTCACATTATCGGGAAACATGCAAATGGATTGTGTGACTGTTGTCAGACACCAGAACACATACATACATACATACATACATTTGTAGACATGGCTATAATCTGTAGAAGAAACTTGACTGGTGTGCAGAGGCATACAACTGCAAAGCAAATTCTAATTTTAAATTTCTAATTTATTTTAAACTCTGTTCTCCGTTCCTCAGATACCTAGCTACCAGGAAGGTTGGCCATATTTCCTAAATGCTCAGGGCTGCCTGACCATTTGTTTTTCACTTCTGAGAGCTTCATGGTTTTCAGCAAACATTTTTGGGCTGCAGTTAAGTAGTCAAAATAATCTGCTTTCCTAACAACTTTTCCTTGACCAAGATGAAAAACGTCATGAGGTCAAGGAAAGATTTGTAAGAGAATTCTTAAAAGACTTTGGAAAAGACGACAGCAGTGCTAATAGAATCTGACTGTACTTAGGCTTCATGAGGCTCCTGAAATATGGGATGGTGGGTGTTATTGCTAGCCCGCTAAAAGCTCAACTTCATTGTATCGGTTTTTAATATGCCAGTTTTTTAAAAACCTATTTTCTTTTAAAATCCTGATGATTTCATTATTTGTCTATTTTTTATTTTGCTGCCTTCTTTACACTTCTTTGCATTTTAACATAGATCTTGAAAATTGCTCTATAAATAAAGATGATGATGATGACTATTTTCTTAGAAACTTTGCCTCGTGTTCTTACAATGTTTTTTACATGCACATTATAAACATAGACAACCTGGTAAGAAATATGACTTTATTACCAGGGTTTGAATTAAGAAACACACAAAAAAGGAATATCAATTACCAGTCACAAAAGTGAAACCAAATGGTTGTCCCTTTTAGGAATGGTTGCTCACACTCACCCTCTTGTCCACTTATGTTTATCCACATGAATCCCACTTAGTGTGATTGTGTAAAAATAATTATTTTGGAAGCTCGACATTACGTGTTAAGCCTGCAAATTAACTAATTTAGGCTACATATCAACATTCTTAAGTTTCAAACAGGTGGAATTGTAATCATTATTATTATTATTATTTAAAAAACCCTTTTCCTTGAAAAAGGCTTTTATATGAATATGCTCATCATTTTGTGGAATCAAGATATTTGGCACTGAGGTTATACAAGTACAATCATGTGTTATATTTCTACTGAAAAGCTCTATTAAAGAAAAACAGTATAAAGCTACTAAATAAAAAAAATACATAAAATATAATAATGGAATGAATATGTAAGACGCAATAAAAATATATAGCCTTGTGGCGTCGGTAGAGTAGTGGATAGTGCCGGTGCCCCACACACAGAGGCGTTGCCTCACTGCAGCGGTCGTGGGCTTGACCCCGGCTCACGACCACCTGCTGCATGTCATCCCCCAACTCTCTCTCACTCCCCCATTTCACTCTCTCCTGTCAATTAAAGGCAAAATAATCACTGAAGGGAATCCCTTATCCAAGAATTTAGAAATATCTCAGTGAATAGTTAAATGGACAATGGGAGTGTATATTTTGACAGTAATCTATAAAATAATACAAGACATATACATTGGCAATGAATCAAAAATAAATGTTTCCTTATCTTTCCAATTCATTAATCAGGCAAGTAACTTGAAACTGGTGTGCGGTTAATTTCTGAATGTAGAATGTGGAATTTGCGCTTCCACTGGCCAATTCCTCTCTCCACCACACTTCTTGTGCTTTTGTGTGCCCGTGACAAGAATGAACCCTCCTATTAAACAATATTCTATAAACTTAATTAAACACTTTAAATTTTAAACAATTAGGCATTTCGTTGGGCTAACCTGTTGTAGTTCATTTGGCCTTATGTCTGTGGCATCTGAAAAGGGATAAGAAGCCAGCAGCATAAGGGATATCCCTTATCCCCAATTAGGTGACACCCAGGTGGCACAATGTGCCTCTCCAAAAGCTGCTTCAGGCCACTTTCATTTAGGATCCTTGTATCATGGGTGGACCCAGGCCACTTGGGTACCACATCCAAGATGTTGTAGTCTGCATCAAACACTACTTGCATGTTGATACTGTGGTACCTCTTCCTGCTTACATAAACGCTCTCGTCCACGCTTGGAGCGATGATCCTAATATGTGTGCCATCGATTGCACTGACCACTCCAGTGAAGCCAGCTATTTGCATGAATGCCGTTTGCTTCTGTTGAATTACAAGGGTGTAGTTGGGAAGTCAATGAAACGCATGATGAGGTGAGGAGTATTAAGGGCCACTATTGTTTCCATAACAATTCTACTAATTGACGGTTGTGATGGAATCATCAGCGTTACACTGTTGCATTTTTCCAGTGGCGAGATATCGAAGCATTGTGATGACCTTTAATTCTGCTGTGAAAGCTCTGCTGCGTGATGTTACTGATGAGATGACGTCCCTTATTAAATCTGTGACAAAAATAATACCCGCTTTGTCCAAACGATACCGTTTGATCAGCTGCTCGTCATCAAACAAAGCCAGGACATCCTTCCGCTCACGCACGTCTCTCTCGCCTCAGTGCCATCCTCTACTGGCAACTCCACTTAGGACACCTCTGGAGGTCTCTTAAATATCTGGGGGAGTAGGAGTGATTCCTTGACTTGAGAAGGTTGATAAATAGCTTTTATTCTTAAGTTTGAGAGTAGGACTAAATTTCACAAATTCTCAGCACTTCAGACTAAAATGGCGCTCTAAGACGCTTGATAAATACGGCCCCTGATATTTAACAGTCCGCATTTAATTCTACGAGGCTGAAGTTGGCATCCGATTCACAGCTTCTGATTGGAATTTTCCGGTCCACCTTAAAAGTGTCATAACGCCTGTAGATGGCGGTATTCAGTCGTTTTCCTAATTCATGAACTGAGAGCATGAAACATTGTGGGAGGATGAAAAGAGAATCAACCCTTCATTGCAACGGTATTTAATTCATCTAAAAACCAGGATTTTATTTATTTTAGTTGTAGATCTACTCTCTAATATGTGTAACTCACAGTAAAATGTAAATTATGTATTTCTATGTCTTTTTCTGATCTACATCACATTAGACCTGTTCCTGATATAAAACCACAAGACTTAGACTCCTCAAATCTGGACTAGATTATTAAACAGAGTCAATACATTCATAAAAACACAGTCTCTGATTTGTGAAACCTTTATTCTATTTGTGAAAATGCAACAAAGGTGCATTTCACTGCTTCTTTTTCATCTAGACCACATTAGACCAGGTCCAGGTCTACAACCGCTACACTTAGACTCCTCAAATCTCACCAATAATAAAAAAGAAAATAATAAAAATGAAAATAAAGATGTTAAGAAATACTGAACTGTGCCTTTTTTTGCATTTTCACAAATAAAATAAAGGTTTCACAAATCAGAGACAGTGTTTTTATGAATGTATAGACCCTGTAGAATAATTCAGTCCAGATTTGAGGAGTCTAAGTGTAGCGGTTGTAGACCTGGACCTGGTCTAATGTGGTCTAGATGAGAAAAAAGCAGTGAAATGCGCCTTTTTTGCATTTTCACAAATAAAATAAAGGTTTCACAAATCAGAGACTGTGTTTTTATGAATGTATAGACCCTGTAGAATAATTCAGTCCAGATTTGAGGAGTCTAAGTGTAGCGGTTGTAGACCTGGACCTGGTCTATTGTGGTCTAGATGAGAAAAAAGCCATGAAATGCAAATTTTTTGCATTTTCACAAATAGAATAAAGGTTTCACAAATCAGAGACTGTGTTTTTATGAATGTATAGACCCTGTAGAATAATTCAGTCCAGATTTGAGGAGTCTAAGTGTAGTGGTTGTAGACCTGGACCTGGTCTAATGTGGTCTAGATGAGAAAAAAGCTGTGAAATGCGCCTTTTTTGCATTTTCACAAATAAAATAAAGGTTTCACAAATCAGAGACTGTGTTTTTATGAATGTATAGACCCTGTAGAATAATTCAGTCCAGATTTGAGGAGTCTAAGTGTAGCGGTTGTAGACCTGGACCTGGTCTAATGTGGTCTAGATGAGAAAAAAGCAGTGAAATGCGCCTTTTTTGCATTTTCACAAATAAAATAAAGGTTTCACAAATCAGAGACTGTGTTTTTATGAATGTATAGACCCTGTAGAATAATTCAGTCCAGATTTGAGGAGTCTAAGTGTAGCGGTTGTAGACCTGGACCTGGTCTATTGTGGTCTAGATGAGAAAAAAGCCATGAAATGCAAATTTTTTCCATTTTCACAAATAGAATAAAGGTTTCACAAATCAGAGACAGTGTTTTTATGAATGTATAGACCCTGTAGAATAATTCAGTCCAGATTTGAGGAGTCTAAGTGTAGTGGTTGTAGACCTGGACCTGGTCTAATGTGGTCTAGATGAGAAAAAAGCAGTGAAATGCGCCTTTTTTGCATTTTCACAAATAGAATAAAGGTTTCACAAATCAGAGACAGTGTTGTTATGAATGTATAGACCCTGTAGAATAATTCAGTCCAGATTTGAGGAGTCTAAGTGTAGTGGTTGTAGACCTGGACCTGGTCTAATGTGGTCTAGATGAGAAAAAAGCAGTGAAATGCGCCTTTTTTGCATTTTCACAAATAAAATAAAGGTTTCACAAATCGGAGACAGTGTTTTTATGAATGTATTGACTCTGTTTAATAATCTAGTCCAGATTTGAGGAGTCTAAGTCTTGTGGTTTTATATCAGGAACAGGTCTAATGTGATGTAGATCAGAAAAAGACATAGAAATACATCATTTACATTTTACTGTGAGTTACACATATTAGAGAGTAGATCTACAACTAAAATAAATAAAATCCTGGTTTTTAGATGAATTAAATACCATTGCAATGAAGGGTTGATTCTCTTTTCATCCTCCCACAATGTTTCATGCTCTCAGTTCATGAATTAGGAAAACGACTGAATACCGCCATCTACAGGCGTTATGACACTTTTAAGGTGGACCGGAAAATTCCAATCAGAAGCTGTGAATCGGATGCCAACTTCAGCCTCGTTTTAATTCTCCTGTTTTGTCTTTCTGTCACAGAAGAGGTTTTAATTTTTATGAGGTTGTTATGTATGGGGTGCCATTTGTAAAGTGGCTCGCGCTGAAAATAACATAAACATTTTGCCACATTTAGCTTCAAGCAATGTTTAAAAAAGTGTTGTGAATTTTTTAACGTCACCTTTTACTACATTTACAGCAATATTTGTTAACTTAGAAATATATTAAATTGTTAAATCTAAATATTAAATGTGGCACCTAAATGTTAAATGTTAAATCTAAATGCTAAATCTAAATCTAAATGTTAAATCTAAATATTAAATATAAATATAAATGCTAAATTTAAATCTAAATGTTAAATGTTAAATCTAAATGTTCTGGGTGAAACTTAATATTTAGCTAATATGCAAATTCACACCGCCAGTCACCGGAAGTACCAAAATAAAAGCTCGAGATGGTCAGACTGTGTTTATAGAATCAAATAACGAATTAAAACCAAGATATTGGGAAATGAACACTTGAACATATATTAGCGTGATAATAACTACCTAAAATAACAAAAAACACGTTTGAAGAAAGTTTATTAGACGTGTACTTTGAGTTTAGATTTAACATTTAGATTTAGATTCAGTATTTAGATTTAGATTTAATATTTAGAGTTAGCATTTAGATTTAACATTTAGATTTAACATTTAGAATTAGATTTAATATTTAGATTTAGATTTAGCATTTAGATTTAAGATTTAGATTTAACATTTAGATTTAATATTTAGATTTAGATTTAATATTTAGATTTAACATTTAACATTTAGGTGCCACATTTAATATTTAGATTTAACTATTTAATATATTTCTAAGTTAACAAATATTGCTGTAAATGTGGTAAAAGGTGATGTTAAAAAAAATCACAACACTTTTTAAAAAAATGTTTAAAGCTAAATGTGGCAAAATGTTGATGTTATTTTCAGCGTCAGCCACTTTACAAACGGCACCCCATAGTTATGCACAACTTCTCTTTGTTTAATTTTAGATTTAGATAATTTAGGTGGTCGGGGGACAGACACCGTTTGTATAAAACTATGAAAACTATGGGTGGGTAATTGCACTAGAAGCTCAGAGAAGCGTATAGGACTGCGACTCTGAGTCCTGATCTTAACTCTGGGTTGTCAGGAAATTTAATTACTAATAAAATTTGCCAGGTTCCTAGAAATGAGAGCAGTTCCATCCAAAGTGGGATGAATGCCGTCTCTCCCAATAAGACCAGGTTTTCCCCAGAAAGTTTGCCAATTATTAGCAAAACCCACATTGTTTGCTGGACATCACCTGGACAGTCAGTGATTAAATGATGACATGCAGCTAAACATGTCATCAGTGGTCAGATTTGGGAGGGGTCCAGAGAAAACTACAGAGTCCAACATCGTTTTTGCATATTCACACACAGAGGCAACATTAATTTTAGTGACCTCTGATAACCGGGTGTCATTTCCACCGACGTGAATAACAATCTTACTGAATCTACGTTTAGCTTTAGCCAGCAGTTTTAAATGTATCCCTGGGTTCTCAGGTTAACCCAGGGATACATTTGACTATGGCCGCTGGTGTTGCTAACTTCACAAACAAATTACAAAACAATAACATTGGTTAGCCAGTTAGCTGAGGCCTACATCAAACTCAGCCACACATTTTGACAAATGCATGCAGGTCTTACTTACTTACTTTTTTTTTTTTTTTTAAATGTTGGAAAAGTAAAGCACAAAAGGCCCTAATGCCGACCTTTTGAACAAGAGGAATACCATTATTCAAATTATGCACAGGACTCAATAATGGCAAGCCACCTTGACTCTATAAGGGAATTTATCTAGTTGTATTTTGAGGGAATATGTCACTTTTTCCATTGTATATTTCTGATGAACTACATCTATCCAATCTTCAACCGAGGGAGCTTTGGGCTTCAGCCACTTACGAGTTATGGAGAGATTTTAATTTAGAATTCATTCGTTGACTTGTTTTTGTTTTATTTAATTTTCCCGCCGATGCACTTATCCATTCTCCAGTCCGGTAGGTGCCGATAATGCACCCAAAAGCTGGTTTGCCAACCACCAATACAAAGTAGAAGAAGAAGAGGAGGAAGAAAAAGAAGAAGAAGAAGAAGAAGAACCAGTTAGCTAACTGATGTCAACAGTTTAAAGTCACAGTTAAAGTGGCAAAATCGTGCGACTGGCGTTAAACGGTAAAACTTTAATTTGCAATAACTGGTCTTCAGGTATTAACGTTACTTACACAGGTATTGATCGTTTGTGTTTGTTGGTATATTTGTTATAGCTTGCTATGTAACAACAGTTTGCTGTGCTATTACTGTCATTATCAACCAATGCAAAGCCCGTCTGGACTTAACGTTACAGGAAGAATTGACGAAAGGTATGGCGAATCCGGAAATGAGAATTTTGTTAAATCATGCAAGGTGACAAGGGACTCCAAATGATGACGCCAGGCCATCAAACTGTATATTCATTTTAAGTTTAGGATGTCCCGAGAACAGCTGGCTGTACAGTTGGCCAGGAAGTCCTTCCAGACTGGGAAGACCAAACCTTTGGAATTCAGAGTCCAGCAGCTGAAGAGCCTGCACCGCTTCATCACTGAGAGGAGGAAGGACATCGCAGATGCTGTCACAAGGGACCTCGGCAAGGTGGGTTTGAACTTTACAGGGCTCTCCAGTGAATCAGAGTCATAAAAGAAAAGGTTTTCACTTCCATGGAGTTTGCTTTGGTTCATACATTTAACACAGTAATCACATTAAGAGGAATGGAAATAAGGTAAAGTTCTGCAACACTTATGAATTTGAATTTAGAATAGAAAATTACAATAAAAATGCAAAGATATAAGATCCTAAGATATGTGCAATATAGTTGTTTCAGGTATTTAATAAAAAAAAAAACCCTGTACAGTTGTACAGAATGTGCAAAAATATTAATCTGAGGATGTGCAAAAAATGCACAGTAGAGCGGATATGTGCAGTATGCAAAGATAGCAGTCCAAGATGTGTAATAATGTAATGCGTAAGAGTCCATATTAGTGGGGGTCCCGAATCCTGTTGATGAGGCCCACTGCAGTGAGGAAAAAATGTTTTTGTGCCAGGAGGTTTTGGTCTTGATGGACAGCAGCTCCCTGAGGGAAGTGTAAAAAAGAGTTTGTGTTCATGGTGGGAGGGGTCAGCGGCAATCTTTTCTGCTTGCTTTAGGGTCCTGGAGGTCTACAGGTCCTGTAGGGGTGGCAGATTGCAGCCAATCACCTTCTCAGCAGAGCAGATGATGCACTGCAGTCTGCCCTTGTCCTTGGCTGTGGCAGCAGCGTACCAGGTGGTGATGGGGGAGATGAGAATGGACTCACTTCTACTGTATCAGTAGAGAAGTCCTTTTTGCTTAGGAAGGTTACTGACTGAGTAAAATGACCTGGAAGTTTCAGAGTGTCTGCCATGATAAGAGCTGTTCAAATTCCCTTAATATTAAGGAAAAGTGGTCAGTGTCTCCTTTATAATACCGTTTAATAGGATACACTGGACTATCTTTTATGAGAGGAAAGGAGATAATGCTAGCAACATTTAAAGCAACACGCCACACTGGCCATCCTTTGAGCAATCAGCTATTCTGTGATATCACAAACTCACAGCCTGGATGAACTTAAACAACTTCAAAGAACAATCATGTCAACATGAAAAGTGTTTACCAAGCTGTGTGGAGTTTCTTAAGCTATGTTATGTATATTCTAATAATCAGGGGCTGTATTCATGAAGCTGCCTAGTGCTAAGAGTTGCTCGTAGTGATGAAATTCTAAGAAAATTCTTAGAACTGTGATATTTTCTCAGAATTTCCCCTTAAAGTTAAGACTAGGTCCTTGTAAAGATAAAACTTATTCACAAAGTATCTTAGACCTTAAAAGAGCTCATAAGGTGAAAAACTGTCAGGAGCAGGGAGGAGGACTTCATGTTTGCCTTGCAAATGTAATTATTTAGACATTAAATTAAAACAAGCTTGCAATCTCTGTCTTTTGTGAAGATGAAATAGTACAAGTTAACTTTAGCTCATCCGTGCCGTAGACTCTCCGGGTGCTACACTGACGTCGCAGTTAAGTTCCGCCTCTTTTGTTCCGTCAACATCATGTTATAAACAAACATTGACACAATAGATTATTGACATTTGATGCCGAGTCGTCCACGTCTGCATCGCGATGCATCTAAGAATCGATCTTTCCCCCACCCCTACTTCCTAGGGAGCATGGGGTCAGTACTGACAAGACTATATAGCAGACATTATGCCAGCAAAGCAAACATTCACTGCCCAGATTATTATCAGTATATGTGAAATTGCAGTGCTTACTTTTTAGGTCATTAGAAAAACAGGACATCTGTTGAAATTGGCACTTATGTTATGAAATCATTCCATGTTGCTTTTTGCCTTTAAAGAGTAATGTACACTTTTAAAATACAGGAAAGTGTTAGGGCTGATCCAAAAAATTCTATGGCACAGGATTTGATTGTGGAATTTTTTTTTTCGAAGCTGCGGCACTTTTTTCCCGTTCTTTTGGGGGAGGCCTTAAACGCAGCACTAACCCCCACCAGTCTGATACTGACAAGGAGCACACTCAGAGCTGGTAGACCTGCTATTGTCCTGCTTGAACACAGACGACTAAATTCTTTCAACAGTGTGACTCAAAATAATGATAAAATAGATTATATTGATGTAAAATATGCATTTTCCAGTTCCACCGGTCTGCTCTGAGTCTGGTGTCAGAGACACTTCTGATGCTCTGAGTTGCGCATCTGTTTGATTGTGCTGCAGTATGCGCCGAGGGTTTTAATTTAGTGTTCAGTCAAAAGTTAAACACTACTTATCACCGACCCCTTACTTTTTTTTTATGATATTTCCATTAACCAGCTCATAGCAGCCTAAAGCAGAGCACACAACTTATTATCACCTTTTGCTAATTTTTGCTAGCTAGCTGTTACCATATGGGATGTAGCAAGTTAAGGAAATTTGAGAACAGTGACAACGGTTGAATTAAATTTGTGCATTTAAAAAAAAAAGGCAATGAAAAACATTTAAGTCACTGCAGTATTGACAGCAGTGCCCGTCTGCCTAATTTGAATTAAGCCTAATTATTTTTATCTCCAACAAATTAATATATATCATATACTATATGTATATGCAGTTTATTGCCCAGCCACAGGTGATATCACATAAAGTGATATTGAAAATTAAAGCTTGAGTGGATGAACTAAACGATACGCAACACAATATTACTATTAGTTTGCTTTCTTTAGATGATATAACAGTCTAGCTGCAGATGATGATTAGACTTTGACTTTTAGACATTTCCGGTAACGGTAATTTGTTTCTGCCGAGCAAATTTAAAAAAAAAAAGGTGAATTAACGAACGAATGAACAAACCAATTGGGGATGAGTGCTGGTTTTTGCCCCTCCTGCTTTCAGAGTGAACATGGGACGGAGCTGTTTGAGACGCTGGGACTGGAGGGAGAGATCATCCTGGCTATACAGAAACTGGCAGAGTGGGCAGCTCCTCGGCCAGTAGAGAAGAACCTCCTCACCATAGCAGATGAGTTGTATGTGCAGCCGGAGCCTTTGGGAGTGGTGCTCATCATCGGGGCGTGGAACTACCCCTGGGCTGTTACCCTCCAGCCACTTGTTGGAGCGATTGCTGCCGGTACTAAATATACCCATATACATCCACATGTTTTTGTAGATAGGGTTACTGGTGTTTTTAAAGGTGCATAGCATATGATAGGCCACAGATGCTACATGCGCTCAGATCAAATTTTGCTGTTTAATATTAACACTCAATGATGCATTTTTTTTTTCATATAAGGTTTTAAAGTCTAAACAAGGCTCAGTGGGATGTTCAGTGTGACAGTTGAATCCAAGTAATGTAGTCAACAAGCTGACTGTGCTAACGTTGGATCGGAAATGTGCATCAATATTTTTGCCATCACTATATATCAAACTAGAGATGTTTCGTATTACATATCTGTAAGCTGTAAATTCACCACTTCAAATCAGAAGAGAGATGATAATGTTATCTCGAAACCTTGTGGTGCAAAGTTTCTCCTCCTTCTCTGTGCCACTGCATCCAGTCCGCAGCTGTCTGTACTAAAGAGTAGCATGAAGGCTCACTCCACATTAAAATCTGGGAACCAAAACATCCCCAAAAGTATACCTCACAGCACACTGACTTGCAAAGGATTAAAAAACTGTTAGACTTGAAGCAATCTTGTTCTGACGGGATAGCTGTCTTTGGAACTTTGGACATAACAGCTGCCGGACTACTACTGTTTCAATCCGCTAGTTAGTGTGTGTTATTGTGTGACTTAAGGGTAACTGAACTAACCCTTTTAAATGCCAAAGTCACACAATAACACAAACAGAATAACTGATCAAGGCAGTGGTACACCAGCAGTTCCTGTGTTCAGCAATGTCAAATTACTGTTTTTCTCAGTGGAGTCTGGTTCTGAAGAGAGCAATATACATGTAGCAGATTCATTTTTCTGTTGAAAATGACTGACTGACATTAAGGTAAAGCAGTGAAAATACTCTCAATATAGCGTACACTTAAAATGATATTGATTTTAGGTGGGACTTTTTTTTAGATGGCGAAAGTAGGTTTTGTTGCTGACCCCTCCACAGCAGTACATTGATTACGTTCTATGTTAGACTCCAGCCTGCTTCTCCAAACTGGGGGCATGCTGACTGACCTCTACTGTATGTAATATACAATCTCTATGGAGAAGTACCCCATACAACCCCACTTAAAAAAAACTGAACCAACTATCCCTTTACCAATTTGCATTCAACAGTAATACAGGGACGAATACATGACTGAGGAAGCACACGTTAATTTCCACATTGACAGAACATTCAAGAGACCAGAAGGCAATGCAGCCACGCCACATTTAGGCTGCCTTTACACTACCATGTCTTGATGCCCAATTCCGATTTGTTGCCTATATCCGATTTTTCCTGACTGCTGTTTACATGTTCTATTCACCTTATTTTTCATGGAGACACGTAGGCAAAACAGAACGCAGCCAGTTTCCGTTTTTTTTTTTGTGCGACACTTCCAGTTCAGCACTCTTGACCACTGTGTAAATGTCCCACGGTATTTGCTACAGTGACATTACTGCGTGCATGGAAATGTTTACATTACTGAAAGCCATTTTAAGGACTAACTTTAAATATTTGAAGTTAATAGTTAAAGAATAAATTACCTGGAAAGCTGGCGCTGCTCCACATAATATAAAAGGTAACTTAGGCTACACAGAGTGGTGGAAATGTCCGTGCAGCTGCAGACGGGTGCGGCCAGATGATTGATAGGTACATGCTGATTCGGGTGCTATCAGAGCCGATCCGTGCATCACTATGGCTTAATAATCAACTCAGTCAATAAAAACAACCCGTCCTATGTTAGGAGTGTATGTTGCTGACAGAAAAAAGAAAAAAAAAAGATAGAAAAGCAGCATACACCTCACATATTTATTTCTCACAGTTGAGCACACGTTTGGCTGGCATGCAGAAGCACTGTCTGTATGTCTGTGTGCCGGGGGTGCCAGCCACAGCTTCAGCTGCTCAGGTAGAGAGGCTGTGTAGCCAGGCTCTGCAGGTTCTCTGCTGGTACACTGGAGACGGGGATCAAGCAGTTTGTCTCACTCAGGATAGATTGTGCTTTTTTTTGGTTCATAGTTTTGATTGACGTGCGATTTATTCGGCTTTCCTTCCTTTGCCTCGCTCATGAGCACGTCATCAAAATGCACTGTCGTCGCATTATTCATGACATACGACGTGGATTGCCAGGAAATATCCAATCTGTCTGTTTAGATTACAGACCTATTGGCAGATATCTGATTCATATCCGATATATTTCCACATATGAAGGAGGCCGGAATCTGATCTGACAATATCTGATATCATGTGTTTTTTTCCTGTTTACACGTCGTTTATGTTACAGATCCAATCTGTGCCACTTGAGAGGAAAAAATCTGAATTGGGTCACTTGAACCATGTAGTGTAAAGCAGACTTTTAAGTCAGTTGTGTGGCTGCAACAACAGTCATATCCCAGTTTTCATACATGCCAGCGACATGGCTGAAATTATGAATATCCAGCAAAACACTACAGCATGTGAGCAAAGCGGAATTAAATAGGAGTCCCAACTTAACCTCTTGTCATTCAGTGCTTGTGCATTGCTGGATATTATAAGACAGGCAGCAGAATTAGCTCTCTAATAAATGATGAACTTCATCAAAACATGCATTACAGGGTTTACTGTGAGAAGTGTGGGTGAGTGTCACTTGCTTCCCTATTGTGACTGGGCTTTCCTTTCATTGGCAAAAGACCTTTTTCTTTTTCATTACATATCCTGCCACAGTGTCTCTTTTTCATCTTTCAGGTAATGCAGCGGTAATAAAGCCGTCCGAGGTCAGCTCTCACTCTGCCAAGGTCATGGATGAACTTCTCCCTCACTATCTGGACAAAGTGAGCTTTCTTTGTTCAATTATAATATGTTAACTCTTTCTCCTTCATCTACATGTTGTCTAAATATACATGTATTTTAATAAGTCCTTATACATTCCATAGGATCTGTACCCAGTGGTGACAGGTGGAGTGTCAGAGACCCAGGAGTTGCTGAAGCAGAGATTTGACCACATTTTCTACACAGGAAGCAGCACAGTGGGTAAATTGGTGATGGCAGCTGCAGCTCGCCATCTCACCCCAGTGACCCTGGAGCTGGGTGGAAAGAGCCCCTGCTACATTGACAAAAACTGTGACATAGCTATTGCATGCCGGTTAGTGTGGACTGTAAAACATAACACAAAAATGTTGTCATTTCAAGAACTTAATTGAAGCTCAAATAACCACCAAACATACAGCAGTTGGGGAGCTACCATAACGTAAAAGAGTTTCTTCAAGGTTTGTTGCTTTTGCATTATTTTTTTCTCCCAATACAGTCGCATCACGTGGGGAAAGTTTGTCAACTGTGGTCAGACATGCATTGCTCCAGACTTTATCCTGTGTGAACCATCCATCCAGAACCAAGTGGTAGAAGAGATCAAGAAGTGCATCAAGGTTGGTCTTATCTCGCCAGTCACAGTGTAGGAATGATCGGATGTTCATAAATGTGATTGCTGAATACAGTTGTTAACAGTTTTTTGCACTTTGAGCACCCTTCTTTTTGTGCATGGATGTCTTAGACAATTTGACATTTTTTTGCATTGATCTCAGCCTGTGAACCTTATTTGTGGCTGTCCAGCCCAGTTGCATTGGTGTGTGGGTATCTCCTCTGCCATGCTTTCTTGGTTTTCCATTTTATTGAGGCATCCAAAATAAACTTTTTTGTTGCCCTAAATAGCTGTAGTTTCACAGCAGCCATAAGACTTTGCAGCCTGAAAACTGACATCAAAGGTAGTCAGAAAAACGCAGTATAAATGAAATCACTGTTGAGGTCAACAGTGTTGTAGTGGACAATTGAACTTGAGTTTGGAATATTGAATTTATACATCCATGATATGTACCAACCTATAGTATACATATATTTATAATATTAGCCTGTACATCATATAATATTGGTATTGTTATACCCTAATATTCATATAAAAGCTTATAATTGATCGATCGCAGTCAGCCCCACAGAGCCATGCAAATGCAAGCTGTGATAGAGAGTGTGAGTCCATATGGTGGCCATGCTTTTTATAGTGATTAATATGTGGCTGCAAATACTAAAATACCAGTCAGAGAATGGTCTAATAACAAACCTCTAGCTCGGCCAGATTTACTTATGCACCGCAAGTCCCACTCAAACTTGCGAACACAAGCCAGGACCTAATGTGAGATTTAATCGTAGCCTCCGCTCACATCCACAATGATAAAAGACGAGCTTTGCGTGGAAATGACCATACACCTAGTATTCTGTCATACATTTGTGGGATCACGGGTGAAGGTTGTGATGTTTTGGCAATGTGTTGTGTGTAACCCACCGTGGGAGAAAAAAATGTAGGAGGTAGCAATTAGCAGGTAACTCAAGAATAGGAACATCACCCGTAACTGTCCACAAATTGGGAAGATAATGAGGTCCAACAGCACAATCTGGTTTACATACTAAGAATAGGAAAACAGTGTGTCCATATCCCATGTTAAACAGTAGAAACCATAACTTGATATAGAGGAACCATTGTTCATATTGCTTTCCCCTTGTCATCTAAGAAATTGTCTTTAACAGTGAGATTCTAAGTTATATGAACATCATTTGTCTTTTATTTCACATATCACAGGAGTTTTACACGGATAATCCTGAAACCTTTGAGGATTACGGACGCATTATTAACCAGCGGCACTTTAAGAGGATCATGGCTCTTATGGAGGGGAGCACAGTTGCTGTTGGTGGAGACAGTGATGAATCCCAGTGCTACATAGGTATATGATGTGTTTGAACAATTGGTTGATAAAAAGAATTGTACTGTATGTGAAGCAAGCATCTGAAGTTGTGTAAACTGAATTTATTGAGATGGAGTTAGTTCAGTTAGTTCAGGCCAGCTGAATATTTGATATTATATTGGTGGTAGCTCTTATTGTAAGGGCGGGTGAAATATTGAATATGCTTGATGTACTGCTGCTTGTTCCTTGTGGGTTGTATGCAACATTGTGAACATCGAGTATAAACGAATCAGCCACCTGCATAAGACTGTCTTTGGCGTTTTGGTTCTTTCACCCTCTCCTATAGCTCTCTCCATCTCACAGACACGCACACACACAAAAAGACAGACTCACAAACATGATACTTCACACACACACTCCTCCGCCCATCCAGACCACTTTCCCCTGAGCGACACTGCGTGAGCAGGTGAAACATGTTTCTCACCTGCAGGGCTATAGACCGCTAACGTCACTATTTAGCGCCATTTTTCAATTATTGAGCACCACTGTGACTAGAAAATATTATTATATATGGACTGGAAAGCTGTTAATTTGTTCCCAGCTCACAGTGAATAAATTATCACGTTTAGTAGCACCACGGTAGCAGCTTAAAACAGTGAGTTTAAGATAGTGTGAGCAGAGGTGTGTATTTTTGTATCTGCAGGGCTCCAGACCACAACTATGTTGTCACATTTTGCGACCATAGAAAACCTTGCGACTTGCAAATACAATTAATACATGAACTAGAGAGCTGTTAGTGTGTTTCCAGCTCAAAGTGAATAAATTCTCACATTTTAAAGGAGCAGCAGCAACAGTTTAACTTTGTGCTAACGGCCAACAGCTAATCGTTGACTGGAAGCTTCAAGTTCACAACAAAAACATCCACACTTCTGGCCTTAGACAAGCTGGGTGCTTCAAAATAAAAGTACTAGTGGTTCTGCTGTATATGTAATATGTAAAGAACATACCAATATTTTATTGGCTTGCCAGAATACTCACAACTGGAAGCCATATTACACTACACCACTTGTATCTTGTTTGTCCATCGTGCAAAACGCAGTAGCAATACATCTTAGAGTGAACCTCTCCTTCCTGTCTCCTTGCAGCCCCCACTGTGCTGAAGGACGTGACAGGAAAATCCAAAGTGATGAAGGAGGAGATCTTTGGGCCACTGCTGCCCATCATCACAGTGAACGGTGTAGACGAGGCCATTCAGTTTATTAATGAGAGAGAAAAACCTCTGGTTATATATATCTTCTCCCATGACAACAAGGTAAACACATCACCAGTAAACATGTTTATTTTCAGATGTTAATATTAAGATGTATTTATGCAGCTGTTGCTGGAGACATTATGTTTTCAGGCTGTGCATCTGCTGCCTGTCCGTCCCATTCTTGTGAACACAATATCTCAAGAACACCTTGAGGGAATTTCATTAGATTTGGCACAAACATCCACTTGGACTCATTGATTAAGTGATAAGATTTTGATGGTCAGAAGTCAAAGGCCAATGTCACTGTGACCTCATCTGTGGCATTCCTGTGAACACTGTATCTCAAGAAGGCCTCAAGGAATTTTTCTCATATTTGACACACATATGTCCACTTGAACTTAAGAATGAACTGATTATGCCATATTATGAATTTGGTGGTCAAAGGTCAAGATTACTGTGACCTCACAAAACATATTTTTGGCCATAACTCAAAAGTTCACACACTACTTATGACATGATTAACAAAAAATGTCTAATAGGATAAAATGATCAAGTAATGAAATGTTTTTTTATCTAAAAGTTCAAAGGTCAGCTTCACTGTGATGTCATAATGTTCTGCAAAAACACTGGCTGTTGCTCAATGTCATTTCTCGAGAACAGGGGCAACATTTGGTCAGATATTGAAAGAAATCCATTCATTTTAACCCAAGCTATGACTGTTTTCTAACCTTGACCAAGAGACCTCTTTCTGTCAGAAAGCCTTTGACCAACTTGACTGGTTTGTGGAGGCAAAGAAATGGCAAGGCAGTAATTCTAGTTGTCGCCGTGATTTTTGAATGGTTTTGATATTGTTAAGATTGCTCTTGTCTGATTGACTTGCCCTGACTATTCCTGTCTGATAAACAGCTGATCAAAAGGATGATAGCTGAGACATCCAGTGGAGCTCTGCTGGCTAATGACTGTCTGGTACACTTTACTGTAAGTGCTCTGCCCTTTGGAGGAGTTGGTAAGTGCATAACAAGTAAATCAACCTGCAGCTATTTAGCCTCTTTTAGATTTGGAGGAATAAACATACATTTATAACTGACTTATTGTCACACATCTTCTTAGGTAACAGTGGTATGGGCTGTTACCATGGCCGGCACAGCTTTGACCAGCTTAGCCACCTGCGCAGCTGTCTGATCAAGCAGCTGAAGATGGAAGGAGTCAACAACATACGTTATCCCCCTCACACAGCCAAAAAGCTGGGCTGGGCTCGATTTCTTCTGCTCAAGCAGGTCAATGTGTGCAGGCTGCGGCGCATGGCACTGCTGGCCACGTTAGCTGGCTTGGCCGCATTTGTGGTGCAGGTAAAGGAGCTAAAATATACCACACCAGTCAAAAGAGGAATAAAAGGTTTTCTTTTGATATCGGCACTGTTTTGTTTTACACGTCTGTAGCTTCCTAAGAAGTTTTCTGGAAAACCGATTTGGTTTAATTACATGGAGATTAGAGACAGAGTAGTGAGACATTTATGCAAGTCCAGTGAGTTGCGTTCAGTGTGTCTTGCACGCAACTAAACATCCTCTGCACTAATCCGGACAGTTTGCAACACATATCACATTCACATAGACTCAGTAACAAATTTGCTTTCAACAGAGCTACACCCAGAGAGGCAACTCAAAGTCCTGCTTCTTTTCCTTTGTCTTTGTCCTGATCACACGGTCAGACAAACCCTCCCCCAACCTGAAGCCAGCTTTGATTCGGCCATCTTGTAGTTCTCTGTTGTCAGCCACTTTGTTTTGTTGGTCAAACGGCCCTTTGATTACCACACCTGCCTTTGTCTTTCTCCCCCTCTCTCTCTCTCTCTCTCTCTCTCTCTCTCTCTCTCTCTCTCTCTCTCTCTCTCTCTCTTGCACACACACTCACACACAGACACACACACACACACACACACCAAGCTTGTATATAGTTAGTTAGAATTTGTGAGTTTGTTTTGCTTTGCTTCCTTTATGAATAAATATAATTTTTTGGAATCATACCTACTGTCTGTTTAATGTTGCACAAGTGTAAATGAATAGTCAACTTCTGCTTTGTCAAGAACTCCGAAATCCTTCAGGCTTTACTATTAAATTTGGTTATTGTTGTTAATTTAATTATTAATCAAAATTCCAAATTGATAGTTTAATGAACTTTATGAGACTGATATCTGTCACTGGCTATCATTTTTCCCTTTTCGAGAATGGTGCCCCATGGTGTGATTTAATGTAAATTAAGTCACATTATTTAATATAATTAATGATTATTATCAGTAATTATTTCAGATAGCCAATTTGATACTTTAATTGGAGATCTATTACGAGGTCATGCCTGTGTTAAGGCTCAAGTCCCAACAAATGGTCCCGCCATGTAAAACATAGCACTGGTGCCTAGATCACAACAAATAGTATCCCCTGTTTTACAGTATCAGCAGTAGATTCCCTACATTTTTGGTGCCTCCATGTGATGCCCAGTATTGTTCCCAACATTTATGGTGTTCCCCTGTGAGGCCTACTGTTATAATTTACAACACTATGCCCAGCTGTTACGTTACCGATCCTTGGATGGATGGAGGAAAGAGTTGCTCTGTGGCATGCTGCTTTTGTTAGCAGGAAGTGGAAGGCTGGAGAGAGCTGTGGTCCCAGAAGTGGTCTTTGCTGTGTCCTTGTTCCTAAGGTGCAGATCCGAGGAAGCCGGTAGCTTGGGGTCTTTGCAGAGTTAGATGTTGGGGTGCTAACTCAGCTTGGTTCTCCTTGTTGCTGGAAAGTTAGTTGCAAACCTTGTGTGTGGCACACTAACGTCTTTGGTCTCCAGGTTCTGCTCTGTCTGACATTAAGGTGAAGCTGTAAAAATACTCTCTCAATACAGTACATGCTTAAAGTGATATTGATTTCTTTAGGTGGAACTTTTTTATGTGGCTAAAATACATTTTGTTGCTGACCCTATCCACAGCAGTGCATTGCTTAGCTTCCATGTCTGACCCATCTGGCTTCTCCAAACTGGTGGCAGGCTAACTGACATCTACTGTATTGCAATACACTGACTATGGATAAGTATCTCATACAACCCCACTACAAAAAATCCGAACTGTCCCTGTAAGATACATCAGGTTTTGGATACAAAACAATAATTGTTAGTAACATCAAGTCATCGCAGGTTTTATTAATTAATACATAAAAACTGATGTCCTTCAGGAAGGATTAGCTGCAGTGTTCTTCTGTGTGCTGAACCTGGTTCCACATCTGCAGTGTTCTACCATTGTTTGTGTGTGTGTGTTCAGTCATTTAAGTTCCAGTACTGGGTCCAGTCCAGATTCAAGACCAGGATCCTTCTTTATTTAGCTGGATTCTCATTGTGCATGCACACTTTGCACACAAGTTGTACTTGTTGCCAGTAAAGGTGATTCTGATTCTAAAAAAATCAATTAGGAATGCTGTTAACCTTCCTTCAAATTAATTAATCCTATACTTTTATTATGCTTCAGAGGTGTATGAAACATCTGTGTTTGCTGTCTCAATGCATAGCTGAATGCAGGCTCCCTCTGCCACTCTGACGTTCACACAAACCCCCAGCTAGGATGCAAGCCTTCTGCACTTAAACAAATAGTGGCAAAAAGAGAAAGGTTAATGCTTAATGATATTTAGGTATAAGCTTCTAAATATTTCTCCACTCAGGTGGTTAAGCCATGTGCTTTATTGAAATGATGAACAAACAAATGGAAATACAGATCCTTTCTCACAGATGAACATGTGTCAGCTGTGCTCTGCATACACCAGAAATGACACCTTGTTTTAGTGCACTTCTCCAAGCGTGTCAGAGGTCATATTCCCCACTCTAAGATAGGTTGTTGTGTCACAGAAAGCCTGTGTATTGACTTGTACACTTGTGTAAGCCCAGTAAGTAAAATGTATTTGGGTAATTCCACCTGAATTCCACCCAAAGCCTAGAGATCTGCACTTTTTATAAAGATTTCTGAATGGGTTTGAGCAAAAATGTATTAATTCAAATGAGAAAAAGATTTTCCATAGTTGTCAAAGTCCAGTATAACAGGAGGGGTAATTTTATCCTTGAAAATGTAGTATGTATGGGCTATGCTGCCTCTTTTGTTTTTTGTTTGTTATCTTCAGAACATTATTTCTTTAATTAGTACTGTAGGCTGGAAACTATGTTTCATTTTGTTTGAATTGTTATAAACCAGAAATGAGTGCTTCATGTAGAACCCAATATTTACTGTGATAGTGCACATCTGCTATGTTTGTCTGCCCCTTAAACCATAACAGATTTCTGATGTTGCCCTCTGTAGAAAATGATTGCCCACCCCTGCCTTAGGCCTTAAAAGGAAAGTCTCCAGTTTGGAGAAGCAGGCCGGAGTCCAACACTGAAGCTTAGCAGTGTACTGCTGTGGAGGGGTCAGTAACAAAACGTAATTTAGCCAGTAAAAACAAGTCCCACCTAAAAAAAAATCAATATCAAGTACACTTTGTAACGCTTAATCACTTCCGTCAGACAGCCCATTCCAACTGTGAAACCATTAATAGCTTCAGTTCCGCTCTATTCTCTTGTCAAAAACACCTAACTCCATTGACAAAAACTGTAATTTTAGCTTGCTAACCACTGGAACTACTGGTGTACCACTGCATTGATTAGTTACTTACTTTACAAACTAACTGTTAAAGGCGGTGGTAGACCAGCAGTGCCTGTGTTCATCAATGTATAATCACTGTTTTTCTCAATGGAGCTTAGCTCTGAAGAGAGCGATATAACAATTCCATTTTCCCATTGGAAATCACTGATCGATGGCAAGGTAAAGCTGTGAACATATTCTTAATATAGCATACACTTAAACTCACTTTTTTTAGGTGGCTAAAATGGGATTTGTTGCTGACCCCTCCACAGCAGTGGACTGCAATAGCTACCCTGTCAGACATAAGCCTGCTACTCCAAACAGGAGGTGCACTGACTGAAATCTACTGTGTGTAATACACTGAATATGGATAAGTACTCCACACAACCCCTTTTAAAAAACTGCCTAACAACCATGTCACCACTGACTTGTCTTACAGAATAAAATGTTGTTTTCCTGTAAGTGCTTTTTTTTCTATTTAAAAAAATACATGTACTTTGTTGTCTCATTGTCTGAGCCAAGGTTAAAACTGAAGACTGTATACAGTGATAATCAGTGCTGGCATGACTTTAGAATGACTGATGGGACTATTTTCACCTTAGCAGGAAGACTTAATGATTTACGCAGTCATGCTTTATCTAACAACTGAAAAACAATGATTAACTTTTAAAGAGAGATTTTTTTAAACTTTGGGGTGTGATTTACAGCCTTTTAAATAATGACAAATATGTTTCCCAGGATAACCAGATATGAGCACTCCCCCACACATACCCACAGTCCTACAGGCCTGTACCCTCATACAACAATGGCTTTGTCTCCAGCAGACAATGTACAGTGTTGTCCAGGAAATCTACCAGCATAATGCCCCCTTATCCAACCCCCTTTAATTACCCAGCATGCTTTACTCTCCTCTGCTAAATGGCCCTTTTGTTTTGGTCCACCCCACCATGTTTTCTGACATCCACACTTGTGATTCTGTAAACAGTTAGTTATCCCTGTATTTTAAACACTTTGAATTTGTCTCTCATGTTTCTTTGAGAGATTCCTGCAGTGAGGCAGAGGAGCACAAACTGATGGCCCAAGTTAAACTCTGTCCTGTCCCAAGATGAACTCCTGACTTGTAGTGAAATACAGCACTCCTGAGATTTACCGGTCCAACTCATTTGTCATTCGTGTAGCCCGTCCTTTTCATTTCTTTTACATCTTAAGCTGCTATTGAAGTTTTTACTGTTTCACATCATTATCATAGTTATATTATCTGTAATATTTGTATTTAATCTGGTAAATGGAGATTTGGCTTTAAAATTCTGTAACTATGAAACGTTCTGTCACTGCTAGACAAATTACTTAGAACTGGTAGAGTGATTCATCACATGGTCATAATCCATCAAAATGGGAATATCATGTTTGCTCTTAATGATGCCACTTCTCTTTTTATCGTGTTCCACACTTTCAATTAAATCTCAAGTAAAAAGTTAAAATTCATTGTTTTGCTGCTAGTTTTTTTTTTTAACAATGTGTTTTTCATTTTATACATAAGTGATTTATGAGTTTGATATATCTTAACAGTGGTATATAATTAACAAGATCCCAAGGTTATTGTAATTTATGACATGGCTGCTATCAACAAACTCCATGATGGTAAAAAGGCTGTAAAAAAGAAACACAAGTGAATTGTACAAGTATGTGGTTAGAGTTTCACTGTGTGTGTGTGTGTGTGTGTGTGTGTGGGGGGGGGGGGGGGGGGGGGGGGGGGGGGGGAGTTAAACTGATCCTAGAGCAGCCTGACTGACTATAACAGAGTATAATGAGCCACAGTCAGTCAGTCAGCCCGCAGCGTGTCGGACATCTGAATCGCATTCAGATCAAATAAGTGACGGATTGTTATACTCATATTTTTATAAAGAACCCACTGGATGTGTATTTGACCTGAACACAGGTAAGTCTGTTTTTATGTTTTCTCATTTTGTTTCCCGAATCAGACGACTAAACTAATGCTGCCATGACATGATGTTGATATTCGATCACAGCGCGCTCAGATCGTTACTGAGGCTGTTCAGGCCCCACTGTCACAGTTTAGGCTACCTGTTAATGCGCGACCCTCACTTTGTCAGACATCTGTACGAACTACAGCAGAAATGTCAAACCTTAATACATGCCTGTCAACATGGACATCCAAGAGGTTCTAGGAGTTCTAGCTGTATATAATAGCCTAGCAAATGCAGAGTCCAATCCCACCATCATTCAGCAAAAGCACATCTCAATGGTAAGAGTGAAGTCAGGTCAAATGGGACAAATATGGTTTTACATCTTGTGCTCTTTAAACATTAGCAGCCAATCACCAACATGTCATTACATTGTTTCTACAAATGTCCTTTATTTGAATCAATTATTTTTATTGATCTGAAACAATGAGTATGTGCAAAGCAAAAATCACTGGTTCCAGAACTTGCAAGGTAAGCGATGTAACATGTTTCTCTTTGTGGTAATAAGAGTACTGCAGTGAAAATAATAACAGTAAACTAACAAAAATGTATATGCGGGATGCTGCATTTTATTAAATGTTTGACTTATAATTAAAATATTTTCATAATGCACTTTACTTTTTATGAGAAAGGGTTTTGAGAGAGCACTGAATGCACTCGGGGAAAATTGGACAAAAAAATTAAGCTAAATATTTCCAAGCTGGCAATCTGTATCACTTTCAAGGGCCTGCTCTCTTTATGGGCCCCTCCACCTCGGGGGCCCCAGTGCAATCGTACTGCCTGTATTAGTCTATATTACGCCACTGACTACTACACGCATGTTTGACCATTGAAGATAATACGACACAGAGGAAACAGGAAGCAAAAGAACAGGGAAAGCATGTTAGAAAAGATGAAAAACCTTTCTAAATAAATAGCCACAGGTTGCATTAATGGTTTAATGAATTAATAACTGAACTGATAAATGGATTTAACCATTTAAAAAACAAACAAACATGACTGTCCCATTTTACCTGAACATGCCATTGGAGTAAGGTTGGGGGTATTGATGTGTTTGAATGTCTGAAGTTTCTAAATGATTTTACTTGGCAACTTATTTTCTTTACAGAACTGTAGCAGAGAACCATAACAAGTTACAAAAGTAACACTTCGGGTAGTCTTCAGAGTTTTAAATGGTTTTATAGTCTACCAAAACATGTCCCAAATGACCTGATGTGTGTGAACCAGCCATGTTTTCGCAGACATGTATGAAAACTATTAAGTTTGCTCAGAGCTCTGAAAAGGCTTTGGCCATTGTAGGATATTTTGATAGTTCATTGTGCTATTTTAACAGATGTTGCTTTCTTACATTAGCGTCTGCTGATCCAGAGGCTCTTTGCTGTCCTCCAGCTGACTGTATGGACAGGCAGGTGGTGCAGCGAGCCAAGGAGGCCTTCCTCAGCGGCAGGCCACGGCCTCTCGAGTTCAGACTGCAGCAGCTCAACGCCCTGCAGAGGATGATTACTGAGAAAGAGACTGAGATCTCCACTGCTCTAAAACAGGACATCAACAGGGTGAGTGCAGACACAACACAGTGCTGCATGTAACATGTAATGTTGTGAAATATGTATGCTGGATTTCCTACAGAGCCAGTATGACACGCCACTCTTGGAGCTAATTGGCATTGAGAATGAGATCAAATTGGCCATCGAGAAAATGGCAGAGTGGATGGCTCCAAGGCCAGTTGAGAAGAACCTGCTGACCATATCAGATGAGGTTTATATCCAGCCAGAGCCCCTAGGAGTGGTGCTCATCATTGGGGCCTGGAACTATCCCTGGGCCCTCACTCTCCTGCCCCTGGTTGGAGCTATTGCTGCTGGTAGGGAACCTTTCTATCACCAGTCTGTCAGTGTCTCTTTGTAGTGTATTTAAATGTAGTCATCTAGACCTCCATTACCACACATCGCTTTTCTGGCTGATGTGTGGGATGAGGGAAACACTTGGACTGAGGCTAATTTTCCAGTTTTGTATGTTCCACTTAGCTCAAATGTGTTTCTTGAAGAAAAATAATTTTTCCTCCTTGCTTTTTAAGTTTTTGGAGTAATGTGCTTCCTTTTAATTGGGTTTTGTAAATTGTGCATAGATAAAAAGATGATGATTCTTATTCATTGTCACTCTTCTGGGTAAATAGTGTATTACTTATACACTTACTTGAGCGATCATTTGCAGATATTGAATTAACAGATAGTAAAATAATAAATACAAAAATAAAATACAAATAAAAATATTAGTTAATGACTTCAAATGTGCATGTTGGTCAAAGTTGCGTTCTGCAGCACAAGTCTGAGAAAAAATGAGAGAGAAATATGTTTGTGTGAACTCCAGTTTGATAGCATCCTCAGCCCTGCATTCTCAGCCTCCTACTTGTCTGCTTTCCGTCACTCAGTGATATCATTCCATTCATAGAAGCTTGTGTTCTTTCTCTGCAGGCAATGCAGCTGTGGTGAAGCCGTCAGAGCTCAGTGAGTACTCGTCCCTCCTCCTCCGGGCTCTGCTGCCTCGCTATCTGGACAAGGTCTGAACACTAAACTGCTATTGTTGATGGAATAATGTTCAGAGCCGCTGTGACATCAATTCCTCGTACCAACAGAGTACAGTCATTCAAAGATATATCTGACGCCAGGGCCAAGTGCCTGCTGTATGAGCGGACTCATCTTGAATGTGTCAGGAGCATGCCAATCATTTTCAAACATGCTTTATATTTTTGTTAGTTACCCGGTGTATTCGACATAGGTGTATATTTAATGGTATACTAAATACAAGTTTGCTGTTTATCTCCAGGATCTGTACCCAGTTGTAACAGGTGGAGTGTCAGAGACACAGGAGCTGCTGAGGCTCAGGTTTGACCACGTCTTCTACACAGGCAGCAGCGCAGTGGGTAAAGTAGTGATGGAGGCTGCAGCTCGCCACCTCACCCCAGTGACCCTGGAGCTGGGAGGGAAGAGTCCCTGCTACATTGACAAGAACTGTAACATCGTAGTCGCCTGCCGGTAACACACCACTCACCAGAGCAGCCCATATCACCAGTAGTCATGCACAGAGTGTAATGCTGGCTGTTGGGTTTGAGGGCAAGATATTATCATTGTTAATTTGGCAATTTGGCCTCATGGTTTATGCCAACAATACAGCACCTTGTACTGTATGATGGTAGTAATCTGTTGAGGTTTAGCACTTTGACCAACATGCAGCAGCTTTAACTATCACAGCTGCTATGTCTGCAGTTATGTAAAACTGTAGTGTTAGCACAAAGCCATAAATATAAAACTAATTAGATTTACTCCAGAATTACAAAGAAATTTGTTAGTATGGACATGAACCTTTACATAATGAGCTACATATGTAATTACAGATAATTATTGTAATTTTACGTGTATTTTCTTTAAGTTAAGAAAAGCTGAAAAAATACTGTATAAATAATACAGTATTTAAAAGTAAAAACACACTTGGGTTGTTAATTTACAGATAATATCTGCAATTTTACAGAGTTTTGTAGAAAACAAAAAACAAAAACCCCCCAGTTATTTTCCATACAACTGGGTTACAGACTTTGAATGTAAAAATACAACAACGAAAAAACCCATAATAAGCTTTACCTTAAAATTACAAAGAAAAACATACACCTTTATAATAATGAGCAACATATTTAATTACAGATAATAATTGTAACTGCATACATTTTTCTGTAATTTCAGAAAGCAGAAAAAATACTGTATAAATAAAATGTAAAAAAAAAAAGAAAAAAAAAAGAAAGAAATCTAATTTGGTTTTATTAGCATTATACTTAAAATAACACTTAATTTACAGATAATAATAATATAATAATAATAATAATAATCTGCAATTTTACAGAGTTTTTTATACAAATTACAATTTCTTTGTGATTTTGAATTGTTTCCTCTTTTTATTTTTTAATGTTTATTTCTTAACAGTGTACTACCACTGAACAGTACATTTATCATTAAATGGAAGTGATAATAATAAAGCGGTATTATGGAATACTGAGGTAAATAACCAACACATTACTGATTTTGGTATCAAATACAAAAGACCTATGGTTCACTTTACATTACTCAATTTTCCAAATTATATCTTACATTAAAGCCCCTACAAGGAACTTTCATTTTGAGTTGATTTTGGCGACCCTGTGGACAAAAGCGGTAGTGTTTTGCCGGAATGAGGCCTACATTTCCCATGTACTCTAGCGCTTATTGTCGTAAAGACGCTTACCTGGCTCGCGCATGTGTTTGTTTTGGGGATGAATGAAACAACAAGATGGGAAAACTTTGCCCCCGCTCCAATCGGGGATCCCAGCTCACCTCTGCCGCGCCCCAGCTCCACCTCTCCAGCGCAAGCGCCACCGCTGCCGGGGTAAACGCAGCGGTCGGCTGATAAGGCTGAAGGCCTGTTTGGCGAGTACTTCCACGGCTTCTTGGACTGAGTATGGAGCGTTGCCTCGCCTCTTTATTTCTCGGCACTCGCTGGACCCTGTCGACGCCTGTATTTGAGAGACTTGAAACTTCCTGAAGAATTTGTCACAGTGATTAATTTGTTTCCATTATTTTTGTCAGGTTTTAGCTCCTAAATCTTACATTAGAAGAAAGCTGTTAACCTTTTCTTAACTAAGACATCCGCTGGAAAAAAATATTTTTTTTCACTGACCGTTTAGAGGTAATGAGTCATTACAGACTCCACCAACGGGGCTAACAGCTAACGGTTAGCCCCGCTAATCTACGATAACCATGTTATTAATTTCAGAACGTGATAGTAATTTTTGTTCAATCATAGTGTTTATAGACTTTACAAACACCAGATTAGTCTAAACGGTGATATAGTGACGTGAAAAATGTGAGATATGCATATATATATATGTAGCTAAACTCCGCTGGTTTTCTACGCGGGAGTATTTGTAAACAACAAGGTGATTCCCTCTGAAGGGACACTAACAACTCAAAGTACACATCAAATGAAATTTCTCCATACACGTTTCTTGTTATTTTAGGTAGTTATTATCATGCTTTTGTATGTTCAAGTGTCCATTTCCCCCGATAAGTTGGTTTTAATTCGTTATTTGATTCTATAAACACAGTCTGACCATCTCGAGCTTTTATTTTGGTACTTCCGGTGACCGGCAGTGTGAATTTGCATATTAGCTAAATATTTAGTTTCACCCAGAACATTTAGATTTAACATTTATATTTATATTTAGATTTAATATTTAGATTTAACATTTATATTTATATTTAGCATTTATATTTATATTTATATTTAGCATTTAGATTTAACATTTAGATTTATATTTATATTTAGCATTTAGATTTAACGTTTATATTTATATTTAGATTTAGCATTTAGATTTAACATTAAGATTTATATTTAGATTTAACATTTAGATTTAGATTTAGTATTTAGATTTAGATTTAATATTTAGATTTAACATTTAACATTTAGGTGCCACATTTAATATTTAGATTTAACTATTTTATATATTTCTAAGTTAACAAATATTGCTGTAAATGTGGTAAAGGGTGACGTTAGAAAATTCACAACACTTTTTTAAACATTGTTTGAAGCTAAATGTGGCAAAATGTTGATGTTATTTTCAGCGTGAGCCACTTTACAAACGGCACCCCATAGTCTGGAAGATAGAGAATTCAATTTAAAACTTAAATACTGGTTTGGAAAAGGGTTAAAAACAATGCAAATGTATTTCCATTTGTGAGGATGGAACAAAACCACAAATTTAGCAGTTTGTTAGAATTTGGTTTAGCTATTCATGCATACTTGTACATAAAAGCCTTCAAACCCTGAAACACACACTGTTCATTAGTTGAAGTGTAAATGAAAGTGATCAACACTGTAAATGTGTTCTTCCACATGGTTTGTGTGCAGTCGTATAACATGGGGGAAGTTTGTCAACTGTGGTCAGACATGCATTGCTCCAGACTACATCCTGTGTGAACCCTGCATCCAGGGCCGAGTGGTGGAAAGCATCCGACAAACTCTACTGGTAGCATCCTTTTAACCTGCCTCAGCTCACATCTTTATTTAAATGAAGCTGCACAGCCTGGAGTTTCATCAATACCTTTTGATCCATCCAAGGAATTTTATGGTGCTGATCCCAAGTGCTCGCCAGACTACGGCCGAATCATCAACCAGCGTCATTTTAACAGAATCATGGGTCTGATGGAGGGTTACACCACTGTGGTTGGAGGACAGAGTGATGCCTCACAGCGCTACATCGGTAGGAAGGAACAGTGATACAGTAAACAAGTCAGAGTGCTGTGTGTAATTTCAGATTTCTGACACTGTCTGTGCAGCCCCAACAGTGCTGAAGGATGTGCCCCCTCACTCCAGGCTGATGCAGGAGGAGATTTTTGGCCCCCTGCTGCCTATAGTAACTGTGAGTGATATGGATGATGCCATCCGCTTCATCAACGAGAGAGAGAAACCTCTGGCCCTCTACATCTTCTGCTCTGATAAGAAGGTAAGAGGAGATTAAAAAAACATGTTTTAATCTTTAATGTTGTTTATCTCTTTCCTTTCCTTTCTTCTTGTCTCTCAAAGGCAACAAAAAGGATGATTAATGAGACCACAAGTGGAGGAGTGACGGTCAATGACGTCATGATACACTACACACTCAGCTCACTCCCGTTTGGTGGTGTTGGTAAGACTAAAATTACATTACTGTCTGTATGTTTACTCATCTAGACTAGGGATGCATGATAATATCAGCGCGTCATCGGTATGGGCCGATATTGGACTTTAAAATGAATGAATCAGAATTGGTCAACATGTCAAATTCTTCTGATATGACAAACTGAGCAAATTTTTTTTTTTTAAATTGACAAAGTCAACATGTACAAAACATCGGGTAAATGATATAGCACAAGTAACAAAACAACATATCTGAAAGATATTCAAGTATGTATGACGAATATAAATGACAAAATTAAAACAGTCAGATAAACAGATATTAAATTTTTTTTAATATTTTTAATATCACAGTTGGCTCATACTATGTTGATTACCACCAGAGCAACGAAGCAGAAAAGATAGCTCTGATATGCTGGTAAATGACAATGAAAGAACTATTAACTAAAGATAAAATGCCTTGAGTGCTTATGATTACTAACTTTAAGTACTGTAGGCCTACTTTTGGTTACTAACTTTTTGGTGCAAAAGGACTTACAATATAGTACAAAATGCTGATACCGCTGTGTGAAGATTATATTCACTTCACCATAAATGAACCCAGATAAGTTTGTCATTGCAGTGTATTGACAGTATTAAAGTTGATGATATGAATAGGCTACGTACTAAACAATAAAACAACTGGGCCCACAGATGTGGTATCATTACAGTCTGTCAATGTCTCTTTGTACGGAGGAGCTCCTGACCACAGTCAATCCAGAGGCCACTGCCAAATGAGGTCTTTCACAGGAAAAAAAAAAACAGTTTTAAATGCTGTGTCATCCTCTTCTGATGTAGCGTTATCCTGTCCACTGACCGATGTAAACTCAACTGCTGAGCTAGCTAATGGCTAGTGAGTTAAAATCCACAATAGTTAGTGGCAGCTAAAATAGCTAGCTATATGGTAGTGGGTTAAACCATCCACACGGTTCTTCCAGCATGACACTTTGTAAAAACTGTTTTGTACAGTCATTCATAGTCACTGAACAAAACCCCATGCACTGTATGCTGCTGTGCTTACAGTCAGTTGTAGTTGGCTCACTATTTCGTACTTTTTCCTACTCACTGTGGGCTGCTCTCCTCCATGCTGCTATTTCTCCAGCATTGCCAGGCCTGACCCTTTTCTTCTTCTTCTTCGCCCCCATGACAGGCCGACAGCTCAACAAGCAAATTACCACCCGTTCAACTTGTACTTTACGGTGTAAACTCTTTTTTTTAAGCCGTGCAAAATAAAATAACCTTAGAAAACAAAAGGCTGTTATTATTTAACATTCTTTTGAGATGCATATAAATCAGACAATGAAACTATATTATTACACAATGCAAATATAAATACATGGGCCTCTAGTTTAGCAGACCGGGCGAGGCACACCTGCGCTTCGCCAACTGGGTTTGGCCAGGCGGATTTTGCATGTGAGTGGGTTTTACACAGCCAATTCACATCACACCAATCAAATGAGCCCCTCTCCTTGCCCTTAAATGCGACGCACAAAGGCATAATGAGAGTTTACTCAATTCGCCATAGCAGAAGAGAGCAGCAGCGTCAGACGGCCAAACTCCTCCCAGGAGGAAACTGATGTTTTGGTCCGGGAGGTCCAAGCTTACAGTGTCCGAATATACAGAACTGCGAGCAGACCTCCACGGGCTGATGATGCAAAGGTAGCCTGGGAGGAGGTCACCACAATTGTAAATCAATGTTGCGTTTCTCTTGTGTGCGCGTGCTCTCTCTTTCTCTCTCGCAGTCTCACTCTGTTTCTTTTCTTTTGACTTTTCTAAGATGACAGATGCTGAATATATACTCCCTATCTGATGCTGCGGCTGTTTGTGCTTGGCTGAGAGGGATGTGAACTCATTAGTTTGCAGCTGTGTTAATAAAATCATATTGGGTTTCCATTACGTGTGCCAAACTGTGCCAATCCCCTTTGATCTGACATCACATGTGACAGGACATCTGACGTCAATATAGAGATACATTTATGTGCTGATTGCAGATAGTTGCATTTAATAGTGGTGTTTGTGGGTAGGCTATTTATTGCATCGTTAATGTGCCTGACATTCTGGAAACCTGCCTATGAGGTTTTGGTGACGTGTGCACACTGTCCGCCGGTCAGCCAAACTTCAAATTAGACCAGCTGCGCTCCGCCTGCGCTGACAGTAGACCTGGTTTCAGCTGGTGAGCTTTCAGCGCACCTTTGGCGAAGCCTTTTGGCACGAAACTGTCACTGCACCAAGCTGGATCTGTTGACACCTCCCCCTGCTGCGCCACCACACCCATCTCAGCGCACCTCGGTCTACTAAACTACCAAACTGAGCGCGCCTCAGGTTGCGCTGCTCAAAACTAGCTCTGTGCGGGTTCGCCACCCTGCAACGCGCCGGGAAACTAGAGGTCAAGGTCTTAAACAAGGGTATTACATAAGAAGGTCTACATAAATGAAAATCCATATAAAAATAAAGATAAACTGGGGTAATCAATCAATCAATCTTTATTTCAGACTCAAAAGCATACAGATAAAGAAGTATATTCAGTCAGAGGATTCAGGGAAGAAAGCTGCACAATTTTCCATATAATATGGATATATCGGCATCTGTTACCAGCCAAATTAGTAGGATATTCGGCAAAAAATCCAATATTGTGCATCCCTAATCTACACTACATTGCGGGGGCAGTTAGGGGGTCCTCAGGGCAATCTTTTTTGTTGGGCCTCAATTTCCCCTCTAGTACAGTCTAGCGCAAAACAAGGTGACACTACATTTTAGCATTTTGAAATTGCACAAAAAACATGAATGGTTAAGGTGAACTGATTTGTAAATTGACAGGAAATTAGCCAATACTCTATTGATTAATAATTTAAAAACTGTTTCACCATTTAAGTTATTAAAAAAATGCAAACCGGTGATTCCAGCTTCTCCTGTGTGAGAATTGTTGGTTTTCTCTGTTTTAGTGCAATCTGGCAAAACAAGTTATTGGATGATGTCACTTTGTGCTCTGGGTATTTATTAATACACTTTTAACTATTTGCACACACTTCATTGCCACATTAATCAACCAAATTAAAAATGTATTCTCAATCTGATGCACAAGTAGGACGGGCTGAGGTCACTGTCTAACAGTCCTTCTGGCAACACCATGTGTTCTAAGGGAAAATGACACGAATCAGCTAAAGATAACATTAATAAAGACTGTAGTGCAGGAGAAGCTAGACCTGCTTTACCCTTGCCATTCCCTTAGCTGTCTCTTAGTATGAAGTAGATGTGAGAGTGCTGTGTGAGAAGCGCACTCACACAGGGGACTTATGAATACTGAATACCAGACAGTAAAAGGTTGTAAAATGCACTTGTTTTAATTGAAAAGGCATAACTGCAGGGTTGTTTGTGACCCCTCCAGGTCAGAGTGGTATGGGCCGCTACCATGGTAAACACACCTTTGACACACTGAGCCACCACAGGGCGTGCCTGGTCCGCTCTCTGGGCATGGAGAATGTCAACCTGTCCCGCTACCCTCCTCAGGACCGGCGGCGGGCACGCAGGGTGCGGATGGCCCTCAAGTCACCTCTGATTGATATGTCCAAGAGGACGTTAGTCTGGGCCGTAGTTGCCACCATCATTGGCTTTGGCCTGTTCATCACTCTGCTGGTCATCCTGCTCATAGCTGCAGGTCTCAACTGTACCTGCTGGTACTGGAGAGGCTTTTATAACTAGAGACACTGCAACTTACCTTAGTAAAATCTATCCAATGGAAAACTGCCTGCTGCAATGATTTAAGAACATATCCCAACACATGTTGAATCCCGTTTTGTATCCAAATATTTTAATGAAGAAAAGATATGATAACCCTTTGCTCTAACCTTTATTTGCGGTGTATCTATTTTGATGTCCTTTTTAATTATTGGAGGTTAACATTCACTTCCTGAAGAAATATCTGTATAAATACAAATCTGATGATGAACTCAGAAACCCAGAGATTTACAGTATTCCTCAGAGAAAACATGTAAAGTATGTACCTTGCTTGTTGTTCCACAATAAATGATTTGTTGATATATTATCATCTCCCATTTTTATTTACTTACTTCATCCATGGGATATAGGGAAATATCTGAATAAATGCACACAGGAATTAATAAATGCACAAAAAAGGATTCCCAAATATATTTGGGGATTTATATATATATGTATATATATATGACTCAAAACACAAGCACATTTTCAATGCACACAAAAATATGTTTCATTCCATATATAAGTAAAAGAAAATCCACATATAAAAAATAAGATTTCTGAACATATTTGTGATGCACACACAAATATTTCTTGTTTTAAATATGTGCAATTGGAATTCACAAATGTGCGCCTGTAGAAGTATTTGCAATTTTCATCAAATACATATCTGGAGGTTGTTACATTGCTATATGAACTGTCGAACCTGCATTTACAAAGTGCTTTTAATTTGTAAACTTCCCTGCATTTGTGTGTGCGAGTTTTGAGACTCGATTCACAAATGCATTTTTTTCTAAGAGGGGATTGTCTGCAGCCAATCAGATGTCTCACTCCTGACTGACCCTAGGAGCTATGCTGTCGGGGGCATTTTGCCCCTGGTAGGGTTTCCCATGGCAGATTGGTTCTGGACGAAGGGTCAGATGAACGGTTCAAAAGGCCCTTCATGATGGAAAACAACAGGAGATAGTGTACCCGGGTTACCGGGTCCCTGCCCTGGAGCCAGGCCTGGGGTGTGATGGAAAATTCTGGTATTTGGTAATGCTATGATGTACGATGTGTGTTGCTCATTTAACCCCTACTGTGACAGCAGTGAGAGACATCAAAGTCACGAGCCAGGGAGGCTCAGACACCAAGATTATGAGCCAGGGAGGACAAGAAGTGTCCTTGTTGTTGAGATGTTGTGTTTTAGGAATGTCAAGGCGCCACATATTTTGACTGTTGATGTGCATGTGTTTTGGGGAACTATAAAGATAGCAGGGCGAGAGGACTTGCTAGGCACTAGTTCACTGACTGACTGTTCATGCGGTTGTATGTGTGAGTGTCTCCATTCATGAATGCTTATTAAAACTCAAGAAAGACAGTCGACATGTGAAGACTTTTTCTTTAAACTGTTCATTTAATAGTAGTTTTGCTACCACAGGGGGTGGGTCTTTTAGGCAAGTGCCTGGTGGCTGGGCCTTTGCCCATGGGGTCCGACCGGGCCCAGCCTGGACCAGCTACATGGGTTTGTCCCCCTGCAGGCCCACCACCCGCAGAGGGATACAGACGGGAGTGGTGCATTGTGGATTGGGCAGCAGACCAAGGCGGGGGGCCTTAGCGGTCCAATCCTCGGCTACGGAAGTTGGCTCTTGTGACATGGAATGTCACCTCTCTGGCGGGGAAGGAGCCGGAGTTTGTGGAAGAGGTTGAGCATTGCTATAGTCGGCCTCATCTCGACATATAGTTCCGGCTCTGGAACCCAAGTCCTTGAAAGGGGTTGGACTCTCTCCTTTGCTGGAGTTGCTCCGGGTGAGAGGCGGAGGGCTGGGGTGGGCTTTCTGATAGCCCCCAGACTCTGCCTGTACGTTGGGGTTTACCTCAGTAGACGAAAGGGTTGTTTCCCTGCGCCTTCAGGTCGGGGAACGGGTCCTGACTGTTGTCTGCGCTTATGCTCCGAACAGCAGTGCAGAGTACCCGCCCTTTTTGGAGTCCCTGGGACGGGCGCTGGACAGTGCCCCGACCGGGGACTCCATTGTTCTGCTGGGGAACTTCAATGCTCATGTGGGCAATGACAGCAGGACCTGGAGGGGTGTGACTGGGAGGAATGACCTGCCTGATCTGAACTCAAGTGGTGTTCAGTTATTGGACTTCTGTGCGGGTCATAGTTTGGCCATAACTAACACCATGTTCGAACATAAGGATGTCCTTCGGTGCATGTGGCACCAGGACAGCCTAGGTCGCAGGTCAGTGATTGACTTTGTAGTCGTATCATTTGACCTGTGGCCATATGTTCTAGACACTCGGGTGAAGAGAGGAGCAGAACTGATCACCACCTGGTGGTGAGTTGGATCAGGTGGCAGGGGAGGACGCTGCACAGACCTGGCAAGCCCAAACGAGCAGTGAGGGTCTGCTGGGAATGCTTGGTGGAAGAACCTGTCAAGATGATCTTCAACTCCCACCTCCGGGAGAACTTCGACCGCGTCCTGAGGGCAGAGGGGGACATTGAGTCTGAATGGGCCTTGTTCCGCTCTGCCATTATTGAGGCGGTAGTTATGAGCTGTGGCCGCAAGGCTGCTGGGGCCAGTCGCGGCGGTAATCACGGAGCCCTCAGGCTGAAGACGGCGGCCTACAGGACATGGTTGGCCTGTGGGTCTCCAGAAGCAGCCGGCGGGTACTGGCGGGCCAAGCGGAGCGCAGCAGCGGCAGTCGCGGAGGCAAAGACTTGGGCGTGCGTGGGAGGAGTTCCGTGAGGCCATGGAGAAAGACTATCGATCGGCTCCAAAGAGGTTCTGGCAAACCGTCCGGCGCCTCAGGGAGGGAAGGCAGCAACTTGCTCACACTGTTTACAGTGGGGGCGGGGAGCTGCTGACGTTAACTGGGGACATTGTCGGGGGTGGATGAGATTCGCCCTGGATATCTCAAGGCTCTGGATGTTGTAGGGCTGTCCTGGTTGACACGCCTCTGCAACATTGCGTGGACATCGGGGGCAGTGCCTCTGGAGTAGCAGACCGGGCTGGTGGTCCCCATCTTCAAGAAAGTTCCAACTACAAGGGGATCACACTCCTCAGCCTACCCTGTCAATAGTTGAACCTCAGATTGAGGAGGAGTGACAGAAGAGCTGGTCAACGCGGAACCGTGGACCAGCTCTTTACCCTTGCCAGGGTGCTGGAGGGGGCATGGGAGTTTGCCCAACCAGTCCATATGTGTTTTGTGGATTTGGAGAAGGCTTACGACCGTGTCCCCAGGGGCATCCTGTGGGGGGTGCTCCGGGAGTATGGGGTTGGTGGCCCCTTGCTAAGGGCCATCCAGTCCCTGTACCGAAGGAGCGCGAGTCTGGTTCGCGCGGCCGGCAGTAAGTTGGACCTGTTCCTGGTGAGAGCTGGAGTCCACCAGGCCTGCCCTTTGTCACCGGTTCTGTTCATAACTTTCATGGACAGAATTTCTTGGCACAGCCGAGTGGTGGAGGGTGTCAGGTTCGGTGACGGGAGGATCTCGTCCCTGCTTTCTGCTGATGATGTGGTCCTCCTAGCTCCATCGAACAGTGACCTCCGACAATTGCTGGGAGGGTTTGCAGCCGAGTGTGAAGCGGCTGGGATGAGAATCAGTGCCTCCAAGTCTGAGGCCATGGTCCTCAACCGGAAAAGGGTGGATTGCCCACTCCAGGTCGGGGGGGAGGTCCTGCCTCAGGTGGAGGAGTTTAAGTATCTCGGGATCTTGTTCACGAGTGAGGGTAGGATGGAGCGGGAGACTGACAGGCGGATTGGGGTGGCGTCAGCAGTGATGCAGGTGCTTAACCGGTCTGTTGTGGTGAAGAGGGAGCTTAGCCAGAAAGCGAAGCTCTCGATTTACCGGTTGATCTACGTTCCAACCCTCACCTAATGGCATGAGCTCAGGGGAGTGACCGAAAGAACGAGATCGCTAGTACAAGCTGCCAAAATGAGTTTCCTCTGCAGGGTGGCTGGGCTCAGCCTTAGAGATAAGGTGAGGAGCTCGGACATCCGGGAGGGACTTGGAGTAGAGCCGCTGCTCCTCCACATCGAGAGGAGCCAGTTGAGGTGGTTCAGGCATCTGGTAAGGATGCCTTCTGGATGCCTCCCTTTGGAGGTGTTTCGGGCATGTCCAACCGGGAGGAGACCTCGGGGCCGCCCCAGGACACACTGGAGGGATTACATCACCCGGCTGGCCTAGGAACGCCTCAGGGTTCCCTTGGAAGAGCTGATGGAAATGGCTGGGGAGAGGACTGTCTAGGCTTCTTTGCTGAGGCTGCTGCCCATGCAACCCGTACTCAGATAAGGAGCAAAGGAAAGATTTAATGGCTACTGCAGCCGATGTCAGAGTGCTATTTGGTCTCGGATTTGATCTGTCTAAATGGGCATATAGAACGTAATTAAAGTCTCCACCCAATACCAGTTTGTAAGAGTTAAGATCAGGAAGTGCTGAAAAGAAATTAATAAAGAATTGCAAATCATCCCAGTTTGGGTCATAGATGCTAGCCAACCAACTGCAACAACATACCTGCCATTAATATCGGAGATAACTTAAAGAGAGTTCAAAAGGAAACCTCTTCCTAATAAGAATAGCTGTTCCCCTGGCTTTAGAGTTAAAACATGAATGAAACTTTTGTCCGATCCATTTACATCTTAACCTCTTTTGAGAATTAATATTCAGATGTGTCTCCTGCAAAAACATGATATAGCGCTTTAACAATTTCAAATGACGGAATATTTGTATTTATATTTTGTATCATTGGTGTGATGATGTAGATGATTCGGCGTGTGCCCTATCTTCAGCTTTGAGAGCTTATTGGCTGGTAACATGGTAACATTAGTGCTGGTGTAGAGAGTAGAGGCTGTTTGTCTCGGCAGGCAGCTAAATTTAAAAGTCTTTTAAGATAAGTGTCAAACTAAGTTAGTCTACATACAGAACTTATTAGTAACAATTCACCATCAGCCGAATTAGTGTGCTGTCCTTGTGTAAGACATAACGTTAGTGACGGTGGATGAGAGACTGTGGACGGAGCTTAATGAATATCACTGTCTACATGTTTACGCTTGCTGAACACATATTGACAAAGTATTGGCTTCTTACTCCCTAAGGGTTAATCAACTTGAGGCATTTTTGCGTTATCTTCACTTTGTTTCCACCACAGCTGCTCGGCTGTTCACCGGTTACTGTGTTGTGTAGGCATGTGTGAGTAGATGTGTGTGTGTGGAGGAGTTCAGCACCGGCACAAAAGAACCAGTACCATTGCCGCTTATCAATACTACGGTCTTTGATAATTTAGTACCAGGTTTCGGTACCCATCCTTAATCAAAACACAAGTGAAACTTGTAGAAATGAAATAAAGTTTGCAGCGGCTGCCCGTGCCAGGAAGTGCTGAACACTGCAAGTGCGTGTTCCATCAATCAGCGTTTCTCAGTACACAGCCCCGCCCCTCAAGAATTCCAATCTGAAAAGTCCTACCCCCCTACTAGGTACTTTTTTCAGGGAAATTTTGGGGTTGAGGGAAATATTTTCCACGGGTAATTTCAGTAGAAACACGCTGAGGCGTTTCAAAATCCCAGGTAAATGAGAAAAGTTCCTGTGGTGGAAAAGGGGCTCTTGTTGTCTATCTTTCTTGGGAACCATAGTTCAGTTCAGTAATTTGAGTAATAGAACAGGTCACATATCCTGACAAAGTCTGAGTGTGCACTGCGTATGCTTGAGTCATAGCATAAAACAAACCAAAAAGAAAAGACACAAAACGGACAAAAAACAAAAAGGATACATGAATGAAAAATACCATTCTGAATCCCTGGGCTGGTCTTCCCTAAACTCGATACTGCCCCAAAAACACTTATCTCTCAGTTTCAGTTCATTTTCAGTTTATTTTATTTACAAAAGGACAGTACACATTAATCAACAGTGTTACTGTAAATGTGCCAGTTTTAGCCAGCCGGCTAATTCGCAACTGCAGTCCTTTAGCAAGATGTTATAGGGAATCACAAACCTGAAAGATAAATATATTAAAAGTAGACAGCATCATAGTATAAAATAACAATGACATAACACAAAACAGAATCCAGTCCATCAATGCACTATAGCCATATTGGACGCACAACACAATGACAGTGCATGCAAGATCTTAAATATTAGACAGGCATCTGAGTACTTTGTCAGGTTCTCCCAGCTGAGAAGGTTATATTTCCGGAGAACATTGCAATGGTGATAGGTATTCGGTTTTCTGTCTAGCACTTTGAGAGCCTGCTTGTAAAGGGAGAGAATGGGCTTCAGTGTTGTGCCTTGTGCATGTGTCCAGCTTGTCATGCAGTAAGTTAAATGAGAAATTATCATTGCGTTCAAAAAAAAAAGTGCAGCCGTGGGTGTTAGACAGTTCCTCATGTATCTATAATTGGATAGGTTATACTTGACTGACCGCATTACTTTATTTACCTGTTTTTTAGAAAGAATAACACCAAGATATTTAAATTCAGTTAGTATTTCAATAGATTCTCCAGCTATAACAATTTCAGGATTATTAGCTGGTGTCAGGTTTGATTTTGTGAAGTACATACCAACTGTTTTCTTCAC